>JAUMJK010000507.1:1200000-1522489 GCA_033558105.1 Coccyzus lansbergi
GGCAGCTCTCACTGCCAGTGAGAGCTCTCTGCAAAACAGCGGAGAGGAGATAGTGTTACCTGAACTTGCTTAACCTCAGGTCTCATAGCTGTCTGGTGTTTCATAGAGTATTGCATCCATTTATATTATCCGATCTTATATAACATTTCAGGATGGGTAGAATGAAGAATAAGCACTTGGACACCGTGATGAAACAGTATTTTCCAGAAAAATGGAAGTGAAAGGTCTAGTGCTGAGCAAGAAAATATTGTAAATTTCCACTTGACGGTCTCTTGTAGATGTTCACAAAATAGCTTTCTGTTTCATAGATGAGAAGAGGAAATAGAGTACTTGAGTCATCAAGTCCAATCCTGGTTATCACAAACAACCAAATCAGATGGCTGATACAAGTTGACCTTGCTCCATTTCCACTTTGCTGAGGTTTTTAGATTCTGCATTTAGAGCTCATTTTCTGCTGGAAGATGTTTTCAGAACATCTTATTGCTAGTTGTAAGAAAGTTACCTTTAGTTAGACCTTAAATGTTTGTAGGCACAATATACTGACATTGTATTTCCCTTTGCATGTTATAGTTAACTTCACTTGCAAATTTATAGAGAGTGGTTTATCTCTACTCTTTCTCAAGCTAATAAGTTCTAGTTCTGCTATATAAAAATTCACCTTTCTAGCTGTCCTAATAGTTCTTTTCTTCATCTGAATCAAAAGAGAACATAGTATTCTAGATTCAATCTATCACCTTTTGGTGTAGTCATGTTAGTACCTCATTGTCACTATTGGAATTATGTTGTCTTAGCTTTGTTACTTTCTGTCCTAATTTGTCTGTCTAATATTCTGATGAGTCAGAATATAGACTGAAGTCAAGCGGAGCTTCTTTTTCTTGCACTGATCCAACAGAAGTAGCCTATTACTTTTGTGGCTTGTCTTTACTTGAACCCATAGTTCAAAATTAAAGCAGAAGTATTGCTTCAGGATAAAACATTATCATCAGTTTAGGACAAGCCATTTCCACCAAGAAGTTGACAGAAGACATACCAAGCATATATAGTAAGTGCTAAGACAATGTAAGTACGTTTTCTTTAGCTGTCCTGAATTTTCCATTTCCAATGGAAACACTATAGGATTGTAAACCTGACAGAAGATAAATCTGCTACTAGAGATGCACTCTCCATGTGCTGCCTGCTGCTCTCCATGTCAAACATGTCACTTGGCAGTTAGCTCACCTGGAGAAGAATAAGCTCACAAGAGGCACTTCCACCAAACCCTCACATTAGAAAAGAAAATATTTTCTTGTCACACATCTATTACTAACTTCTTTACACTCTCTGTGATAATGGGAAAGGGTTAAACATAATTCCACCATTTATTGGTGATGTTGATTTCATGTATGTGAAAGATGCTTAGCTGAGTATGCAGAGTTTTGGCAGTTTGCCCCAGATGATGGTCTGGTTTTTGTAGTCCCTGGGACAACCATGCATGCTGCCAGGTTCTCCTGGCCTTATTGATAATATTGTGACACCACTTGTGCAAATGCAGGCTCTTAATAGATATTCACTGGATGCTTTTCTCCTGTTTGCAATTTTGTTTTGAATAAGTAGAAGAGAAACACATTTGTATTTATGTACATTTTGCAATTTCTCTTAAGAATTATTTTTTTCACCTGCAGGAACTCCAGAGGGACATAGAGAAACACAGCACTGGAGTGGCATCTGTTCTCAATCTGTGTGAAGTGCTGCTTCATGACTGTGATGCGTGTGCCACTGAAGCAGAGTGTGACTCCATTCAGCAGGCTACACGCAATTTGGACAGAAGGTGGAGGAACATTTGTGCAATGTCAATGGAAAGGCGACTTAAGTAAGTCTCAATTGCCTACAAGTTAGCATTTCCTTCCACGGGCATATAAAAGGCATAGATATTAATTACCAAAGTTTGCTCACAAAGTCTGCAATCAAATGATGTCTTATTTCCCATGCTTCATAAAAACAATGAGAGAGAAACAAGAGAAGATTTAGATGATAGCAGTGACTCCAAGAGATTTAGAAAATGTGACCTAAAAGGGAGAATTGTAACACTTAGAGTTACCATAAAACTACTGAGACTGGTGGGGAACTAGTTATCAAAAGGATGGAATGTAATTGGAGGTGTTAAGGTTTTTCTGTATGTAAAAGCAGGCAAAGTTCTGCTACAATACAACCTGTCCCCAAAAAGATCTTGTTATTTTGAACCAAGTGCTGTTGAAGTTCTTGGGATTTTACTGTCTCAGTATTAAGCCAGTTTGATTTCATGATCAAGAGTCAGACACTGGGTTTACATATTCAGTTGAACTACGATTGGTTTTTTTTAACATTGGAATAGCCTTTAACTTTCTTTTTAATTAAATTTGTTTACTTTGTATATAGAGAGATAGCATTTTACCACTTCTTGGTGAATGCAAGAAGTGAGTTTGTGTCTCTTTGCAATGCAGAATAATGACTGAGAACTTTAAAATACATAGTGAAAAATCTTTAGCTTCGTGCAGGAAAAAGTTTTGTAGTTGATGGTCTTGCAGAACTGCTAATCTCTAAAATACTGACATAGGACTGGACTGTATGTCAGAAGTTACTTACCATGCACTTAGATTTTTAGAGCTCCTACTTCATGCTTGTAACTTTCTATTCCAAAATTAGATGCACTAAAATAAATTGCCATCATCTTATTCTCGTCCAGTCTGGAATGAACCAGCCTTCTCTGTGGTCTGTTTATCAGTCTGGCTGCCTGAGTTAGATTAAGAGCCAGTTATTGTCTAATATGGCACTTGTTTGCTGCTGTAGATGATTAGTTAAAAGTACTGTCAGTACTTTAGACCTCGGAGCTTCAGTCTGAGCATTTCCTAATTTTCCATTATCTGTTGCAGAATTGAAGAGACGTGGCGTCTATGGCAAAAGTTTTTGGATGATTACTCCAGATTTGAAGACTGGCTAAAAATCTCTGAGAGGACAGCTGCTTTCCCGAGCTCCTCTGGTGTGCTCTACACAGTTGCTAAGGAAGAACTGAAGAAATTTGAGGTGATTTATAATAGTGGAAATCTAATGTCCACTGATCACATTACAGCAGCCAGCTGCTGTTCTTCCTTCACATACACAAGTCACTCAAGACAGACGCAGAATTAGTATAGTGGCGTTGATTTTGCAGCTGCCCTCACTGTCATGTTTCTAGGATAAAAAAAACAGTGTAAAGTGGCAACTGAACATGCTAATGCATCTACTTTCACTTGCTGTTTATACACCAAAGGTAGACTTCTGTACTTCTTTATTTCTGCAACCTGTTGGTAGGTGCTCCAGACAATTTATAAATCTCTCTTCAGCAAGTTCCTCTTCAAATGCATGCTGCATGTTTTAGTTTGGATGTTATCCCTCCTATTCTCCAGCCTTCTGAACTAATTTCCTACTTCATACAATGTACAATATCCCCATTTTAGATCCTTATACCTGAAATTTATGATTGTGCAAGTATTGCTTTATGTCCACATGGTGTCCCCAATGACTTAAAAGATAGTGCATGCTTAAAAATTGACAAGCTGTCAAACAGTGCTTGTTACATAACTCCATTGTGTCTACTACAATGTGATGGCTTGTCTCATAAATGAAATGGAGTGTATGGCTGTGCGTAAAGCACCATGCACGTTGTGGTTACTCACAGATGAAAATCTCCTTTATTTTGTATTTGCATGGGTATGTCAAGACAAGAGAGAAAAATAATTCTGAAGAAAGAGCACACATTGTTTAGGCAATTCTGTGAAGGACACACTGTGAAGGCAATTCTGTGAAGGCACTTGGGGCACAACAACCCTATGCAGAGCTACAGACTGGGAGAAGCCTGGCTGGAAAACTACCAGGAGGAGAGGGACCTGGGGGTGTTGGTCGACAGCCGACTGAACATGAGCCAGCAGTGTGCCCAGGTGGCCAAGAAGGCCAATGGCATCCTGGCTTGTATCAGAAACGGTGTGACCAGCAGGTCCAGGGAGGTGATTCTCCCTCTGTATTCAGCACTGGTGAGGCCACTCCTTGAATATTGTGTCCAGTTCTGGGCCCCTCAGCACAAGAAGGATGTTGAGGCTCTGGAGCAAGTCCAGAGAAGAGCGACGAGGCTGGTGAAGGGGCTGGAGAATAGACCCTATGAGGAGCGGCTGAGAGAGCTGGGGTTGTTTAGCCTGGAGAAGAGGAGGCTGAGAGGAGACCTCATTACTCTCTACAAGTACCTGAAAGGTGGTTGTGGAGAGGAGGGAGCTGGCCTCTTCTCCCAAGTGACAGGGGACAGGACGAGAGGGAATGGCCTCAAGCTCCGCCAGGGGAGATTTAGGCTGGAGATTAGGAGGAGGTTTTTCACACAGAGGGTCATTGGGCATTGGAATAGGCTGCCCAGGGAGGTGGTTGAGTCACCTTCCCTGGAGGTGTTTAAGGCACGGGTGGATGAGGTCTTGAGGGACTTGGTTTAGTGTTAGATAGGAATGGTTGGACTAGAAGATCCAATGGGTCCCTTCCAACCTGGTTGTTCTGTGATTCTGTGATTCTGTGATCAGGTACTGTAAAGTATTTGCTGTGAAGAAGAAATGCAAATTATAAGCCACATCAAGTTCATAGTTTTTGGGTTAACTGTCAATTACAAAACATAAAGTGTGAAGTGTTGATGCACATTTTACAATTGACATTCACATTTCTGAATGTAGTCTAGGTTTTATTATTAAACACGACCAGACTACTTTATTATTGTGAAGTAGCTTGCTGTAGTATGGAAACCTTTGCTTCCTGGGCACAAGTACTCTATCTCAGACCTTCTTCCCATTGTTCCTTTATTCACTGATCAGGATCAAAGGCTCTTGTTTAGCAAGTCTCTGCATGAGAAACAGTACCAAAAATATATCTGGCTGTCTCTGATTTTTACACCTGATCTGACTTTACCCGAAGTCTATTTCATTGAACCTCAGCCTTTATGGTGGCCTTCCCTCTCCTGCAAATTTGCAGAATCTTTACTGTCTACAATGTCAGCAGGAACCAGCTGCAAAGAGAACAGCTTAGAAGCCTCTCCAGAAGCCTGTTTTCCTTGCAGTTTGGTTGTGTTTTTTCCTTATTTTTCTTTCTCAGCACACGGTTTCTACAACTACCAAATAGCAGGAATGTGAATCACAAAAGCCACAGTGTTCAAATTCGTCAGTATTCAGCTACTTCGCTGTGAAATCAGCAGAAAGTCAGCCACATATACATACTACCTGAAGTGGTTTTCTTCCTCAGCTAGACTTTTATTTTCCTAATTTTATCTTCCCCTCCATATACACACTTGAATTTTTTTAAAAAGGGCAACAAAAAGAACCCAGAAGACCATGTAAGAGCTTCCATTTTCTGAACATAGAGGTCAGAGAAGGTTCTCACTGACTTCACTGTACCAAATCAGACTACTTCTCCTCCATGTCTTTATGGAGGATTGAAAAATGTTTACAGGAAGGGATGCAACAGAAAGGTACTTTCTCCAGTTTGTTTTGTTAGTCACAACATGAAACCTGTGGGCTAAATCATCTCTTTTCTGCTCCCCAGGTGAGTGACTGAGTCCTTTGTAGCAGTAAAGAAAGCACTGAAAGTTCATGGTGCAACACTTGTGCAGGCATAAGCTGGTACAGATGTTCGTGAAGTTTTCTTTCCATGAACATTTTAAGACAAAGCTCACTTCTATGACAGTATACTGAAAATAAAGAGATTATTCCTTCAGTACAGTTTTTGACTATTTTTGGTAAAACTCAGAATAAACAACTTCTCAGATCTTTTCAATGTTAGCATTTAAGCAAATTCAGTATGTGTAAGGAAATCCAATGAAGCTACAGGTATCTTGGATTTCTGTTTACGTTTTTAAATAAGTATTTCATATTCATTGTTTGTGTTTTGGTTCTCAAATACAAAGGGGTATGGATTGAGTAGGAAGGGGAGTCTAGTTTTTGTGCTGATTTTGCCATTCTAAAGAGTATTCATGTTGCTATTTTTCATTCAGTAAACTATGTCAGTTTTATAAACTTTTTTTTTCTCATTTTAACGAGAAGGCAGCCTCTCAATAGGATAGCCCTCAGGAAGTGTCTGTACCTGTAGCAAAATCTATCAGCACAGGTCAGAGTGTAGAAGCAGAGTCATATTTATGTGTATCCTGATTTCACTGATAAAAATCTCATGGTGTCTTTTGTTTATATTGCTTTAGGCCTTCCAGAGACAAGTGCATGAAAGTCTGACTCAGCTGGAACTGATCAATAAACAATATCGCCGTCTCGCCAGGGAGAACCGCACCGACTCTGACTGCAGCCTCAAGCAGATGGTCCATGAGGGGAATCAGAGATGGGACAACTTACAAAAACGAGTTACCTCCATCCTGCGCCGGCTAAAAGTATTATTTCCAATTTTAAGCCCTTCAGTTTTGCTACTGTATTTATGAATTGGGGGTACTCCAGAAAGTTTCCAGTTTAGTGCATTTGCAGTGTTTTTGAGGGAGTTGCTACCTTTGGAAAAGGAAGAGACCTTGTTAGTTCACCCTGAGGTATCCAAAGCATAAGTCTTTAGGGAAATGCTTGTGATCTCAAATCCCATCTCCTTCATAGAAGATAACTTTCACTGGTCAGCTAATTGCAGCTGGATATGATACTACTGAAAAAAAACCCCAAACCTTAGAAAGCGTGTAGGAAATGAAAAAAGAACTGAGTTTAGGTTAGATTTGAAGGGCACAAAAAAACATTTCTTCAGAGAATCACTATTGCTGGGGGTGGGGTTGGGTTGTTTGGTCATTTCATGCCACTTCATTTTCTATCCCCCAGCATTTTATTGGTCAGCGTGAGGAGTTCGAGACGGCGCGTGATAGCATTCTCGTATGGCTAACAGAGATGGACCTGCAACTAACCAACATTGAGCATTTCTCAGAGTGTGATGTCCAAGCTAAGATAAAGCAACTTAAGGTAAAGAATGATTGAATGGTAACAGGAGAAAGGGTAAGAGAAGGGGTTAAAGGATTCATGGCAGGAAAAGAATTTAAGAAACATTGTGCAAAAATGCAGCCTGATAAAGTTCCTTACTTGAACATTGAGATTTCACCCTCATAAGCTATGGACTATGTCAGGTTTAAAGATATGCTTTTCTACCAGACTTAAAGATCTCTGCACTGTGAAAAATCTACAAAATCCCAGGGCAATAACCACCATATCCTAATCATAAGAAGAAATTTCTGTAAACATTATTAATATCAAGTCTCCATTATTGCTGGCACCTAAGAATTGTTACATTTGTCAACAATTTCTGCATCAGAAAAATCATTATCTGGAGAGAAAAATATTAAATGTCTTGCTATCCAAAATTCCAGTGTGCTAGCTTTAGTATCTCTGTTGATTCTAGGCATTTGGTTGTGGGTATGCCTTGTTTAGAGAAGAGCTTTCTTTCCAAATACAACAAGTGAGGAATGAGATGGTAAACCATAAAGTATCACTGGTTTTGCCTAGAAAGGTCGTGGAATGCTAAATTTAATTGCTCATTGTTGCTCATGCCACAATATTTGCAATGATCCTTGTTTTTTACTTACATCACTTTTGCTGAAAAACTCTAAGATGTGAATCCTTAGTAACTTAAGTTGTAATGTTGATTTAATTGATGAACCATAGCTTTTCTTTTATTTAGGCTTTCCAGCAAGAAATCTTATTGAACAACAACAAAATTGAGCAGATAATTGTACAGGGTGAGCAACTCATTGAGAAAAGTGAGCCCATGGATGCAGCTGTCATTGAAGAAGAACTAGATGAGCTACGTCGTTACTGTCAAGAGGTCTTTGGACGCGTTGAACGCTATCACAAGAAACTCATCCGCCTTCCTGTGTGTATACTTGCATGCATACTTATTTGTTTGGTTTGTTGCCATTTTACAAGTGTGAGAATAAGGACAGAGAAAGATGTTGAAATGAACTAACATGTAACTTCTGTAGCTTTCCAAAAATCCTGTGGTTTAATTTTATTGCAACCCTGACCATCTGCTTCCCTTCGTTATATGCTATTTATGTCTTCTTCAGAGAGCAAACTCAGCAGATTATTTTTGTAAATAATCATGAAAATCCATGCAAACTGGAGATTTATAAAACTTTATTAATGAGCATAGCAGTGTGGTACTGGTCATAAGAACATGTCCCTGTTCTGCCAGGTAGTTCCACTGACAGCTTATTGAGTTCTGTTTTGTTTAAAATGCAATGCTAAAATGATTCTTCCCATGAGAAAAGACATAAATTTGTCTCCAGAACTGAACACACAGCTGTATAAGTGAGAGCAAAATGAGTTTTGGTAGCTCAAGTCCTAGTGAAGGGAAGGAACAGACCCCAGGGTTTTCAAAATATGGAAGAATATACTGAGAAGAGTCATCATGATAAAGGTCATTTCTGCTTCCTACAACTTGATTCCAGATTTTAATTTAACTTGATGTCTGCAAGTGGCATCAGTAATAAAAATGGAGATGATTTACTTGATGATAGACTTTATGCCTTAAAGATGAGCTGGAATTATGAACTTTCTTGTTGCTTTGTTTTGTACAGTTTAAAATAATGAAGAAGTGCAAAAGAATCAGAATGGAAGCTACATCAGTGTGATTGTTGTCTAATGCTACTTTATTTCACTGACCCAGGCTGACCATGCAGTGCCTCTGCACATTTCATTGATCAGTTCTGTTTGCGTTATGCTTCTAGCTGACAGATGATGAACATGACCTCTCTGACAGAGAGGTGGATCTGGATGAATCAGGAGATCTCTCTGACATACACTGGCATGAGAAATCTATGGACAACGTTCTGTCCCCGCACCCCTCTTCCAACCTTTCGCTGCCTCTTTCCCAGCCGGTGAGAAGTGAACGATCAGGACGAGACACCCCTGCAAGTGTGGACTCCATTCCCCTGGAGTGGGATCATGACTATGACCTTAGCAGAGACCTGGAGACTGCTGTTTCACGGGCACTGCATTCTGAGGAAGAAGACAGAGCACAAGAGAAGGACTTTTACCTGAGAGGAGCAGCTGGTATAGCAGGTATGGTGGCAAATTGTGTGTCCTGTTCTCTCCTTGTAAAAATAAGCAGATGTTAGTTACATGTGTGGTTGCTCAGCCAAGATGCTCATGGAAAAGTATTTAAATAGCCCCTGAAGATTTTAAATAACTTTCCCTAACTGATCCCAGTGGCCCTCTAGCCTTAGACAGAGTTCTGCAGATTCCTGGATGACTGCAGCTTTGGAAAATCACAAAGGCATATACGATATGACAGGGAATTGGCTGTATCTCTCTCTCTCTGTGGACTGCCAGATGGGGTCATCTGTGACAGCAATGCGTCATAAGTTATTCTGAAACAATACTGGATATGGCAAGAAGTGCAGAACAAACTGATGAAGAAATGCTGGGGGAGAGATCCACAGACAAAATCATCAAGATTAAGTAAATCTTAACTTGCTCCCTACCCAGGCAAGACTCCAGCAATTTAGTGTTTAGCCTGAGATGGGTTCTTGAGTCTTGCTCTCCAGCACCTTTCTAAGTATGTTTACTTTGTGTAATAAATCTTAATGAGTTGAAGTGCCCAAATGCAGCCAATTTTGGGGAGAGACATACTAGTATATTACACTCTGATCTTATGGCTGTGTCATTGCTCTGCAAAGAGTAGAGTTTTCCTGGTTATTAAGAGACTTTATTGCAGGTTCCCTGTGTTTCAGTTTTTATCTTTTTTCCTTTTCCAGAAAGGGTGTTCACTATTGGAACAGTTTATGTATTCCATACTAGGAAAAGGACTCCTACTACAAGGAAACAGCCATTGCTGAGCTGTCAATTTAGACTGTGCTTTTATTTTTTCAGATGTAGAGATCCCTGAGACTCTTGAGGCCTATGTAACACTCACAGAAAACGCACTCAAAACTGTCTCTGGTAGGCATCAAAAAAGATGAAGTGTAGCCAGATACAAATACCATGGTGCACAAGCATAAATTTCTCTCTTCTCTTAGCATCTACTGTACTTTTCACTACTTACAAGATAAATATTTCTTGTGTGGCAGAATTCACATATTAACATAGAAGTATCCTGCTTTACTACCATGCTTGAAGGTATTGTTAGGTGCACAGATGAATCAACAATGTTTAAAGTATTGGCCTTCCCACCTCAGCTAACTAGACTAAGCTCATCAGTAGGTTATTCTAGTCAGTCTTCATTCTTCCAGGTCCCTCAACAGGACTGTATCTGAGAGAAAAGGGGTTTCTACAAAAATTTAAAGTGGAAGGGAAAGATATAGAGCAAAATCTAATTTTTCAGTGTTGCACTTATTTTTTTTTTATCACAGCCACAGATTGGATTATTGCTTAGATATAAGCTTCTAAGTTAGTTGTTGTTTGATGTAATAACAATGCCAAGTTGAGGTACTGTAGTCTAATATCTTTACCTTGTTCTTTTATACTGGAAGATCAATATTTTTTCAAGTTGTATTTCTGTACAAGATTAAACCTATTGTTTCATTTGTTAAATAATCCTTTCAGAGGGATTAGATGCACTTACAAATACTTTCTTTCATGATTTTACTATTTCCTCTTTTGGAATAATGACTTAATTGCAAATTTGAAATAGCAAACATCTAAAATTTCAGTATCTGTGGCACAGACCTTAGATTCACTGTCCATTTTTTTCCCCAAATTATGAAATAATATTATGATTGATTAAGAGTATAAATAATAGCAGTGCATATAGAAAAATGTGTGTCATTTCCTGATCTGTAAACCTGTGAATGTTTTGAAAGTCCTGAGGGAAAATGAATATAGAGCATTTTGTTCTGTCCTTTTGGAATGAGGTGGTGTTTTGTATGAAAAAAGATTAACCATCCAAGAGGTTGCATTTTCTGTAGTTAGGTGGACAGAGTGCTTCACTTGTCTTTATGAATAAGTTCAAACTGCCTTTGTAAATAGGTGAAAATCAGGTATAGTGATAGAATATGGATTAGAGGTATCTCATGTGGTCATTTTGGCTACATCCTTCTTCAGATTATTATTTGCTATAGCTAATTCATATCACAGAATCCATTTGACCTCTCTAATGAAAATACAAGTTAGTCCTCCTTCTAAAACATTGGTATGAGTTCCAGTTGGCTTGGATGAATAATACCATCTTGTAGATACATTAAACGTAATTTTTGTTAAACACCTAATGGGAAAAATACTAGAAATTTTGCTACTTGATGTGGTTGCCTAAAACAGTCATGTCCACCTTGAGAATATAATTGTAGCAGTTTTGCGTAGTGTTTGTATAATGCTCTTAATCTTCAAAATTGTGTACAAATGGGATCCTTTCACATGCCTCTTCAAAATTTCATTTTTTAATGGCGAGAAGTATTCAAAGACAAATTAGGAGAAATCTAATTTTAACGTGGATTTGAATCAGGAGTTCAGGATACAAGGTTTCATTTTCAAGTAATTCTGAAAGAGTATGGCATTTTCCAAAATCAGTGAGGTTAGAGCATGCTTTCCCACGAAATTTCCCCTTCAGAGAGGTAAGGAGTTCTCTGAGGGAAAAGTCACTTCAGAATAGTTTGCAAACCTACTTTAACCTGTGTACTCCTTGATAGGATACTTACAGCAAGCATATTCAGTCTTAAAGTTATCTGTCCTCTGAAAGCCACTAACACTCTCTAATATATCAGTTCGCTTTGACATTGTACCTCTCATACTCCTGCAGTCACATTTCTGCTTTACTGTCTAATCTAGATAGTATCCTGGTATTTATTCTGCCTGAACAAAAGATTTAAAAAACTTTGGAAAAACTTAGGTGACAGGTTTTTTTTGTTTTTTTGGTACAGGAGAGCCTGGTGCCCTGGAAGCACATATCCGACAGCTGGACAAGGCTTTAGACACCAGTCGTTTCCAAATACAGCAAACGGAAAACATCATCCGCAGCAAAACACCTACAGGACCAGAGCTGGATTCCAGTTACAAAGGATATGTGCGTGTATTTTGGAGCACAACTTGAATAAGCACTCCAATATTGGATTTGCTGTTGAAAGAAATATAGCTGTTTCAACAAAGCAATTGTATTGCTGCTTCTCAGAATTACTCACTCATATGGTTGCTACCCTCAACAAACAACAATAGCATGTAGTTATTCGTGTGTTCACAATAGCACGTAACAGTAACATGACTCTCAATAACATGAACCTCAGGAATTTGTTTTCCTACTACAAATTTTCAAGTGTCCAAAAATTCTTACTCACACGTATTTTTATCCATCTAATTATGATATACTTGTTTAAAATTCCTCTGCTTTTAAAAGCAAGTTTTATAGCATCACGCACAGTATTCATCTAGCTGATGAATTATAAGCACACATCATGTTAGCAAAGTTTCTTATATGGAATCAATGATTAAAAAGCTTGCTTATTCTCAAAGAGGGTTTCTAGAAGAAAAATCTCACTAAATCATTAACATAATTTCATTACTGACAGAACTGAAATATTAGTTACTTGAATGTATGATAATATTTCCATACTTATGCTTATTTTCTTTATCACATCTTCAAGTGTCTTTGCTGTAGCATCTTAACGTTTAGAACAAACAGCACCTAAAGTAATCTGTCACAATTTGGCACAATGGCACTAAATTGTTTCTGTTTAGTCTGAGTTTATGCCTTTTTTGTCTCCATATAGATTTACTTGATAGTATCAAGACAGACTGTAACAGATTTTTATCTTCATACTTAGGCCTGCTTTCAGAAAATTTCAGAAATTGCATTGTAATTTGCATTTTCTGTTTCAATTAGTCCCGTGCAGTGCATATTCAGATGGGATTTTTTTGTTTGTTAACACAGATGAAGCTTCTAGGTGAGTGCAGTGGAAGCATAGACTCAGTAAAAAGGCTTGGGTATAAGCTGAAGGAGGAAGAAGAAAAATTCTCTGGACTTATTAACCTGAACAGTACTGAAACACAAACAGCTGGTAAGTAACATCTAGTTCTTTGAAGGAAATTAATTAAGTTACGTAGCAAACATGCAAAGTTTTGCTGAATAAACACTTGGTATTATTTACTGACATGTATAATTACATGACTCTGTTGACATCTCTGCCGAACATCTCTTAATAGAAATAGTACGAAATAGTACTCCTTGTGTTTGACCTATAAAGTGATGAGGCATACAAGTGTGTTTTAAGAGACGCTTAATTTAATGAGACATAACCCTAAGCCCTTCTGAAATTCCCTGTTGAGCTGAAAGAAGGTTGCTAATGTTGCTGTACAAAACATGTAAGTCAGGATTCATTTCTTCTGTCAGCTTTCACTTCTAATATTATCTGTCTATGCTATTGAAATCTATATTCACCTGGTAGAAGTATTCACGTGACTAATTTTAAGCATCAGCTACAGAACAGAAGGTATTGCATTGTAAAAAAAAAAATGGGTTTTTTCCAGAGTCTATAAAGGCAATGTCTCCATTCTTAGCCTGGCAAGATATGCTCCCCATGTAGTCTGTTTTAGATTTTGAAAAAAAATGTAATAAATTGATGGAATGATACAACTTGTCCTTCTACCATAATGTTTCAAGATAACTAAGGAGAAGAAATAGTCTCTGATTTATTTATTTTTAGAGAACATCCACCAGTAACTTAGAAAAATGTGATGAGGTATGAGTATTAAATTGTGATAGGTACAAATACCAATTAAAATAATCATAAATATGTGACCAGGCAGAGATATTCAGATTCTTTCTCTGGTTTGTGTTCATGGCAGTCTATATGGCTTTGTACCAGCATAACCTGTCTTAGAGACCTGCAAGTGATAACATAATTCTGTTCATGAAAGTCTGACATTAGAAACTGGTAAAATTGCCTGCTGCCTGGAGTCATCTAGGTTCTTCATTCTTTCCCTCTAACATCGCATTCTTCAGACTAACTTAGTTTTCAATGTGGTGTTTGGTGTGTTAGGTTTTTGTTTGTTTGTTTGTTTTGAGGCATTTTTTGTCCTGCACAGGATTCAATGGCTGCAATTTTGTGTGTGGCTAATTTCTTTGCTTTTGTTGAATTTCATGTTTTTCATTCCAGGTGTAATTGACCGATGGGAATTAATCCAGGCTCAAGCTCTAAGCAAGGAGCTGAGGATGAAGCAAAACCTTCAGCAATGGCAGCAGTTTAACTCTGACCTTAATAACATTTGGGCTTGGTTGGGAGAAACTGAAAATGAACTGGAGAAGCTTCGCCACCTTGACCTCAGCACTGACATACAAACTATTGAGCTCAGGATTAAAAAACTGAAAGTGAGTTTTATTTTTCAGAGTACAATCATTTTTAGCAGAAAAACTAGTCTTTGCTATATAATACAAATAAATTTTTGAAGTAGTAATTCTATGTCAATTCTGTAATTTCAGAATATACAGATAATTCTTATGTCAGTTAAGCTGATTAAAAAAAAAAAAACAAACCTGAAGTTAAATCATATCTCTTCTAGTCAGACTGGTAACAAAATAACTACTTTAAAATAAATGCCTCACAGGGATATTTTACTTTGTGTGGAAGAAGGAGATAGTTCCCAAAGTGTTTGTCGCCTACCCATTTGTGTCACCAGTACAGCACAGGAAAAATTCAGTGTCACTTTGCCGTATTCCAGTTTCTTCTTCTGTTGTATCAGATGCATCAGGATCTTAATGCTATTTTGTGATCTCTCCTGGATCATTTAGTTCCACCCTCCCCTGCCATGGGCCTGGACACAGCCCACTAAATCAGGCTGCGCAATGCCCCATCCAACCTGACCGTGAAAACCTGCAGTGATGGGGTATCCATAACAACTATATTATACAACTATAAAAATCTGCAAATGTGATGGTCCACAACTTTGCATTCAGTTATTAGCATTTTATAAGCTTGGGTACAAAAATATGAAAACCAATGTTCAAATGTGCTGTTCTCCATGCTAGGGATGAAGTCGACAGATAGTAAAGACTGTTTCCGGCAGTGATTCATCTAAAGCATATTAAATGCTGATCTTTACTGGAATCCAAATATAGCTGATATAAGTACTAAAAAGGTTGATGTGACATGGAGCTTTTAAGTAAATATAGGTGGAAAAGGGGGCATTTCATAAGAATCCTGTTCTTATCACTTCCACACTTGGAAAGCCCATTAGTGCTTTCCAGACCAAAAGACGTGGGATTTATTTTGTGGCTTCCAGTGTAAACAAAATCAGAGGTTTTATACACATTCTTCATCCATAAATTGGAGTAAGTTGTTTATACTCTTTGTATGTTTTCTTTTCCCTCAGTAAAAGCTTTTATTTTAAATGCTGTTGACAGAAGTTTCCACTTGAAAACATACTGGGGTTTATATTTGTGAACAAAACTGAGAAATGAGGGCAAAAGTTTTATTGTAAGCTAAAGTACAATTGTCCTACAGCTCTGTAAATATTGTTGGGCCTGCTTGTTTTTAAAACATCTGAAACGTGCCAAGTCTTCATTCAACTATGACTTCAGGCTTATAAGACTGCAAGTTTAATTGACTTTTTCTAGTTTATGCTCACAGTAAAATTTTAAGAGAAGTTAAAGAGTGAACATTTTTTGAGTCATAGACAGCACAGAAATCTCATATCTAGAGCAACAAGATTGTTACAGTAGGGTACCATTCTGCAGTTCCTGATGGGAAACTGTTGCATTCTGGTGGTGCCTTCTCTATGTGATTATTCTGAAAGTCACATATTTTACCAATTTCCATCCTTTCTTCCCCCGTCCCTCTTTGTTTTAATATCAAGGAGCTGCAGAAAGCAATTGATAACCGCAAGGCAATCATCTTATCCATCAATCTGTGCAGCTCAGAGTTCACTCAGTCTGACAGCGAAGAGACCAGGAAGCTTCAAGAGCGCCTGTCTCAGATGAATGTGCACTGGGACCATGTATGCAGTATGATTGAAGAATGGCGCTGCTCATTGCAAGATGCGTTAATGCAGTGCCAGGTCTGTATTCTACCTATTAGTTGTCAGCATCCCACATGTCAAAAATGTGAACTGTGTTGTTATCTGATGTTTTCATTATTCAGTCTGAAACTTGCCCATGCAAGCCAAAATGCAACTTTTGCATGTTTTCTGAAAGATACACCAAGACTTCTTGAACTCAAGAATATCTCTGGAATATAGTTCTAATACAATATTCTAAACTTCCTTGAAAATAATGTTATTTAACCAGTTGGACCTATCATAGGATAAACTAAAACCCTGAATTTGACTGGAATTTTCTGCTATGCTATTATCATCAATCATTGTCTGCAGGATTTCCATGAAATGAGCCATGGTTTGCTGCTTTGGTTAGAGAATATTGACAGAAGAAAAGATGAGATTGTGCCCATCAATCCAAACCTGGATTCGGAAGTACTGCAGGATCATCACAGGCTTCTAATGGTAGGGTAATTGCACCCCTTTCCCCCTCAGAAAGCATCATCACAAACACATCTAATCAGATTTATCTTTCTCTTGAGGGTTAGCATTGTACATACACAACTATGGGACTAATGTCATAAACTAACTTTGCTTGACAGGGAGTGCTACTCACTTTTATTAGTAGTATAACTTGTAATTTAAAATCTCAGGCAACCACTAGGCTGATATCTACCTTCCTGTCATTTTATTGTGCTTCATATTTTGGAAGTTCTGTCCTCAAAGGGAATTTGCTGCAAATAATAGAAATACTAAATAGTAATAGAATGAAGTATAAAATCAATTTTTAAGTGAAAAATTAACCATTCTGATTATATACTCTAGGGATTATGAATTTTTATTGCCTCTCTTTTCTTTCCATTTCAATAATTTAAATTCCCAGTTTTGTGAATTCTAGCTCCCTCCACCCTCCTATTTTTGTATCAAAACTTCAATTAAAAAAAATCTGGTGCTTGCCTTGGCAACAGCAAATCAGACGTGAACTTCTGGAGTCTCAGCTGAAGGTGGCATCACTGCAAGATATGTCCTGCCAATTGCTAGTCAATGCTGAAGGCAAAGACTGCCTTGAAGCCAAAGAAAAGGTGCATGTTATTGGAAATAGACTGAAGCTCCTCTTGAAAGAGGTCACACGTCATATTAAAGATGTAGAGAAAATTCTAGATATTTCAAGTAATCAACTGGTAAGTCACATCTCTTTATTCCTTGCTACTTGTTGGGTATACATTTCCAACTGTTTTGACTGTCTTCTTCTGATCAGTGCTGTTAGCTACATTATGCTGTTGTTTGTAATACTTACCAAGGCGATAAACAGATATTCTTAAATACCATAAAGTAATCTTCAACTTCATTATGTAAACATCTCTTTTTTAATCCAGTAATTTTTTACTATTTGGTAGAGGAAAAGTTTTGAACATCTAGATTTGTTTATTCTGCCATTACTGATTCAGTCAACTGGCAAATTATATTAGATAATTATTCTAGTTGCGGTATTGAAAATTACAGTGTGTCAGTTGTCACTTGTAAGGAAGATAATGCTCACTCTGTTGAAGAAACAAAAAAAAGCATAAGATAAGTTCTATAACAGGTTAAGAGGTCTCTCATAGTACATTCTCAGCTTTGAGCTATACTCCAGATCTTTTCAAATCATCTCGTATCTGAGGCTGTTTGTAAGGGAATAATGCATACATCTTCACCAACAGTGGCAGGAATAAAGTAAAGATTCTAAGGTTCTCCATTAGTTGACTTGTTTTTAAAATCTTGTATTAGCCGAATGCATATGGCATGAGAACTCAGTTCTTCACTCCTTGTAAATTTCTTCCTGTTTAAGCAAAATCTTGGAGGCATCAACCTCTCCTTGTAGTTAAACACCTATAAAGAGCAACTGGTTTCCCCCCTGTATTGACTTCAGTGGGAAATGCATCACTTCAAGCAATTACGTTTTAACTTCCTGTTTGCTTTTCCTTTCCTTCAGGGCTAAGAGAGAAAGCATGTAATTCCTTAGTCTTAGAAAAATTGGAAACAAATTTTAACTACTTTATTTTATTTGCTTTAGAAATAACTGCTGGGATTTCACTCAGAGGGTTTTTTTTTAGTTTGCTTACCTGAACAGCTAGTTGCTGTATATCTAAGCTACATTCCTTCTGAACTTCAGGAACTGTCCTCATGGTCCTCTGCTGATGAATTAGACACGTCAGGCTCAGTGAGTCCTGTATCTGGAAGAAGCACTCCAAGCAGACAGAGAACGGTAATTTCATGTCATGTACTTTCTGCCATCTCCTGAGTGGAAGCTCTAGATGTCCACAGTAGCTCTAGTCAGCTGGAAGGTTCCCCCTTTGCACTTGATAGGAAAGAAAAATGACATAAACTAAGAACAAAACACAGCTGCTTTCCCTAGCCCTGCTGCATAAACCATCCTGCATGAAATCAGAATTGATAAATAAGATCTAAAACTAGGGCTGTCAGTGTGCTTGGTTTACCATGGTATGGCATGTAGTGTCTCTTGTATTTTGCTCTAGTGATGACAGCACCCCAAAGTCTGGTCATGTCTAATATAATCAGTCCTCCATTTCTGTTTGTCCTTCTCTTCAGAGCTTCTTCATCGGGAATCTCAATAAGGTTTTTATGTCATTTCTGATGAAGATTGCAGATGATCTTATTGAGAGTTTAGATGAATGGCTAAGTAGAGCTGAAGGACATAAAACAATTTCAAAACAGCTAGTTACACAGGACCTAATCAATAGCTATGATGGCAACTCTGGAGTTGTCTATTTACGTCACTGGCACAAAATTCAAGAAATATAGCAACATATGCCTAGTACTTAACACTTCCATGCTCTGAGCCCAAAATGAAACTGCAATTATTTTGTCTTCTGCAATTCTATTGGTTGATTACTTTGCTTTTTTCCTTAGTTCTTACAACAATCAGGTTGATTTTATTTTTTTTCCATTTGCACTTTTTGTAAAGCCTCTAAGTTCTGTCTTGTTGAATTTTATGGCTCTTGAAATTGATTTTTTTTTAATTTGTGTATACATTCACTAGTTTCCTTTTAGATGCTAGTAAGAGAATGTAAAGGAATACTGGCTTTTCAAAAGGAGAAAGAATATAAACCTTAACATTTTATTTTCAAGTTCAATGCTTTTATCTTTTAAATTTTAACTTCAATAATTCCTAAAAGTTATGATATCACAGATGCAGCTGACCATTACAGGGAATGAAGAAGTATTTTACCATTAAGTCTTTGTCTAAAGAGTATGTGGAATTATAATAGGGTTCATCTTAACATTTTTATACATGTTTGTCCACATCTAATTTGTTGATCTTTATATGTACATCAGTACTTCTTTTTCGTTTTTGTCCATAATGTATAGTTTAGTTGTATAATTCCTTGGAGTCTGGATTTCAAAATTCTGGGATTTGTACCACTATTTTGGAGACTGAAATAATGTTTAGGATTTCACTGTTAAACATCCTGATGCTAAATTAATAATTGCTAATACAAAAAATGCAACTAGAATTATATCTTACCGCATTAAATATTCCAGCAAATAGTTGTGAGTGCAGGAATGCACTACAGTCATTTGGCCTTCAAAACTACAGGGCAACATGAGTGTAAAAGAGGCCACACTAAGAAGAGAAGACCATTGGACTTTTTTCCCCCTCAGAATTTTCCTGCATTTGCATTTTGTAAAATCTTTATTTGCCCATATTCAAACAATATTTTTTCTATTTCATATTACAAATTATTTGAGCTCAATTTCTAGTGTATTTTTTAAAAATGTGGAGCTACTATTCATAAATGTAATGACTAAACTGTTATTTTTTGAGTTGTCTGTGTGTTCCAATCATTTTTATACTCAACTAGGTGCAAAGAAAAGCCAGTTTCCTTGGTTCATGGGTATTGATCACTGCATTTGATTTTTTTATGTTTCCTTTGCTGCACTTTTAATTTAGTTTCATCAGTAGCTTGTCTTTATTTGCCTGGACTGAACATTCTTCTTTCTTTACCCCCTGTTCATTGCAAACAGCCACGGGGCAAATGTAGTCTCTCACAGCCTGGACCCTCTGTCAGCAGTCCACATAGCAGGTACCTTATTCTCCTGGTTTCCGCACTCTGTTCTAGAATCCCAAGAGGATGATGGAAATTGGCCGTGATTCCTCTCCATCCGCACTGACTCTGTCAGGTGGCCAGGATTTAAACAAGGGAAGACTTCCCCTTTGTTAATAGTTTGGCAAAAAAATGGCTCTCAATTACTTCAAAGTCTTCATTAAATTGAAATACTGGGTAATCCTGTAACATCTACAGCTTATGCTTCTCAGGAATGCCATATAATCAGGATTTGGTTTTCATATGCCTTATCAGGGTATGTGTTTACACTCATGATATTTAATGATTATTTTATTTTGGCATGATGTAACGGAAAAACCAGTAGGTTCATGGCAAACACTTTTTATCATCCTCTTTACCTCTAGATATTAAATTAAGGCAGGTAGTAGGCCAATACCATATTCTAGAATTCACGAAACCTACAGATCTGGATAAGACACACAAGCTTCTTTTTCTTTCTTTCAGCATGCCCCGCTGAAGTGTTTTGTTCACTCTGTGGGTTTTCAGTACTTTAAACTCAAAGTTAAGAGTCAGAATTTGAGGATTTAAGACTTGGAGTCACTTTATCTCCCCTCCAAATGCGACTGCCATATAATGTGCTAACATTGCCATGACTCTTGCCAAGTGCTTGCATCCTTTTATTGCTCTGGGAGCAGCACTGCCCCATTTCTGTCTGACCAGTAGAGAGCAGGCTTGCTGCTACAGCTTTTTGCTTTCCACCTTGTCTCCAGCAACCTGTCATCTCTGCAACTAATAGTGCTTCTGCATTCTTTGTTCATGTCAGTGTGATGTGTGTACCTTCACTTTTTCACTGATCAGTTCACTAGCCTCAAGAGATATGAAGTTCAAAAAGAAAGTAAATGAGTAGGACAATATGTATAAAAAGGAAGTTTGTTATTATTTCAGCATGTTATGTCTTGTAACACCTATAATAATCAAAGTATGGCAAAAATATATTTGTTCATATTGTTAAGTCCTAATCTCATTTATTCTAAATATATCAAAAATAAACTAATTAATTTTTAAAATAGCTCCTGTTAAAGTGAAAGATTTGATGTTGCAAAGAAGGCAACACTAGATTTAATACAGTGATTAAGCAATAACCAAGCAGACAAAATATACCTTGAATATCAGTTTTTTTCTTGAGCAAAATGAAGGCTTTATTCACCAAGATTATTCTCATAAACACTTCTCTTAAAAAGAAGTTTGCTCTATTAATGTAGTTATTGACAGTGAGTGAAGTGGCATAGTTGCAAAACCATAGGAGACAGAAAAGGTAGAGTATCTTTCACTGCTTCTACTGGCATTAAGAAGCTGGCTTATATTTTGGGATTTGTCTTTTTACTTAAAACATAAGGAAACCACATAGAAAACAGGTGACATGCAATATCCATCTGTCTGTTTGATGCAGAAAGATAATTATTTTTTCAAAGTCCAATCTGCTATGAGGCTTGGCATTTTGTTTCTTATAGGAAGCGGGGAAAGGGGAGGAGTGGGGTTTTACTCTGTAGCCATTAATGGCTAGGATGAATAGCAGATGTCTTCAGCAGATCAGCATGCTTGCACTAGCAACACCGTACTCAAGAAACATATCGTGTGCGCTCTTCTGCTCTCCTGTATGGTCAGACCCCTTCTGCCAACCATTTGAGAAGGCTTCTGGTTGTAGGTGCGAGCAGCTGGCTCAAGGAACAGCTAGCAGTGCTTTGCAGCTTTGAAATCAACCTCTGTTCTAGCACTGGCATTGGTGCGGCACCTTTTAGATCAAGACTTTCCAGCACTGTTTATTAACACATCTTGTAGCAGTACAATACAATGTTCAATTTGTCATTCAGACAAGCATGGAATACGAATGAGTCACTGCTGAGTGGGAAACTTAATCAAATGCGCAAGCCAGACAGGTTGTGGTTGATGTGTAATGTGGTTTTAACTGATAAAGTGGTACAAGCTGTCACTGTTCTTTAATATTTTGACATGCCTCTGATCAGAGTACTTTGTGTTTGATCTTGCACTGGATCAGCAAACCCTGTTAGAGTTTAGTATACAGGAGAACGAAAGTCAATTTTAGAAGGTTTGTCACATAGGAGGTTGTGAAGGAAAGTTCATTTAAACATTTAGAAAGGCCATATTTTGTGTGTAACAAATGTGATATCACTTTGCCTTCCCCATTATTGCAGCAAAAACACAACAGTGCACAGTGTGATGCTAAGCAAGGTACAAGCTTACACTAGGAGTTACATTGTGGATTAAAGACTCTCTCAAGAGGTATTAATAATTGTGTGCTAAGTGGAAAAAGCAAATCCAAGAAACAACTCCTCTTCATTAGTTAAATAGAGCTGTCATAAATGTACACCTGGATATGTGCCTCTAGATATTTTCTTAACTGATTAACGTGTTAAAAAGATTAAAATAGTAGTTCAGTTTGCTCAGGGGTGTTTACATTGTCTCTCTTGAGCAGCTCTATTCAAGTATTGGTGTCACAGTGCCAATCTCCATTTCCTGCTCTCCCCAAATGACTAGTGGACCTTTAAAGGTTGCTTGCTGTCCCTGGAGCCAACTAGGCGACAACACTCTCCATGCCTTTGGCCACAAAATGGTGGTCATTGCCACACAGTAGCTCAAACTTGAGGTTCAGGCTTGGTTTGCCATAGTTCTACTCCCAGTTATCTCCTGTACTCTCACATAGAGCTTGTTACTTAAACTTTATATTTAAGTGCCTTTGAAATGGACAAATTCATCTTCTTTACAGGGTAAAACAAATCTGAGGTTGGCATGATGTAATGCTGAGAGCCAGTGGGAGAGTTGAAGTCAGAATGCAGCCAAACAAGGCAATTCTTAGAGAGTCCCTTAGGCCATCAACAGGAGTCATTGTCTGCTCTTCTAGGCAGAGTATTATACCTTCTCCTTCATAGCTCTAGAAAACTCAATTTTAAGAATCAATGAAAGCTAAAAGTCTATTAGAAGGTCATTATTAAATTTAATTCACCTCATTATTAAATTTAATTCACCTGATTATCTAGAAGTACAATCATTTCCACCTTGAATATATCCATAGTTAGATGTTGTAGTTTGGGTTTGAGCCAACATTATCCCTTCCTTTACTTTAAAAATTGTTCAGTCTTTCTGTTTGTTCTGCACTATTTTAGAGGATAGTTTTAGCATCTCTCAGTTTTATATTGGTAAACTCAGCTCTCTATTTCCTTTATAGGAGAAATACTCCATTGTTTTACTGCTTTAAGCTTGTGTAAGTTTGAATGTATCTTTCAGAAGTATGTTGAGCAAAATGATGACAATTTATCCAGGCACTATCTGACTAGTGCCTTCCAAAACATTATTAAAACAACCCCTTTTCTTCTCTGGAATTCTTGAAGTATATTTTTAATTTTTTTTTTGTCCCTTTTCACAGCTATTCGCAAGACACATTAATTTTTTGTGGCTATTGTGTGTCAAACAGCTCTAGATTTTCTTCATTATCTTCAGAGTGTGGACTTCCAAATTTATAGCAGAAGTTTTTCTTGCTACTTGATGTTCTATAATCTTAAACTCCTAGAGCTACTTCTTAAACTTATTGGATTCATCCACTTTTTCCTGTTTAAGAAGCCAATACTGTTTTGGTTTTGCAAAGATTTTCAACTGTCATAATACGGATTAAATTTGCTGTTCTTACATTTTCTGTCATAGTCTTAAAGATATTAAATCAAGACTCATCCTTGATTATTTCCAGTAATAACATCCTACTAGCCCAGCAGTGCCTCTTTCAATGTAAGATGTTGTCTGCATTCCATTTAATCACTTTCACGTTAAACTCTATTCTGATCATCTTTCCTTCAATGATAAATTCTTCTGTTATAATCTTTCAGATGTTTACTGCAATACAGAGAGATTACTTCAACCATGTTTTCCTTGAAAAAAAAAATCAATCTTTAAAAGAAGGTACTTGTCTGAGCTGAAATTAAAGTTCACTTTGCCCATCTGACCTATAGCCTGGTAAATTAGCTTCTCTCCTCTCTTGAAACGCTTAGGAAAGAGTTCAAGTTTCACTGGCATTACAAACTCCTAAAGAGATGGTAGCTGATGGCATAAGGTACTTCAGCTTTCCCTTCTCTTGCTGGAGGAAGTGGAAGTTATGAATCTTGTGAATAGTGAGCCTTTTTTATTAACAATGTATGTTTTTAGGCATCTCTACTATATCCATTAAATACTCTAAGCTGAGCCATTTTTCATACAATTTTGTAGATTACAGAGGCATACTTGAACATAGGGAGTATAGCACTTGAACTTTTTAGAACTCCCTCTCTGAAGATATTTTCACAATATTTTATTATTTGCTTATTTAATTGTCCCCATGCAGTATTAGAAACTATTTGTGTTCTTTATTGAGATCAGCCATGCAGCTTACACATAGCACTCTTCTTTCATTTTTCTTTTTTTTCCCTCCTTTTTGTTGGTTGTTAAGGGGTTTTTGGTTAAATACAAAGCAAAAAATGCCTAATTGGGCTAATAAAACCATAGGAAAGACAAACTAGGTGCTAACTTTGCCCACTCCTTGATCCTTCTTTTTGGAAATTTTGTAATTTCCCATCTGACACTAGTGTTGTCCCAGAGTAACTCTGAGTCAATGAAGAAAATTCAGACTTTGCTTATTATGGAACGGTGGTTACCAGCTACAGAAATGTGGCTTTTTGATTGGGATTAACAACATTTGTACAGTGAGAGTCTCATAAATAGGTAGACTGCGCAATCAAATGCTTGGAAGGTAATTAAGCACCACTTGTTCCCTTTGTTCCTACCTCAGTCCATTAACTTTCTATCTTGGCATTCTTGGACAGAAGTCCTGATCTAATTGAACTTCAATACGGAATGCTCTGATGTTGTTAAATGTGCCATATCCTTTCAATATGTTCTTTATAATACGTAATGTTACAATCTGCGATAAACAGCTTTCCATCCAGGCCACAATAACGTGGATTCAAACAACATGTGATCTGATGTTTTGATCATCACTGCTTCCTGGAATGGTTAGGTCAAGTTAATCATTTAGCATACCTGAGTGTTTATGTATCTGTACCAAATCTGTCTGGCTTTCTTGAAGTCTTCAAAGTGAGATGACATGCATATATGATTTTAACCTCTGCAATTAATCTTTTCAGTCATCCAGTTACCTCAAATCCTGTCATCCCTATATGAGAGCTCTCACAGTTTGAGTCAAAAAGGAAAATGTGACATCCATGTTTTCATCCTTCATTAAAAAGAGTTTGGATTTTTGCACTTAATTTGAAGTGTTCCTTTGGAAATATTTGTGTTAGTTTTGCATCTCCTATAGATATGTGATAAACATGTGCCATTTCAAGTCAGATCCATAGACACAAGGGAAAAAAATCACTTGGAAGGTGATCATGTCAAGTTAGTTTAGCAAATAGGTTTTAGCTGCTGATTCAGTGCAAGTTTCAAAATACAATGTACTTTGTAGAAAATTAGTCCCCGTTGCCTGCATATTGATGTATTCATTAGTTGAAGATGAATCTTAACTCATTATACCCTTGTAGGTACTATATATAAAAATGAACATAAAAAATTCTGCAAACCAAGTAATTGCCATTTTAAATGAGGAGGCTTCCCTTTTAGACTGTGTGCATTGAACACGTGTCAGGCATGGACCACCATCACTGTTTTCCTACCTAGTCAAGAAATATGGAGTCTCTTAAGAATGATGGGGAAATAGCACATTCAGTGAAAAAACACCTCTATGGTTGTCTATCAAAATCTGTACGAACTGTAAAACAACTTTCAGGGAAGGCCGAGTGCCCGAGGTCACTCTCTGCTGCAGAAATGTTTTAGTGTATTCACTTGCCAATCCTCTTTTCTCAGGTCCACAAGAGGTGGCTCAGGTTCCTCCCCTTCTGAGGCCAGGCCAACGTGGCGTCGCCTGTCCTTCTTCCTCAGAGTCCTGAGAGCTGCTCTACCACTTCAGCTCCTCTTACTGCTCCTGATTGGGCTGGCCTGCCTGGTGCCAGTGACTGAGGAAGACTACAGCTGTACTATGGCTAACAACTTTGCCCGCTCTTTCCACCCCATGCTAAAATACATGAATGGTCCACCTCCATTATGAAGGAGGCTTGTAAGACAGTGGGTGACCTCATAGGAGTGCTAGCTTAAGGAAGATTGATTTTAAAGGGTGACAGCATTCAGTGTGGTAACTTTACCTACCTACTGTAGCCACCTCTGTGTCCATATAGTTCACTGCTAGTACTCAGCTGGTAACACATCAGTACGTCAGTATCAAACTGTAAAATGTATTAGCTGAGTAGCATCATTTCAATACTCACATCCTGGGTACTAAGGAGGATGTGACATGTGTGAGGAAAATGTCCAGCATTCTGGATCTTTTAGCCACTTTATATCCAGGCCATTGCCCTTTACTATGCATAGCCAAGGACTTGATACTGTAGATCCTTTCCTGTGTGCTGCTCTAAATGAGCCGTTAGCCAGTCTTTGTTAAATACCCTCTCAGTATCTACAGTATACAAAACTAATGCTAAAGAAATTTTAGAGCATTTGTAACATACAGTTTTAAAGAATCTTGTATGACAATGTATTATTCCCTGTGGTTTCTGTTTTGGGCATGGTGTTCTAACTTTTGCTTTGGATGCACAAGGTGAAAATCTGAGAAGCACTTTTTTAAGGTTTAAAACCGTGGATGTAATAAATAAGATCATAAATGGTTTTATGAGAAAAAATGTTGAATGTCAAGTTGAAAAACAAAGAACATATTTATGTATGTACAGTTTGCTAAGCCAAGTTTTGTTTGTATTGATTTCTTTGCATTTATTATAGATACCATAAAATATTTTGTCTACGTGCTTTTTAATGACAACTATGGAAACCTCTAAGTTTAGAATGAGATATGTATGGTATAAAAAACTAGAAGATGTACATATGCTGCACTTATGAAACAAATAAAAATGCTGTAACAAATAACAGTATTAAGTTTATGTTTGAATAAGAAGACCCGGAAAACTTGAGAAATGGTAAAATACGTGGGAAAGTATCACATTAGAAGTTGTGCTAATATTGAAAGCTGTCCGTCTTTAGGATTGATGATAGGCCACTTCAGGTTTTTTTTTTCCTTTTTTGAAGTTCATTCTCACCATGTGTTGTTTCTATGTGTGTATGTGTTTATGTGTGCATCAAATGCTACCTTTGTTTGTACCAGTCCACACCGAAGCAGATTTTTGCCTGTGTGTGTACTGGAAACTTCTTAATAGTCTCCATAGTAGCTTAATACCAAGAGTGAAGTTTACATAGTCTAGTGGAATATGGCCCAAACCTAAGCATAAAAGCATATCAAAGAACTAGAACACACTGAAAACTCATACATTTTCCAGAAATATTGCAGAAAACTGCAAATGAGAAACTGAGCAGTAGCTGACACTTTGCCCAACTCATGCGTCAGAACTCAACCAAAACAGGATTCAATTTGAATTCAAAAAAATATAGATTGTTGCTATAAGTTACTTCTCATTAATAAACTTGTGGGTTTTTAAGCCATTACACACAATGGCTTAACTCACATGAATTTTTCCTGTGAGTTAAATGGTTTTACTTAGAATGTATTGGTTTACATAGCAGCAATCAGCAAGCCAAAAGAAAATACAAGCACATTAATTTCAGTTATGCAGGATTACTTTTCTGGCGTGTCATAATCTGAGCTGGTATGAGGGGATGCTTGTCAGAGGTGTAGAGTACGACAAGCTGGACTTCAGCATTCAGAGAAGTCAAAAAAGGATTCCTTTCCAGACAAGTGTAATATTTAACATTTTCCTGAAAAGGATTTTTTTATGCCAGCAACATATCTTGAACGTCTGAGACTCAGACTTGGACGGACACAAATGCATATTCTTTTCAAGGCTCAGTTTCCTTCATTGGTACTCAGAAGTTATGCTAGATTTGTATCTATAATCATTGATTCTAAGTAGACAAAGGTAAGGGACATGCTTTTGAGGTACAAGGATGAGCTGCTAGTTGCAACAGGCCTGACAGATTCCATAAAAGTGACCCCTCCTCTCTTTTCTGATGTTGTTCTCTTTGGTGACATAATTTACTCAGTGGTGATTAGTGCATTTACATGAATAAGTTGGTAATTCAGTCAGGCCTCTCAGTCCAGATCTCTGCATGCTTCAGATGCTTCAGACGTGCTTTCATCAGCCAGTTCATGGTGTTGGCAGTTAATTTTTTGTCAAAAGATATTTTTGTTTTCTATTTAAAGAAAATATTATAAATAGTAAAAAGACTAATTTAGTGAGAAATTATGATCTCAGTCTGACTCTGTCTCCTGTTTTCCAGCCAGCTATTGGTGATCTCATGGAATTAGATGTTATCTACAGTGTAGTAAATAGCCTGTGAGTATCATCCTATGAAAGAGCAGTCTGTTGAAGGAACTGGGCAAAAAGTCACAGGTGAGAGCTGTGTTTATTTCTTACAGTATTTGAAAACTGAGGGAGAGGCAGGTAGGTTTGAAAGTTGTTGGTTAAGGGGGAGAGGGAAGTGCAAGGAAGACAGTTCAGTTTGAATACACCACATGCAGTTAATAAAGTTCATCATCAAACGCACACACGATAGTGCCTTTGAATTGCAACTTCCCATTTGAATTTTGGCACCTGTTTTGCCACTCTGAGACCCCTGCTTCATTTAGTTGTTTGAATGCCTTCCCGACTTCCTTGACATGCAGGGAAGAATGGCCTGTCTTCTACCGGAGGAAAGCAAAATTTATACACCTCACTCAAGCTCCCAGGAGAGTTTTGGGAGTAGTCACTAAAATGAGGCAGGAAGGGAGGTTTTTCCATCTTGTTCATGATGGGCATGCCCTTTTATTTTCTCTCACCTCTTGAAAAGTTCTGTCTTGGGAGTATGAGAAAGCGATCAACTGCTGGAGAAGTGAAGTTTAAGTTGGTTAAATAGGCATGGGGAAGCTGGTGTGAGATCATAGGAACTTTTTGTAATTAATCCCTTGAGTAGTTCTGGAGCTAAGAAGGGAAAGCACTGATCATAATTGCATGAAGTAAAGAATTTAGAAGGTCACATCATCAAGTGGTAGTAGCTCTTACAAATTCAGTGCGTTTTGGGTGATGATTACTTGCGGGACATACATGCACTACCTCACCCCTGCCTTACAATAAACCAGAAGGCAGAATGTAGCTGCCATACTTTGCTTCCTTTCAGATGATTCAAAGCAAATCTTCTGTCCATAGGCTCAAGCTCTGAACTCTAGCCATAGAGCTAACTATGGATTCCAAGTATTTCCAGTTAATTTGAAAAAAGAAGTTAAAGAACTTTCTTTTGACTCCAAGGGGTGATCACACACAAACATTGCTATAGCAATGCTTACTAGGAGCAGCAAACTTTATACAACACTTGTGAATAAGTCAGTCACAGGCAGTGATATATACACATTAGGGAAATGCCATAGACAGGAAAAATATCTATTTGTAAATCCTTGATCTCTTATACCTTCAAAGGCCTGAATGTCATTCTCTAAGGTAATGCCTCAATGGAATTGCAGGCAGTTTGTGCCAGCAGGTTAGAAGATCCCTTGAGTGTCCCTTCAGACTTCTTATTTTTGCAACTTTCAATCTCAACTCTGAACAAAATCAATGTCTGACCAGTTAACATGATTTAAGTAATAGACTCCTCCAAAATTAGTTTCCTCACCCTGAAGCAGTTCCCTTACAACTTCAAATGTGATCTTGCAGAACTGGATCTTGATCCTAAAAATTGGCACAAAGCAGTCAAACCAGAAACAAATAGCAGGACACTTCACGGTATCCTGTTAAAACAAGCTCCATCCAAAGAGAAGCTGTAATTCAAAAGTCTAGCTTGAGTTGCAAATCCCAATGCAACAACATATGCATTGATTGCTATGGCATGAAGTATGGTAAATGGGTCAACTACCGGAGCTAAAAAAAAACAAACTTAGAAAATTGTCAAGCATTGCAGACAATGGCAGTAGCCAGCTTTTCAGCCTGGGCCTCTTTTTCATCCAGATAAGGTCAAGCTTCTCTCTCTCTGCCTTATCTTTACCTAGTTGGAGCACTTTCACAGAGGACTTGGGTGTGCACAAACTTTTTAAGAAATGTACGAGTCTGAGATGCCCCATCTTTGTGCTATGCCCACAATATGTCATCTACCCTCTCTGAAGCACCTCACCTACTCAGGCACAGCAAACAGAAGGGACTGGTGTCTAGTAATGTCCCTTGAGCCTTGGCTGCAAAGCATGAGGAAAGACAGTACAGGAGCTGCAGAACTCTGAATCTCTATGGAAGGCACATGTTAAAGAATGGAGAAATTAGACTCTGCATCCTGGGGAGCTCCGGTCATTATTTGGCTATATTTTTCACTATTTTCTACTGTAGGTAGATGCAGTAGCTGCTATAGCAATGTAATCATCCCCATAGCTGGATGTATCCTGCAGCTGTGAACCCTACTTACTGTCCTCTAGTCACCTCATAACTAGTGGGTGTTTAAAGGCGTAATGAAAACTGGTTGTTCAATGATACCAGATTGTGTGGGAATATCAAGGCGCTACCTTATTATGCTTGTGATAATAATAGTGCAAAATAATGAGCACTATTTGCCCTGAACTTATTGCATCTGGAGTTTCATTTGTGGATCATACTTTATAAAATCTGAAGGCAGACTGAAAGGTAATTATTTAGAGATGTCCAACAGTCCTAGAAGTTAAAATGACCTGAAGTTGACGGAAATAGCGTGTCCTTATTCCTCACAGCTGTAAACATGATGATACCTATTACCTACCTCCTACCCTGTTCCAGCAGTAACAGCTTTATTCTGCAACAGATCAATAGTTTCTCACCACTGGTTTGCCACCCTTCCAGCTTCACTGCAAATACCTGCAGTCTTGGTTTCTCCTTCCTTAGAACTTTCTAGTATAGCTGGTTATCAAACAAGGACAATGCTGCCAGGATTGTCTCATGAACAGTCAGCCCTGGCCCTCAGAATCTTGTGCTGTTTGTGGTTGAGAAGTCTGTTTACAACTGATACCATCTCTCAGCATTCTCATCGTGTGCATCTGAGTGCATCTGTGTGAGTGTTCAAAGGCATAACAGAGTCTGGTTGCTCACATTCTTCAAACTAAAGATGCTATCAGGATTCAGTAAATGTTGGAGGATTCTGGTAAATAAGAGCAGGGTGAAAGAGAAGAAATGCAGATCTTTAAGCAAGAGAAGGAAAAAAAACCATATTGAACGCAGAAAGAAAAGTATGAAAGAAGAAAAAGAAAACATTGATCTTCACACTTACTGGCATTTCCTATATTTTATTTTGTGTTTAAAGCAATGAATTGTGGAAAGTAGAAAGGCAAGATATGCCGTGGTGAGTTTTGTGCTTAAGGTGGGTGGTCTGCCTATAAAATCGTTCAACTCCTGCAGCAGGCAATGGCAGAGTTCATCTGAAGCAGTGTTTTTATAAGTTAAGGGGAGTGTTGGCAGGCGGGGGTCATTTATCTTTTGGCTTTGGAGGAAGTATGTGTTTCTTATTCACAGAGTTCACTATGCAAGGAATTAGCCCAGGTACTGGCTGACTGTTTTAACCTTGGCAGCAGTGTTGTTAAGCGATACACAACTGAATTCTATTGTTGCATTATCGGACCATAATTATACCTAGACGGCAATGTGAAGCCTGTATGTTGGAGAAGTTATGCTTTTTTAAATAACATTAAGAACATTGAAATACTTTAATAATAAATATTCTAATAATATTCCACAAACAAAACAAAAAAAACCCAGAATGATTCAGAAGGTTAATTTGTCTTCCTAAAAAACAGCAGATAAAAATCTCTGAAAGGAAATTAATAACGCCAACCTTAAGCACTGATGACTTGTTATAGACTAAAGCCTGCTTAAAGGATAGAAATGTGAATTATACTAAACAATATCACTGAAAGCAGACAGGAAGTGAAAACTATGACTTCTGTTATTTGGTACAGCTTAATATGTCATTCAGAAAACGAGCTGGTGAAAGCTGCTTTGTTCAGCAAAAGTCTGTTTATAGACCTGAGATGTAGCAAATGGATTTGACCACAGTGAGTTCTGGATAAGATAATGGCACATTTAACTTTTGGAAGAGAGAGAAGGGTTTAGGAAATTATTGTCCATTTCTTGTATCAGAGACATTTTTGGGGGAAAAGAAGTGAGACACTGAGACACTGGTGAGACACTATTCTGTGTCAGGGATGATGCAGATGTGGATGTAGTTTGCACAAATGTTACTCAGGTCACTATCTTTGCATTTTCAGGCATGTTGTAATTCCTTGGAGACTGCTAACATTGATGTTATAATTGTGAGATTTTCTTTCATTCCATTGTTTATAGAGAGGATGTTTTAAAAAAAACTGGAAGGAAAAGTACTGGAGTCCACTTTTTTTATAGAATCACAGAGTCACCAGGTTGGAAGAGACCCACCAGATCATCGAGTCCAACCATTCCCACCAATCTCTAAACCATGTAAGTGCTCACAAGCCTATGCAAGTCATTCATGTTTGTAGTAGTAGTATTGTCTTTATAAATAATTCAGACATTGTCCTCCTGACCCCTGAGCTGCAGCTTAAAACACATGGTTGCAATTTGGGCTCCTTTGCTAAACTTGAAGCATTGTGCAACCAAGTATGTAGAATACAGAGGCAAAGAGGGAGAAGGAGGAAGTAGCAGGAGAAACCACGATGCTGTAGCATTTTGATTGAAATAGAAAGATGGCTACAAAGAAGATGTTTTTGGAGCTGACATTTTTTTTCCTACTTACAGATTTAACATAAGCAAAAATAATCCTGCAAAGGCAGACTGGAAGTCAAACTTTTCTGCTTTCATACAAATGCCCTAAACTTTTAAGCTTTTTTATGACCTACTTTGACTCTCACTGCAAAATGGGTAGCACATTCTGCTTACCTCTATAGCATAACATATTTGTTTCATCTTTCCATGGATGACAGGTTCTCAAGAGGTAAATGGAAACCAAGACAGACATATGAAAAGAAGCAAATATTTCTGTCTTGGAACAGAGCACTCAGTCTTTCCTCACATGCATACTTTTCAGCTGTTTAAAGTGGTAACACTCTGGAGTGGCACACAAATACGTAAGAATAGAAAACAGCAGGAGATAAATTTTATACCACCTGTATGCCTTCAGAAATGAAGACATTAGCAGAGTGACACCTTAATACTGCAACACAAAAATTTTCCAGGGATGCGAGATCTAGTTAGCCTTGCTCCTGCTGAAATAAGTGCCAAATGTTATTATTTTGATGGTCAGTTTTCCTGAAGACTTCATGGACATTTTTAAAAATTGAGCCTCTGCATCTGCAAGATGCCACGGTGAATGGTAGTAATTGGAGCCTGACTGGGCATAAGAAAGTCTGTGTCCACAGTACCTTTTTACGTGTATTCTTTCTCTGTGAGCATGCTGGAGAGTGTTATTTTACATACTTGGATTTTGCTCTCCTCTTCACCTCCTTGGGGGCAGAGACAAGTACTGTAATGCAGAGGAAAGAGATGAAAGAAACGGCCGCTTCATGAGACTTTTAACATGGTAGCATGTGGATTAAAAAAAAGGCTTTTAAAAAGGGAGTGTGCCCTATTGACTGACGACACCAAATTGTAGCCCATGAAGAAGCTGTTGTCATTGCGTAACAATGGAATTGCCTTCATTAACAGAAAAGTAAAAGCAGTGAGTACATGCTTCAATGATGCCTTAACTATGTCATAACTTTGTAATTAGTTAAATAGAAGAAGTGTGCTGGAACAAGAGAAGCATCACTTACTTAAATGTTAGGAAAGAGAGAAAGTGGTGGTGGGGCCAGTGCATATGGCTGTGTATATGAGCTTCTCAAGGGAATAGACAGCTGCTCTCCAAGGTGTTGTGTACACAGTGAGGGAAGCAACAGTGCTGGGCCCAGTAAAGGTAAGCTAGGAGTTTCAACTGCAAGAGTTCTGCAGTGAGGCAGAAAGATGCATCCTTGCTTCAGCCAACAGATGTAAAAAATCAGGAATGAGGCTGGAGTCCCAGCTGGCTTCTGGTTGTGGAAATGCTCTATGGGCTGCATTGGCCCTTTTCCTGGTGGGTTCCTTGGGTTCCTTTGGGTGTCTTAATAAAATAGCATCTCATTAATTTCTGCTATCACAGAAGGCACATGATGGGAGGAAATGAAGAAGGAGGAGCCAGACTCTTTCCAGCTGTGCCCAATGACAGGTCAAGTGGCAGTGTGTACAGATTCAACCACATGAAATTCTGTCTGAGCACAAGAAAACATTTTTTAATGTGAGGGTGGACAAACAGTAGAACAGGCTGCCTAGAGAGGTAGTAGAGTCTCCATTTGTAGCTATTCAAAACTTGACTTAATATGTCTATGAGCAATGTTCTGTAAGTGACTCAGCTCTGAACCAAGAATTGGTCTAGACATCTCCAGAGGTGCCTTCCTAGCCCAGCCATACAGTGATGCTCTGTGGTCAGATTGTGCCCTAGCAAAAGATGGGTAAAGGACTGTCTGACCTCAAGTACTGTACAATCCTTTGGCCATTCTGATTGTTACAGGTTTTGCAGTTGTAAGTATGCTCAGACTTTAGATGTTTGATTTTAATTTAGGAGTGTTAGCTGTTTGATTTTGCTGGAGTCTGCTGCCGTCTAGCTGCTTTTTTTGGATAAAGCCTGTGAGCTTAGTCTCATGTAGTACCAGTCCTCTTAAGCATGACCCATAATAGCGTTTTACCTCAGTGCTCATTTGGTCCTGTGGTGAAAAAAAATTGTATAAAGACATTGAAGTTGTCAGATTTTTAAGTCAGCATTGAAAACAGTTCTACTATTTTGGGCACATATTCAGGTGTAATTAGTTCATATTACTCTGGCCCAGCCTTTGTGGCCAAAATAGCAACTCTCAGTCAAGCTCTTGGTCATAAAAGCATGTTGTAAAATGGTCATATTATCTTCAACCATTTTTTAGTTCTGCTCAGCACTTAGAAATCCCAAAACTCCCCAACTTCCTTTTGGAGTCTAAATAGTCTACTTGCTTTCATGTTTGACAAGTTATAAGATAAGGTATCACCTGGACAAAATATATTGCCTGTCCTGTCTTAATCATTGAGATGATAGTTAGAATTAAGGTAAAAATCTAACCATTTTTTTCTTGATAAGTTAAGTACAGCTAAACACTGCATAAAACCAAAGAGCTTTTACATATATATTCATGGGAGGACCCAGGAAACAACAGGCCTGTCAGTCAGACCTCAGTGCCAGGGTAGGTCATGGAACAGGTGATCTTGAGTGCTATCATGAAGCACATGCAAGAGAACTGGGTGATTAGGCTCAGTCAACATGGGTTCATGAAAGGTAGGTCTTGCCAAACTAACCTGATCGCCTTCTATGACAAAGTGACCCACCTACTGGACAAGGGAAAGGAAGTGGATGTGGTCTTCTTTGACTTCAGCAAAGCCTTTGACACAGTTTCTCACAGCATTCTGCTACGGAAACTGTCAGCCTCTGGCCTGGACAGGCAAATGCTCTCCTGGGTGGAAAACTGGTTGGATGACCGGGCCCAGAGAGTGGTGGGAAATGGTCTTAACTCCAGCTGGAGGCCAGTGACAAGTGGGGTTTCCCAGGGCTCAATGCTGGGTCCAGTCCTGTTCAGTGTCTTCATCAATGAGCTGGATGAAGGCGTCGAGTGCACCCTTAGCAAGTTTGCAGATGACATTAAGCTGTGTGGAAGTGTCACTCTGATGAAGGGTAGGGAGGCTCTGCAAAGGGATCTGAACAGGCTGGACGGCTGGGCTGAGTCCAGTGGAATGAGTTTTAACTCAGCCAAATGCCGGCTCCTGCACTTGGGGCACAACAACCCTGTGCAGTGCTACAGACTGGGAGAAGTCTGTCTAGAAAGTACTTAGGTGACTTCCATGTTATCATTAGGAATACTAGACCTAACACGTTGTCAGCTCTAGATATGGCCACTCTCTGATACTTTTTTTGAAAGGTGAAGAAACTAATCAACAATATTCGCTTAGCTGTACAGAAACACACATATTCTGTTTCTGTAAAAACCAGTGTACCATTTCACTGGCTACTGGACAGCAATAAGCAGAGATATATTTTTAGAACCACACAAAATATAGGAAATGGAACAAAGTGCTCTGGTTAATTCTTTATTTTCAACATCAAACACATTGATAAAAATCTTGCACTGATTGAGTAACCTAGTAGGTTTTTCATTTGGACTTTTTAAAGAACCTTTTTAGGTGCAAAACAAAGAAAAAAACCTCACCAAAACAAAGACATTAACAATTTTATATTCATCAGTGAAAGAACAGAATACTTCAACAAATACATTATGGCAGCTGAGCTTATACCAAAGAAAGAACTTTCAATTGAGAGTCTACATAATGCACACAAAAGCATTAATTTTATAATATATACAATAAGATGATACATAAAGTGACTTGTTAATGCAAGTCTCATGGCCAGCAGTCTATGCCTTCATTTTCCAGTGGGCACTTTCTGAAGAAATAGACTTCTAATTTATAGGCACGAAGGAGTACAGCGTATAATAATTTGCAAGATGGCTGCATATTTTTTTAATTTTTTTTCTTATCTGTTTCTTTAGGCACATTTGAATGCGAAGGATTTTTTTATATATAGTTTTGGGTTTGTTTTTTTTTTAAACACAGTGCAAAACCAGATACCCTTATGCGCAAAAAATCACTTTGAAAACAGTTTTCAGGTAATAAAGCTATCTACATTTGAAAGAAGAAAGAGAATTGTGAGTAGAATTACTAGGACGTTAATATTAGGGAAATATTAACTCAAAATTCCCAGATCAATTTGAGACTATGCTATAGTTGGAGGTGACAGCAAAGACTGATTTGTATTAGCATACCATCTTTAACATGACTGTTCTTTTACATATGTTGAATTTCTTTCTTTAAAGCTATATGTTTTAGACAGCGTTGAAAATAGACATCTCTCTATTCAAACTAAGAAATGCACTTCACTTAAATTCAGCTGAGGCTATTTTATATACAAAACTCCATTAGCTTTAGGTCAAGTTGCATTCTAATTTTAAAGCAGGATATTATATATACAAGAGAGGCTTACCGCGTTCCTATCAAAGCCTGTGATAAGACTAAGGCCATAATGAGGCAAAAACTTTTATTTTCCTGGTAGTATATTTCATTTTAAACATTTGGCAGAATTCTTAAAGAATCAGTCAGCAGCAGTTGAAATGGATGGAGACTTCAAAACAAACCCTGTCTTTGATGGCAGGGGAGTGATTTAGGATTTCTTTTTTTTTCTTTTTTTTTTTTTTAAGTTTAAAAAGTCCAGTGACATGGTGATAGTCTGCAATATACTTGGGAGGTCACTTCAGATTTCTTGTAATTTAAACTATTAAAACCCTTAGTGTTTTAATCCTTAGTGAAGGAGAAAAATCATCAAGAGGTGTCACTGAAACATAATAGGAGACTTACCACAATCACACACCAAGAAACTCCCATTAAATTAATTTACCCCGCTATGAATCTTGCTTCCCCAAAAGGGGTTTTACCTGAGACAAAGTCTGAAAAATCAAGACATAGCTCGAACCACTGCAGAGTAGCTTTCATGTATTGTTGGAAAATCGGACATTGCTAAGTTATATGGAACACCCTGATTCCTCTCTAGCCTCCCAAGACTTTTGTAATAATTCAGTAACAACCATATTCTTGAGAAAAGCAAATTTGTCTGGTCTGTTTCTGCTTGGATTGTGCTGTTATTCCATCACATATGTTTCTAGAGGGTTCTGGGTTTGGGTGGGTTTTTTGTAGGTGTTGGGGGGGCTTTTTAAAAAATCACATATAAACATTACAAAGTAATTCTTTCATTAGCTGTCCAGAGATATCACTATGAATGTTTTGGTAGAAGCATTATTAGCTGCCTTGAATAGTTTTCTTGGGATTTTTTACATGCTATATATTTTTGTTTAATATCCAGCACCAGGTAATCAGGTAGTACTGGTTTGTCGTCTGCAAATGTAAAGTGTATACACACACACACACACACACACACACACACACACACACACACAGAATAACATCCTGTGAAACAGCAGATACCAAATGTTAGGCACAATTTTTTGCATACACAAGAGCATAATTCAGAATTACCTATGAAAAAAATTGTCATTTTTTGTATCATAGACTTTGTTTGATCAGTGGAATGGCTACATTCAGTCGTCTGATATGTGAACAATGGTCTTTATAGATAACTATGAAAAGGTTACTATGTTCATTAAGGTGCTTCTTAAGTTAAAATCTCATGAACAAATTAATGATACGCATCCTGAAACTGCCCCAAGGTAAATGAATGTATTACTGGGAATTGGTGTTTTTCTCTCTTGGATGCCCTTTACCATTGTCACCACAAACATGGGAGAAGTGATTGAATCTAAATTACTTACTTACAAGAGCTGATCTGAGGAAAGCATTCAGAATTAAGACTGTGAGCTGACTATCATGTTCCAGGATTATAATACCCTTCTATCTGCTGCATACCACTTCAAATTATACTTACCCAGCTTCACTGGGAAAATCTATAGAATGTGACAATACTTGCGCCATGTAAGTGCCATCAGAATCTGACCCTGTGTTGTGAATTGCTCTTCATGAACTACTTGTTTTTTTTCTTCTGGGGCAAATTTACACTTCATAGAATTATAGAATCACCAGGTTGGAAGAGACCCCTCAGATCATTGAGTCCAACCATTCCTGTCAAATACTAAACCATGTCCCTCAGCACCTCGTCTACCTGTGCCTAAAACACCTCCAGGGAAGGTGAATCAACCACCTCCCTGGGCAGACTGTTCCAATGCCCAATGACCCTTGCTGTGAAAAACTTCCTCCTAATCTCTAGCCTAAATCTCCCCTGGCGGAGCTTGAGGCCATTCCCTCTTGTCCTGTCCCCTGTCACTTGGGAGAAGAGGCCAGCTCCCTCCTCTATACAACTCCCTTTCAGGTAGCTGTAGAGAGCAATGAGGTCTTCTCTCAGCCTCCTCTTCTCCAGGCTAAACAACCCCAGCTCTCTCAGCTGTTCCTCATAAGGCCTGTTCTCTAGCCCCTTCACCAGCTTCGTTGCTCTTCTCTGGACTCACTCCAGAGCCTCAACATCCTTCTTATGGTGAGGGGCGCAGAACTGAACACAGGATTCAAGGAGCAGTCTCACCAGTACTGAGTACAGAGGGAGAATAACGTCCCTGGACATGCTGGTCACTCCATTTCTGATAGAAGCCAAGATGCCATTGGCCTTCTTGGTCACCTGGGCACACTGCTGGCCCATGTTCAGTTGGCTGTCAACCAACACCCCCAGGTCCCTCTCCTCCAGGCAGCTTTCTAGACAGACTTCTCCTCCTAGTCTGTAGCTCTGCATAGGGTTGTTGTGCCCCAAGTGCAGGACCCAGCATTTGGCTGAGTTAAACCTCATTCCATTGGACTCAGCCCAGCAGTCCAACCTGTTCAGATCCCTTTGCAGAGCCTCCCTACCCTCCAGCAGATCAACATTTCCACCCATCTTAGTGTCATCTGCAAACTTGCTAAGGGTGCACTCAATGTCTTCATCCAGGTCATTGATGAAGATACTGAACAGGGCTGGACCCAGCATTGAGCCCTGGGAAACCCCACTTGTCACTGACCTCCAGCTGGATTTAACATCATTTCCCACCACTCTCTGGGCCAGGCCAGCCAACCCGTTTTCTACCCAGGAGAGTGTGTGCCTGTCCAGACCAGAGGCTGACAGTTTCCGTAGCAGAATACTGTGAGAAACTGTGTCAAAGGCTTTACTGAAGTCCAGAAAGACCACATCCACCACATTTCCCTCATCCAGCAGCCGAGTCACTTTGTCATAAAAGGTGACCAGGTTAGTTTAGCAAGACCTCCCTTTTGTAAACCCATGTTGACTGGGCCTGACCACCTGGTTCTCTTGCATGTGCTTCATGATAGCACTCAAGATCACCTGTTCCATGACTTTCCCTGGTTTGTGGTCAGACTGACAGGCCTGTAGTTCCCTGGATCCTTCCTGTGACCCTTCTTGTAGATGGGCACTACATCAGCCAGCCTCCAGTCCAGTGGTACCTCCCCAGTCTTCCAGGACTGCTGGAAGATGATGGAAAGGGGTTTGGCCATCTGCCAGCTCCCTCAATACCCTTGGGTGAATCCCGTCTGTCCTCATGGATCTGTGGGTGTCTAGTTGGGCTAGCAAGGCTTTGACCACCTCCTCTTGGACCATGGGAGCCTCATTTTGCTCCTCTAGTTCTGGGGTTTGTACACAGTGGGAACAACTTTCTTTACAATTAAAGACTGAGGCAAAGAAGGCATTAAGTACCTCAGTCTTTTCCTCATCCTTGTAATGAACTGTTCTGGAACGTAGGAAGGGGGACATTCCTTTAAACCTGTTTGCTTTGCAGCTTAAGAGCTTCATCTGTGTGTTCTGTAAGAGGGAACACCAAGTTGTATGTACAGTATTTAAAGAGCAGCTGTAATGCACACTAGGCTACAAGTAATGAAGATGCCATAAGTACATAAGTATCACTACAGAGATTCCTGTGCTCCATTCAGATCTTAGCCTGCACTTACTTCAGGGCATTCATGATTTTGGTAACACATTTGAGAACAAGCTACTCAACAAAACAAAACATGCGTTTTCTTTAAAGGCATTTAAGAGAACTCCAAGAGCCCTTAGGTACCAAATTTGCACACACACATGCACACGCACTTTCTTACTGGATACACAAAAAGACATTCAGCACATTCAGAAAAAAGACAATATAGTATGCATCAATGTAAGGCCTATTAACTTAAATGTGACTGGTTCACATGTTTAGGCTTGCACAGTTTTAGGCTTGCACAGTTTTTGAGGAATCTTCTCAAAGGTATCATCTCGCTTTAGACTTTTAAACTGTTCATGTCCTCAGGTATGTACATAAAGCTGTTAAAGACATGATTGTGTATGTTCACTAAAGCATCAATCCTTGACTTGGGGCACAAGTTCGTCCCGTGCCTTACTGCGTTTACAATTGCTCTCTCTGCACACAGATTCTGCTTGTGTGACAGGGAGCATAATTAGACATAGGTGTTCTTGTATGGCATTGTTTGCACTATTATTTCCTATATTTACTTACTACAGGATATTCCAATCAACATAGTCTAGCAAAATGTTTTAAAGTATAGCAGTAATAGAAGCAACTCTGGAACCCTCTCTAGCACTGTGGCCAGCTGCTCAGGAGCAGCCTTCACATGTGCTATGTAATGTCCTTACTGGTAGGGTGGTCGCTTCCAAGCAGCTATTGACTAGTCTCTGGTCCGTGCTAAATCCCAAACTGCACCTGAAAACTAGAAGTGCAGATAGCGCAGGCAAAGTTTATCATTATACTAATAAAATATCCCTGGTATATGTAATAATAGCATTCCAGTACCCAACAACATTCCCTGACATGTTTAATCTTCTAGCAATTTTCAAACAGGAGCACCAACTCCTACTTTAAATGGCACATAGTATGAATTTCTTCAGTCTCTCCTTCATGTCAAGCTGAAACTCTTGATGTCAGTGGACTTTTTGTATATTTACAGTTGGTCTGAAGAATCTGACTTATGAAAAACAGTTAGATTCATGCATGGAGAAAGCCAGGTTTCTCTTCCTGGACATGGAGTTCCAGAGTCTTCACCATGTCTGAAGCTCATTGCTCGGTTCTGGTGTCATAGGTGAACTGGCTTTTACCAGTGACTTCACAGTACACCCCAGTGAGAGCCAAAGCAAGCCAAGGCAATGCGAAGCCTGCTGCTGCAGCTCAGCCAACCCTGTGGTTGGCCACGCTCTGCCAAGTGGAACAGGACCATACCACCCTGCTGTGCCAATCTTGCATTGGCATTTTCACCCCTTGGCTTGTAGTACAACAAAGCAAAGGTCAGAGGGAGATATTTTTTTTTATATAAAATCATGCTGAATTGTTAATGTGTGTGAAGGATTCTTTTCTTTTAAAGTCTTGATGATTATTTTAATCATCTGGTCTGATTTAAGAATAACTGTTTGTTATCACTGTTTGCCATGTTGCCCTTGATTTACACGCTGCCAAGCAATAGTAATATTTAGCTTTGTAGTATCAGACAAGGCAGAATGCGCAGAATGCAATTTGGCTAGAGGATATGGTAAGGGGGCCTAGAAGTTTGGTCAGTATGATCTTGAGATGGAGTTGCCTGCTGATGTTAGCCAGCAATGTAAAACAGTATTATTCCCAGATATTCCTTTTGTACTGTAGAAAGGAGAGGTGGGAGTCTAACTAAACTACCAAGGCGGTCACTAGCAACGCAGTTTCATTATGGCACACTAAAATGCCAATCAACCAGTTTCCATACCCCCCCACCCCACCAAAAAAAAAAAAAGGAATCTGGAATGTCTACCAAACTGCTTCAAAGTTTCAAGCAAGTAAAGGAATAAGCAAGCTCAGAATCTGAAGCTACCACTCATGTAGATACCAATACACATAGGGGATATGGCCAGCTAATTGCTAGTGAAATGAGGGTTTGGTTTAGATAAGGACTTACCCAACTTACACGCAAAATTAAATAAAAACAATGCAAAATTTAAATCGGGTTAGCCTGGCCATCCTTGCTGGCTGTTCGTAGCAATAAAAAGTCTTCCATTTAGGATAAGTGATCCATTTAGGCAAGCACTTGACAAACACTGTAATGGAAAATGCAGGTGATCCTTGTCACTGGAGTGTTTACTTAGGTGGCACTGTAAACGAAATGAAACATGAGCTAGGTAGTATGCTGCTGGGGTTTCTCATACCACTGTATCTCCTGACTTTTGCTTATATTGTATTCTGCATATTATCCTCCTCTTTGCTGTTTATATAAAAAGACTGCAAGGAATGAGATGAAGCTGATGCTGTTGTCAGCTGGCTCCGGTTCTCCTGTTCCATTGGTGCAGCACTCCTGGCTGCTGGTGCATGCAGTCGGTGAGCATCCAGCATCTCCAGCAAGAGGTCATAGAGTGGAACTACGTTTTTGCACTTCATATTGTACAGGTGCTCCATTCCTTTGTTGCTGCAGGTTGTAACAAAACAACAGTTACTTTCCAAGTATGCTAAGAGGGAAAAAAAGCAATCAGCTAGCAGTATTTAATAAGTTCTTATAAATCCTGCCTTTTACAAAACAGCTAACTTAACAGTGCCACTGCTGTACCCTCCCCTGCTACAGTCAGCAGAAGGCAGAACCTTCAAAGAACATTTCAGGCTGCTTATGAGCAAAGGTGACTGTTTTGCCCTCCTTCTCCTAAATGGAATCCTAATTTAGGCACTATGACTAAGTGGGTACTATGAATCTTAGCTTTCCCATAATAAAACCTAAAATATAAGATTTTTTTTCCCCTACGAAATAACCTGAGCAAATTTGTTAACAAATGTTCACTTGTAATAGTATCCATTCACAAAACTACAGAAACCATAAATAATTGTGCATCTGAAATATCCTTAATTTTACACATTCTTCTTAAGGATAAGATGAAGACAAAGAAAATCCACAATAAGACACAAGTGAAAAGCCATGTGCACACATCCCTTAACTCTTTCCTGAAGACCTGTATATCAGTCCAGAAGGTAAAATCTGCATGTTTCTGCCTTGGTAGCAATGTGGCGCTTGCTTTAATTTTAATTTTGTCATGAAAACTAAAATCTCTGTAACAGTATCTCTTATCTCTTCACAAAATAAAATGTATATGGTGTCTTAATATAGACTGGTCCTGCTGCTGACAGCGGAGGCACTGAGCAGCAACCTTAAGAGGTAATGAGGTTTGGGAGAACCATTTTTATGACTACCAGCAGAGTGCCTCAGACACCTCACCTGTAATTAGTAAAGGGCACAATCCTCTAGATCGGAATTCAGTAGTTCTGCATTTATCCTCACCAACAAAATGCACATAGTGATTCTAATCTCTTTTCTAAAGTGCTTTGCAATCAAGCCACTTATAAAAAGTGGCTACATAAAGGAGATGGTTCTATGAAGTCTTATCTTATAGGAGACTCAAGTCTGCAGAATTAGGCTACTGGTAAATTAGTCTTCTACCTCATACTTTTCAAACAGAATGCCAGATGCACGTAACATTAGAATTATATACAGCTCATGGCACTATCAAAACAAGAAGCAAAGGGAAAGAAAACTAGAAGAAACAAATGGGGAAAACACTCCTTTCACACCATAACCCAGTGTACTTTTTTGTGCACATTCCATACATTTTTTTATGGAAAGTAGACATACAAGGTTTTAACACCTCTACATACATTTTGCACTCCCACCTGTGAAAGAAAAGTTTGCATGTGCATTTTTAACACCTCCTTTGTACAGGGCCAGTCAGGAGCGCTGACTACATGCTTGTTCTCACCTCATATGTCTGATGTGAGAGAGGATGAGGAGGAGCTGAGCCAGTCGTCTGTGTTGCTGCTGCAGAGAAAGACCTGACTTAGCCATTAAGTGTATCAGAGTGTCTGTGATTTTGTCCAGAACACGATGAATATAGTCTCTCTCTTCCAGAGATTTCAAAGTACTGGAAAGAAAAGTGTACACACCTGGAGTAGGAAGGAGAAAGAAAACAAACAAACCACAGACAAAAATTACTTCAATAGAGTCAGACTTGCCCAAGATACGCCTTGTGGGTTCTCTCTTCAGCTGTGTTAAAGCACAGAAGCTGACATTCTAAACTCACCCACTCACCAGCCAGGTCACTGGTCTGAATGACCCTGGAACTTGGATTTGGCCACTGTGGGGAAAGCGTGAGGAGGAAGAGAGTGCCTCTTCCTTGCCCAGGTCCATCCAAGGTCTGGGCCAGGCAGCAGGGGACACCTGTAACCTGCAGTTAGACCTAGCCAGGGGCTGCACTCTTTTCTCAGTCACTCAGCTCTGAAACCTTGAGGAGATGCTGTTTCCCCTTAAGAGCTCTGCAGTACTTACTGACAAGCCTGGGCCTTGAGCAGTTTTTGCCATTTTCTCTTTTGTTTAATGTTTGATTTCTGGTGATTTGCTAGGCAAACTAGAACTGAATACTATGCTACCACAAAACATGTAAACTAGCCCAGGGTTTTTTATGCATATTTGCCTCAACAATACCCTCCTAACAAAGCATGACCCTTGAAAGGTGCGCTCTTTCACCTGCAAATCAGCGTCTCCTTTAAAAAAATCATCCAAGTCTGTGTAAATTTAGTGGATTTATATTCCTTACTGCTGGAAGTGAGCAGCCTGAAGATTTGAACCGGAAGAAAAAATTTCTAGATATCGAAACACCCTGCAACAGCCCCTCTACATCTCCTACAAAACACTGTATCACAGGCACAAGGGCTTTGGCCAGCAGCAGTTCTTGATTGCATCAAGTGCATCAGCTTTCTAAACAGGAAGTTCTAAACTAATTTGCACTTTTATATCTTGAATTTTCTATGAAAGCATGCAGCCAATGTGAATCAGGTTGCAACAGCACTGGGCTGCTGAAAGGCAGCTCTCTCATTCGGCACCATTTTTTGTGATCTTTTGATTCAAGCTAATAACTCTACACAGGTTGTATTACTACAATCCAGTCCCAAGGCAGCAAAGCTTTCAAGTATTTACAGAAATTCTACAAATCTGTCTTGATCCTGGTATGTTCATTGCCTTGTATATGTCATGTACTTGACAAACCCTGTGCTTTAGCACTTCTGCTTTGGCTTACAGAGCTAACAAGAAATTGGATTCTGGAATGAATTTTATTTTGCTTTTGTTTAAAACACCATATAGTGCAATATACAATGCAGTTAGTGATTGTAGAGAAAGAAAAACACACACGCTAACATGCATGCATACACAAAGCGACATATTTATTCCAGATTGTTTTGTTTGTAGTCTTGGGGTTATACCATCAGATTTAAAGATAAGAATATTTTGCCATGTGTCAAAGGGATCCGGGAAATTGGGATTTTTTTTGCTATCTTCTTGGCATACCTCTCCTCTCACTATCTTGGTACGTCCAGGTCCTGATTCTCAGAACTACTGTAACCTGTGGGTAGGTTTTATGACTTAATCCTCTGTACTGAAAAGAAATACAAACTTGTGTTTGTGAATGTCAGTGTATCTCTGAGATAGGGAGTGAGTGAGAGAGACTGCTTAAAAAATCCCAAAAGGGTAACTCAAAGGTAGCAATAATTCCTGAAACCCATCAGTTAGAGCTCTTAATTTTAGCAATGAATATTGCTATGAATTTGATATAGATAGTGCAATGGACTTTTTTTCTCACAAAGCTTTTTATAATAATAATAATTTTTACTGAAATGAATTCACTGAAGAGAAACAGCCCCTGGGGCTTTCCTGAGCTGAATGACTCTTAGCCTCCCTTGCATTTGCCTACTAACAATACTAAGATTTATTGCTTAGCAGGTATCTGTAGCAGCAAGATTCTGAAATACTACTGACAAAACACAGTTTCTTAGAAATAAACATCAGTCTCATAAGCCCACAGTGCCTCCAGAGCAGCTTGCATAAGCCAGAGGACCCTATTATGTCCTTGTAGCAATACTCTTTGGTTCCATAACTTTGAAACAAGCAAACAAAAAAATCTGTTAGGAAGAGTTGTTTCTCACCCAGATCTAGTCCAGAAGCTATTAAAAATTACTTTAAAAAAACCCCAACACTGCCCTCAAATTGTTGATACTTCAGGCAATTGCCAGTCAATAGCTACCAAGAAAAATGATGTTTGGTTTTCCTTTCTGCCCTCCCAGGGACTGTTCCTGCCCCAGGCCAATCACCAGAAATTTCCCCAAAAGAAATGTCAGCTATCCATCACGCACACAGCAGAGTTTTGGAGCGGAAGTGCAGAAAACTGTCTTAACAAAGTGAAATTTAACAGTCTCAAAGGTCTTTCCAAGCTCCGAAGCTGAACCTAAATTGAATAGCTACCAGGTTGTTTTCTATCTCTCTCTCTGTGGGTCAGAAATGTAAAACATAGCAACAAGAACAGAGAAAGAGCTACCCTGCAAACCCTGGTGGTTCTTTTCCATAACACAAATCTATACACAGAAAAGGGTCCCTTGAGCACTGCAAAGCTACCGTTGTATATAGTGATATAACTTTACATATGTCACTATGTACAGTGATTTTTTTTTTGCATATTACTGTAGGGGAAAACGCCCTCTACATCTTTTCTGTCACAATGAATTCCAGTTTAGAACATTTTTATATTTAGAATTCAGGCACACAGAACATTGTCCAAGCTGCTGCTTCTTCCATTGAGTCCCATTGCTCTGTGTCTGTAGCAAGCTGGGCTGAGCTAAGAACATGTTCAGCTCTGTAACATGTACTCATGTAGTTATCCAGACCCCAAAATAAAGGAGTAAATAAAAATACAGTTCAACAGGAGTTGGAAGGATTGGGAGAAAATAACAAACTGTCACATGGAATGATGTAGCAGAAGGTCTACAGGATGCATAAAATTAACTAAATCTTTCAATGTCTATGGATTAACCATCTAAGTAATTGGATAAATCAACTGCTAAAGCAGATGTGACCTGTCTGTCTCCGAAAAGAAAGCCTGTTGCTTTGCCACATAGCACGACTCCTGTTTTTTAGATACACACAAAATAAAACAACTGGTATTATGTTGCCCTTTTACGTCTCTAACATTTATTTTCCAGTGTTAAGATAACAGTCTTTTTTATTAATGAGCTGACTGTGTTTTTTGAAAATACAATTTTGCTGCAGATTCATTGCTGCAGCTTTAAAGGGGTTCCTTCTGGTTTATTATTTAGCTAGAGACAGTGTTGTCCTTGTCGTTACAGACATGCTGCCGCCTTGATATCTCAGGAAAAATTTGGAAGTAGTGTAAATGTATGTTTTGCTTTATAAACAAAACTTTCCATCTTTTCCACATTTCACCAAGTGTTACTAAAAAATATTGCTTACATTCTGCACAAGACACATGGAAAAGGAGTGGAAAGATATTAAACAGCCTTGAAAGATGTTGCAAAATAAAATAAAAGAAAACAAAAGCAATAAACAGCACTACCTCATGTGAAAAGACTAAGAGTTGTCCAAGGATTTAATAAAGAAATATTTTGTACACTTAGTGAATTAAATCCACACAAAACTTTAGAATGCAAATGCACTGTTTTTAAGTATTACATGTAACATAATTGCTACAATTTGCTTAATTTGTCCACTTGTTTAAATCCTTTAGAGATCACTTAGTTTAATCATTTGCATAATAACACTGATCACTAATGGGCCAAAAATTCATTGTGCAATTATCTGCTGTTTCTTTAGTAAAAGATTCACGTATGTGTAATCATGTGCAATCATAGAAAAAAATATATATTAAAGGAGTCCTGGAGGTCAAGTAGTTCAACCTCCTGCTCAAATAGCGGTAACTTCAAGCTGCCTAGAACTTTGTTCATCTGAGTTTTGAGTATCTCTGAGGCTGGAGATCCTACCATCTTCCTGACCAACCTGCTTCAACACTTAACCTCTCTCACTGGAAGATTTTTTGTTCTGTTCATTTACTCAGGATCTCCCATGTTGTGGTTTGTCTCTATTGCAGCTCATTCTTTCTTAGAATCATAGAACAACCAGGTTGGAAGGGACCCATCGGATCTTCTAGTCCAACCATTCCTATCTAACACGTAACCAAGTCCCTCGAGACCTCATCCACCCGTGCCTTAAACATCTCCAGGGAAGGTGACTCAACCACCTCCCTGGGCAGCCTATTCCAATGCCCAATGACCCTTTCTGTGAAGAACTTCCTCCTAATCTCTAGCCTAAATCTCCCCTGGCGGAGCTTGAGGCCATTCCCTCTTGTCCTGTCCCCTGTTACTTGCACCCCCTTCTTCTTGCACCTCTGACAAGAATCTAGCCTTGGCTCCTCCATAGCCTATTTGTCAGCTATCCAGAGACTGCAGTTGGACCCTCTCTTAGCTTTCCCTTTTCCAGGATGAACAAATCCAGCTCTCTCAATCTCCCCTCAAGCATTAAGTATGCTATGCGCTTCAGAGCTCAGAATATTTCATAAGTGTCCAATGCTTTACCTAAAGGAGGTTGATTATATTCTGTGAAGAAAAGCATCTCTGGAAGACGTATTAGAGTATCTATGACAAACAACACTTACACAGCTATTATATAAACTCCAAATTATGCTACTTAATTATCTCTGTAATTCAGTCTAGACTCCTAATTTGGGCATATAAAGGATCTGATAATCAGAAACCCATGGTCACATTCCCACCACCTAGTATTTTAACTCCTCAGACAGTTGTAAAGATAGTTAGTTATAGGAATGCAAAATGTAAAGTATAAAATTAACTGCCTCTATGCATAATGCAATTACAAGCAATACAGACACCCCTTCAGCTTACAGTGCATTTATATACTACAGTAAGTGCACAGCATGCAAGTTACAATAAAACATGACACTGCATAAGTTTAAATTGCTTTCATCATTAGTCAGTGACAGCTCAACCTGAACCATGCCCTCTGATCTATCACCATCAAGACTCTCATAAAAACACCAGACTTACGAGCACCTATAAACCTTGATTTAATGTAAAAAAAAAAAAAAAAAAAAACCCACACCCAAAATCAGATCACTCATTAGATCATCAGATCAGTTCTGACCTTCTACCACACAGAGCACCATTGATTCAAAACCACTGAATAAGAACCTGGAAGGAATGAAGTATCTCCTAGACTCAGTCAATGGTCTCATCACTCTTAAATGCAGAAGGAAATCTGCCTCTGACTGTCACTGACTGTACTTGTGATAATTTTTCTTTTATGAATTTTTTTTAGAGGAATCTTGAAACAAAAAATCCCATTAAAATAATGAACAGTGCATATGAAGGACAGCTGGTGACATCTTACAGAGCTTTGTCTAAATAACAGTTTCAGTTTTCTGGCTCAATATTTAATACACCACTGGGCAAAAACTCTCAACAGCATGGCTTGAAGTCTTTATGCTCAAGACATGAACTGTCTTGAGGGGTTTTTTTCTACTGTGTTTTTTTTCAAACTTCTGATTCTATTTTCTTCTAAATCTAATAGAATGTTTCTATAAATCAGTTGCATATTCTAGATTTATATAAGAGGATATTTAAGATTTGAACATCACTTTTCAGGAAGAACATTTAATACTAGGAAATATTCTACAATAATTATCAGGACAACAAAAGGAAAGTAAAATATCAAACAATAATTACAATTATCACACTCTGGCATCAAGGAGAAAACCAATGGCTTTTCATTCATAATATGGCAGCTACTTAGCTCAGGTGCCACTTTTTGGTAATTGGTGACAGTCATAATACTTGAACCACAATAACATTTCGTAGAGCGTAAGTATTTTTCATTTTATATTTGATTGTATAAACTTATAATTTTGCTTGAATTTTTTTTTTTTTTTTTTAGTAGACTTGGTCCAAGATTACATAAAAGAAGAAGTGCCTGATCAATAAAGCAGAGTCTGTTGTGTTTAGAGTTAGTCTTTGTTAGAAATTACCTAAATTTGTACTTCATCCAGTTTTGGTAAGTGATCTGTTAAACCACCAGATGAAAAGGACTTGCAGCCCTCCACTTGTGCTTTGTCTAGAGGTTGATAATACACAAGTTGAAATGTAAAAGGAAAAAGGGAGAATGAGTGGATTGGTCCTCAGGGTTGGAAAACTCTGACATCTGTAGTCATGAGGTAACAATTGAACAGAGAATTGAGTCGAATTTTTGCCTTAGTGTCTACATTACTATGTCAGATTATAATTTTCACAAGAACACCATGGGCCTTATTTCTGTATTTGAAAATAAATTGCTTGGAGTTTTTTCTTATGTCAAACTGAGAAGGATCCTCTGGTGTCAAACAGAAATTTTCTGTTACATGTCTCAACTCAAATTTATTTATCTAGAATCAAGTCAACTAATCTTACATATTTGTATCTATACCCACACTTGTTATCTAGTCACTTACTTTTCATCTGTACTTCAGAATGAGATTTTTTTTAAAAAAACTTATTTCATCAGCTAGAAAGAAAGTGAAAGGTTATGGCACCCATTTTAGATGCCTGTATTTCAATATAAACCAAACTGTAATAAACTCATCCACATTTCTGCCATTATCCCTCTAATTTTCTCTTGGTATAAAAAGAAGTTGTAGATTTACAGCTAAGCATTGCCTTTGGCTGCCTGAAGAGTGGCTCCAGGTACTTCAGCTTCTTGTAATCAGACTTTTAACAAGACTGATCAGTACCTAGTTCAAAATACTGCTGTGATTGCCCTTCATATCAGCTGTACGCAGTATATCAACTACTTGCTGTATTAATTTGCTAGGTCCCATCTGCCACTGATCAGGCTCACCCACTTCTGTCTCTGTCTGGTGTCTATGCCTGCATCTGTGTTGACAGCCTCCTCCTGACTGCTGTTGTCTCAACATGGAGATGTCATCAGTGACAAGAACCACTCAACACCATGTAGAAGCAATGACAATTACTCAAGTGACAGTAAAACGCACCACTTACCAGAATTGAGCAGGATGATGGACTTAAGGCACACAAATTCCTCCCCTTGAAGGTTCATCATGCGAAACCGAGCAGCAGTAGCCAGCAGCATGTCAAAGATTTCCACCATGCCCTCAACACATTTTCCTTGATTCCTGTGTGAATACCATCAATGGGTAGATATTCACAGCTTTGACATTGTGGCAGTGTGTGATTTTCATGCCCCTAGATCATTCCCCTCCAATTTGATTTTATCAGTTCGGTAGTTATCACGTAGCTTCCTATTCAGTTCATTTGGTGTGTATCTGATTACAAAAGTATAGTTCCAGTATCCCACATAAAATGGATGAATAATTAAATGCTACACTGCCTCTGAAAGATGAAAATTTCATAAGCTCATTACCAAGAGGAACATGTGGCAACTCAGCTAGACCTTTACATGGAAGACAAAGATTTATTTTAAACTACATTTTGATTTCTTTTTTTTTCTTGTGTTCTTCTTTTGGCTCTTTGGGGTTTTTTTTCTTGAACTAATTCTTTACACTGCTCTCTCCTTAATTTTTTATACTTGTTTCTACCTGGCCTTCCAACGTTATGACCTAACACACTATTCCTATTTTTCTTATACCACCATAATACTTTCTTAAAGAATAAGCTTATTCACGAGCTCAGGAAGGACTGATGAGACCATAATGTTGCCTATGTGACTGAATTTGATTAAAACTATCACTTCATTCCACAAATAGATTTTTTTTTTTTTTTTTTAGAATACAGCACTAAATAAAGGTAAAGTTTGGTAAATCTCAGTGTATTCATTCTTAATAGCAATTAATCACGTTCTTCTGCTTGTACACCAATCTCCTTTCAAGTTCAAACCCCTGTTCATCTTACTTTCATGCTTGAATTTAAACCTACATCTCCCTAATCTCAGAGCCATGCCTATGAGCCAGAATCTATGGCATGTGACAGAAGCCAGTAGTGTGGTGGTTAAAAAGCATTAATATTCAAAAACCTGAGGTCCTGTGCAAGTTTTCCAATCACTGTTACAACAGACATTCTCTAACTGTGAGAAAGAGATTATCCAGCCTTGGGACTGGAAAGAGTAGGAAAGCATGTTTAATGGATAGGATGAGTTCCTCCTTCTTGCCTTGGATCCCTATGGGCTACGAGGCAGCAGCATGATGAGCCATTCTTTGACATGTCTGATTCTCGCCACACATTTCATTAGCCTTTAGTTCAGAACTATGATTTCCATTGTGTGGCAGGCTCCTAGTCACAAGCAGCAACACTGGGCAATGTAACTTTTATGGCCTTTTCTTGCTCTTGAAAATGTCACTGATTAAATGATTGTTTAAACTATAGCAGCTATTCAGGTGTGACCCACAACACTGATAATTTTATGTATTGTGTTCCCACAGGCTATGGTAACAAGTACAGTACTAAAGGTTGTGAACAAAAATCTAAATCTTACGATCAGCAAGCAGTCAGACTCAATGTTGTGTTACCTGTAAAGCGTGTGCCCTTTGTACCCTTATTTACAATGCCCTGACCAATGAGCTAGACTAAAAGACTGATCTCAACCTGGTATATCTGAACACAGCTTTACTGAAGTTCATAGTTCTCTCTCTTTTGCTTGAAGGCTGAACGTGTGCTTAGGCAGGAAGTTTCCAATGATTCCAATGATCTGTTATACTGTTCAGTGCTGGATGTGGTGAGCTCTTCAGCAATGACCATCTTGCTGCCTGATGAATCCTGCTTAGACAGAATACGTCTGAAAAAATTAACTGATTGGATTCAAGTATATCCTTCCTCTGTTTAGATATCAATAAAAAAAACCAAACCAACACCTAAACAAAAAACCAAAAATCAGGCACTCAGAAAAAGGCATGAGAATAAGAACAACTACTATTGCCTCAGTATCTGTTTTGTTGGGTAAAATATAAAACCTAAGTAAAACAAACTTGAAATTTTACAGTGGGACAAGTTCTATTGCTTCTGATACAATGATAATTTTTGCCTAAAACTAGAGAGAGTAGCTTTGGACCTACATAGAATTATGCAGAGTTTCTGAGTACTAAAAACCTTTAATATCTTTGTATTGACCTAAATAAAGCACCTAACAAATGTTAAAGAATTTAGAATTTCAGGATTATGCAGAAAGGAAAAGTTTCTGTGTCTAAATATGGCAAATTACTCATATTCAGAAAACCCCACATCTTCGTGTTTGGCTAAGACGCTACTTCCTAAACCCCTTCAAACTATGTCAGCCAATATTTAAAACGATTCAAAATATTACATAGTCCGAACAAATTGAAAATTTGCATAACCAGGTCCACAATTTAAAAAGAAATACTAATTTATTTGAAATACCAAACCTTCTAAAATGCTTTGTGGTAAATCATAAGATGGCAAAGAGGTTTTGATAGCAAATAAAAATTATTCCCAGATACTTTTTACAAAAATATTTCAATTGACCGTAATTTGTATAGTCAATGTTCCAGTCAAGAAAGTCTTGCTGACAGGTATAACCTGTAGACAAAAGTCTCTAGTCCTGCAACACTTAGTCTATGTGTTTAAATCTCCATCTGTGTCTATTTCCTACCAACTGAACTCATATGGTAAATAATAAATAAAAAATCATGTCAATTCAAGAAATTCTAAGCACTTTCTAATCTCATTTGTTTGCTTATCTGATGTGTGTGAAATACCAGACTACATCTTAAGAAAAAGAAGGGTGTCTCTTTAGGTAGAACACTTCAGATGAAGTTAGATACCTGGGTGTAGGTATCCATGTGTGCAAGTAACTGTTTTGAAATTTTTGCTTTATTTGCAGAGTTAGGCAGCAGATCCAGCTCCACTGAAATCAGTGAAAACCGCAAGAGCTTAGTATCTCTGAAACATAGGCTTCTAATCAAATCTTTTATTTGTTATCTTGGCTACAACACTGATTTTCTTTGTTAAGCAACAAGAAATCTGAAATAAAAATCAAGAGTTCTCCTAAATTGCCTTCTAACTTTCTAAACTAAGTGGATAGTATTATCACATCTTCACAGCTATATATCCAGTTGATAGGAAGGACTATCTAGGAAGGCCTAGATAACTTTCCTGGAGGACAAATTAAAAAATAGATTTGCAAATTATCCTTAGCCCATCATCATGCTCTTGTCTTTGTGTACTCTCGGCTTATTGGAAAAAAACAATAAAAGCATGTTTACTGCAATGTGTCAGAATGTATTCTCAGAAGAATCCTTAATACTTGGATATCGGGAAGTGTTAAGGGAAGTCACAGCTTGTGAATTAAAGGTCTTAAATTACTGCAGAAAATTACCATGTGTGTTAACATTAATTGTCTACAGAATCACAGCATCGTTCAAGCTGGATGACAGCTCAGGATGTCTTTAGTCTAACCTCCTGTTCAAAACAGGGTCAGTTGTGAGTTCAGACCATCTCACTCAACGTTTATCCAGTCTGGTCTTGAAAACTTCCAAGGATGGAGACTACACAACTGCTCTCAGCTTAATTATTTTAATCATGTTTTTTTAATCCCTACATCCAGTTTGCTTTAATTTAAGAGTCCTTTTCTCAGTCTCCCATCAGGCAGGTATAAAGAGCCTGGATAAAACTGTTGTAGATTTTAAGTTAGGTGTGTTCAATAACCGCTTCTACTCCAGGCTGAACAAATCCATCTCTCTCAACCTCAAGGCAGGTGCTCTCACCTTCATTGCTTTCCATTAGATTTACTGACATTTATTAATATCTGTCCTGTAGTAAGGGCGGGGTGGGGGGTGGATTTTGTAGTATTCCAAATAAGTTCTTATGAGTGCTAAATAAAAGCAGAATATTCACTTCTCTTGCTCTATTGACCTCACTATCACTGATACAGCCCAGTATACTGATGGCCCTCATTTCTGCAATGGTGCAGTAGTGGCCCACGCTCAGATTGTTGTTCACCAGCACACCAGATTTTTTCCAGCAGAATTGTTCCCCAGTTTGCATAGTGGCAATGGATTAAGTCCCTCACAGATATAGGACTACACATTGCTCCTGGCTGAATTTCACAAGGTAACTGTCAGCCCATTCCTCCAGCCTGTCTAGGTTTTTCTGTATGGCAGCTATACCCTCAAACATATCAACTGCACCTCCCGCTTCAGTGTCATCTGCAGCTTTGAAGTCAGTGCACTCCATCTCTTCCACCAGTTTGCTGACCAAGACATTTAACAGGACACATCCTAGGACAGACCCCTGAGGAACTTCAGCCGTAGCTAGCATCAAGGCAGAAAGTGAACAATTAGCAAGAGACCTAGCCTTTTTAGCACAGAAGGCAATCAGATTAAGCAGGCGTAATCACACAATCATAGAATCACAGAACAACCAGGTTGGAAGGGACCCATCTGATCATCAAGTCCAACCATTCCTATCAAACACTAAACCAAGTCCCTCAAGACCTCATCCACCCGTCCCTTAAACACCTCCAGGGAAGGGGAATCAACCCCCTCCCTGGGCAGCCTATTCCAATGCCCAATGACCCTTTCTGGGAAAAACTTCCTCCTAATCTCCAGCCTAAATCTCCCCTGGTGGAGCTTGAGGCCATTTCCTCTTGTCCTGTCCCCCTTCACTTGGGAGAAGAGCCCAGCTCCCTCCTCTCCACAACCTCCCTTCAGGTAGTTGGAGAGAGTAATGAGGTCTCCTCTCAGCCTCCTCTTCTCCAGGATAAACAACCCCAGCTCTCTCAGCCGCTCCTCATAGGGCCTGTTCTCCAGCCCCTTCACCAGCTTCGTTGCTCTTCTCTGGACTCGCTCCAGAGCCTCAACATCCTTCCTGTGCTGAGGGGCCCACAACTGGACACAGTATTCAAGGAGCGGCCTCACCAGTGCTGAATACAGAGGGAGAATCACCTCCCTGGACCTCCTGGTCACACCATTTATGATACAAGCCAGACTTGGAATGTTCGTGTTCTCCATCCCCTGCGCGCAGAACGCTCTGTGTGTCCCAGCTGTTCGGATGTACCCAGAGCCAGCCTAGGAGGGATCTGGGTACTGATCTATCCAGCCTAACCCCTGCCAGCCTGGGATGGGTCTGGGGACTGATCTATCAGCCTAACCCCTGCCCAGGCATCTCGGAGCATCACGAGTCGCTGCACAGTCTAGGGCAGAGCAGACAGCAGGGCTCTCACCCTGTCTGTACCCTAAGTCTGTGCTAATTCACCCTCATCATCTTCTCGTTCCTGTTCACATAAACATCTTCCAAGAGAACTTGTTCTATGATTTTCTTGTGGTTGAAGTGATGATGACTGGCCATCCTGTAGTTCCCCAGACTGTTTCTCTGTCCTGGTTTGGAGATGAATGCAACATATGCCTTTCTGGAATCCTGTCATGGTCTCCACAGCCTTTCAAAAATGATTGAAAGCAACCTTGCAGTGACATCATTCACACTCTTGGATGCATCCCATCCTATCAACTTTTCTGTGACAAGATTTCTTAAGAGATTTATGATGCAGTTCTCTTCTGCTAACTCAGTCCTTGAACCCTGTATATAGATACTAGAACCCAGATTTTATTTAAGTCTTGCAAAACACCTATGTATCTGGAATGCCTTTTACAAAAACACAGGATCAAGTGACAGACAAATAAACATTAACAGTACAGGATATCTAGGTGAGGGGAACAGGGACCCAGGGGATGTTTTCATCAACTTCCTATTCAATGGGAAAAGCTCAATTAGGCACAAATGCACCCAGTGAACGAAAGCCTGACTATGCATTTAGCGTCTCCAGTGAGACTGGCTTCTTTGACTGCATTACATCATTCAATGACAAGGGACTGCCAAGAACAGATGAAATCTACTGGACTAGAGGGGGAAGGTCATCTTCCAAAATGAACATGGAGAGGAGGTCTCTAAACATGGCTTGTGACAGGGTGGGTTCATAAACCTAAAGATAAGTTAGGACATGGGTGAAGTATGATTGAGAGAAGGCTGCAGCGACCACATTCACATCCCCAGTAAGATGGAAAGACATTCACAGACGTATCATCTTAAATCCTTGTTCTCTATCACAGAAGAAGAATTGGAAGTCCAGACACATTCAGACAGCTGTGATGAGACTGGAAACACAGAGGCTTGGTGGGATAGTACACAAACTAGATCAGATAGAATGATCATAGATATGATCATAGAATTGTCATGGACAGACAAATATAGAAGAAAGGAGAAAATGAGGTTAATGTAAAGGGAGATCTTCACTGCACAAGCCATAAAAAACCCCAGAACCATATCAAGAGTCTTTGTGGTAAGGTCAGAGAAGAAATTAACAAGAAATTAAGACTGATGGTTTGGAGGGTGGGAGAGGGATTGTTGCAAACTGTCCGAATAAGAAAGCAGAGTGAATAATTTCTTCCATAAATGACTCATAGAAGTCTCCCAGTCACCTGTCCACAGTATTGTGGAGGATTTCTACATGGATTGACTGCAATCGTTGCCTGGAAGGTAAATATAGAATTGTGCAAGTAATCCAGAGTTTCTGGGTTGTGTTGATGATAACTTCCTAATACAAACAGTAGAGAGGCCAAGCAAGGGCAATGCTCTATTGACCCACTCTTCACAAACAAGTTAAAATTGCTGATGAATGTGGCCACAGATAGATTTGGATGCAGCGACCACGACATGTAATTGAGTTTGGTATCCAGAGGTAAACTGGGATTACTAATGACAGATTTATGACTCTGGTTTTCGGAAGAACAGACTACAGCTTATTAGGGAATTCGTAGGCATCATACTCTTGAGACATGATGGGGAAAAGCGTAGAAGGAGCTAGACAATATTTTAAGGAAAGCTTGTTAAGAGCTCAGGAGCAAGCCAATCCCACCATAGAGGAAAGCCAGGTATTTCAATAGGACATCCTCTTGGCTAAGCAAGAAGTTCCTTCATGAACTAAAAGGCAAAAGAACACATAAAAATAAAAGCAGGTAGCAAAGGAGGAGCAACAAAGCATTGTTTAAAGATTTATGTCAAAATAGTGAGGGACACAGTGGGTAATAAGAAAGCATTTTAGAAGCATGGCAGAAACAAATGGAATTTTAGTGAGATCAAAGAGTTGATGAATGAGGGAGAAAACCTAGTGACTGATCATATGAAATAGACTGAAACACACAACAGCTTTCTTTTTTGTGTGTGTCAGATTTTGCTGGCAAAGCCTGCAGGAACATATTGACAGATTAGGAAACTACTTAGAACACTAGTAATTACACTGAAGAGTAATTCCAGTCTTCAAAGTCAAATGAAGTTCATTTCAGGGTCCAGAAATATTTGATCCGTATATTCATTAATCACTATTTAACATTTAAGGAAAAAGCACAGATATTGAAAGAGGTCCGTGACAAATGGTAAAGGGCTAACTCAGCTTCAACAAAACCTAGGAGGATCCAGGAAACTGGTTTGTGCTTAACCAACCTGATTGATTTTTACAATGAAGTGATTAATTAAATGATCAAAGGGAAGGGGATGAGGCCAATATACTTGAACTGTATTAAGGCTTTTTGTTTACAACATCACTATCAGTAAACCAGGGAAGTACGGGCTGAGCAACAGACACATGTATTGAAAATAGGCTGTATCAACAGACTCAAAGTACAGCATTAATGGCTCAACATCTAGTTTGCGGTAGATAATAAATACTTCAGGGACTGACTCTGGAGGCAATGCTGTTTAATATCTTTGTTAATAACCTGGATGATGACAAAAAGTTAATATTCAAATTCATAGATGATACTGAGGATGAAGGAACGTTGATTCGCTATATAGCACAACGTCAGTGCTAGAGGAACCCTGGAGGAGTAAACTAACAGAAACCTCACAAAGCTTAACAAGAAGTACAAAATTCTGCATCAAGGGTCAAATGAGCCCATGCATCAGTACAGTCTGGAAAAACTGGGCTGAGTAGCAGCCTCCTGGAAAATGGAAACCTAATAAAATACATGCCAACATCTTTTTCTGAATCACATGCTAATTATGTTAGGAAGAATGTGGCCAGAAGAACAAGAAAAATTAGTTCTCCTGCCTCTACTTGGTCCTACTGAGGCTATGCCCGCATCCAGTCTCAAGCCCCTCAGCTCAAGTAGGATGTTGGATGTCTCCTGCTGGATGATTAGAGGTATGCAGGCCAAGACTTACAAGGAGAGGTTGGGAGATTGGATCTTTTCGGTTGGATAAGAAGGAAACAAAGTATGTAGGGGAAAGGACAGACAAAACTGAAGTCTACAACTGCTTGAATGGTGTAATAGACTGGGTGCAACCATGGTCTTCTCAGGAGCAGCAAACATTACATCAAAAGGTAACTAATTGTCGTAAGCTACAGCTTGGAAGGCTTGGCCTGTATCACCTGTAGGGTGATAAAAATCTGAAAGAGATACACAGAGAGGCGCTGTGTTCTCTCCATCGTTACAGATTTTCAAGAAAGCTAGGCAAAACTGTATTTGGCGAAAGCTGATGTTGGCAATGGTCTTGCTTCAAGAAATAGGTTGGACAAAATGGTCTGCAATGAAAATTCTTGTTTCTGAAGTAAATTGTTGGAGAAGTTCCTGAAAGAATTTATTTTCAGGGGGGTACCATTAAAAGTAATGATTTATTACTGGTGTTGAGCTTTTTAAACAAGAATCCAAATATGTAGCCAGCACCTGAGCAAAGAATAAAAACAATCCTTAAATCATACAAATAAGGTTTAATGTACTAATGCAGTGGTAAAAAAAATCACCATGTTGAATGCCTTTGGCTTCAGTTTATGTACAAATCTGATACAGAATATAAAACAGAGAAGTAAAAAAAATTTAAAAGTTAACCTACCTTCCTCATACTTTAAGATTTCTTCATCAGTTTAAGCTTGTGTTATGTTTTGGAGAAAGGTTTGAAATAAGTACAATCCTTTCTATTCGTTATAGTCTATTCATTCTCAATGCATATCTTCTCAGCATTTTATCTTCCTTACATCTCATTCTTATTCATCTATTATATTTCATTAGGATTTATTTCTAATTCATTAACTTGTTCAGTCATGGCATAGCCAAGGAACAATGTCTTATCTGGCCAGAGGCAAGGGTAGAAATTCAAATTGAGGACATCTTAAGTGAGAACATGTGCATTTTTCACAAGGTTACTTTCAGGTATTGATTTTGTTTTCCATTGTTGCTCAAGTCACAGACAAGTGTGATATCTTTAGGTACCTGAAACATTTTACAATGTGAGGGATTAGCAAAACATGCTTTGATTTTATCCTGATGCTTTTCTATTTTATCTAATCTCTGTCTATTAAATCTTTGGAAAGAACTATCTGCACAGAAAACTTGGAAGACTTTTCAGATGTGGCAAGAAAACCATGTTAAATTATTCATCTACCTAGTCATACAGTGAATGCTCTAAATCATTATGCTGTTTGTGCTGTCTGCAGTTTAAAGAGATCCATAGTCTCTTGCCACTGCTCAACATGAAAGGCAGTAAAGTGAAAATCTTCAGTTTCTTCTGAGAGAATGAAAAAGCTCCATCAAGATGAGGAAGTGAACAAGAGTTTCCAAATTAAAAAAAATAAAATTGAACAGAAGATTATTTTTTTCCAGAGAAAGAAGGAAATAACCTGTTAGAAACATGGAATTACTGACTACATTTAAGTGAATTTTTTTCAGTCCTTAGACTGATTTTTGCTGCTAGACATTTTTTAAAATCATGGTAAGGATACACTATTAGAATATAACATCAGAACAGCCATAATGGTTCATATCAAAAGTAAATTTGGGTTTAGGCTAAGCCTATAGACATTTGGATCTGCTGATTTCAAGTAATTACCTCTAGTGCTAGATTGGAAGAGGTAACATATTTTGGATTACCATACATCTTCTCAACATTCTCATGAGTTTATGCAATTCTGATCAGATCAATTTTGTCTTCCTTCTTCTATTAAGCAGCATAGGCAGAGAAATCATCTATTTGGTAATTCTTTGTACCAAGCTCCTTTCTCTTTGATTGCCTATGCAACTCCTCAATATAGGAGGAGTTTTACCAATATTCCTGTTAAGATAAGGAAAATCAGAAAGGCACGGTTTTCCAAGCACAGATTTAAACAAAGGAGCAACATTGTTCTCTACTATTTCTTTTTTCTTGTTGCAACGATTCCTGAAGGGAAAGCTGCAGTCTGTTTGGTTTTTGGCTGCTCGTGAGCAAAAAAATTGCTTTTTCCACAGAACTGCTTAACAGCAAGATGGGAAGATAAACTCAGAATGCAGTTTATTAAGATTAGGATTGTTCTTCTCCTTTATGCATCAGTTCACATTTGTCTACGATGATCACCAGGGTTACTGGGCAGAAGTTCCAGCATGTCTTCAAATTTAGCACTGCAGGTTCAATTTTTCTGACACTGAGGAGGTTTCTGATGCGAAGTCATCCATCTCGGACAGCAATTCCACCACTTCTACCATGAGTTTCTTTACTTTCAAAACTTTAAGTAACCTCTTCATCTCAACCTCTTCATCTTTCAAAACTTTAAGTAACCTCTGATCAGCATGATAGTCAAAAGCAACAAATCCTTTATAAATATGATAAAATATTACTATCTCATTCATGAAGAAACATTACATTTCCTCCAAAATATATAATGAACAGTCTATTGCCAGGTCTGACAAATTTCAGACCTGAAGTGGTCTAATAACATTTTTAAGGTCTAGTTTCTTGGTAATCCTCCAAACAAGAAACATCTGGTTTTACCCATTAGAAACATAAGTCTTTATTTCTAGATTTACCTTATACTAGATACTAATTTTCAGAAACAGAATATAAAAGTTTTGCATTTATCCTGGGCTTTCTTTGATTGTATCAGGTGCTTTACACTAATTGCAAGCACTGTGATTGTGTCATTATATTTCCTGATTGGGCCTATTTTTCTACTCTATAATTATTGTCTTTTGAGCCTTTTAAATAGCATCAGTAGTACAATGTAAAAATATATCAGTTATATGTAACTGACAGACTGCTAAAAGGCTTGGTTTTCAAGCAAGACTCAAGTGTTTAGGTAGTGCCTTAACAGCATAAGAAAGGGTTCATCACCCCACAGAATACCCTGTCTAATTACAAGACAGTGTGGAAATAGAAAGGGATAATGTGATGATATTCACCCATATTGAAGGCAGCAGTCTACACATACTGGCAGTTTAATTGTATAACTTTTTATAGGTAAAGAAAAATGTTAAGTAACTTAAAATTAATAACAAAGGGCTGCTTTACAGATGTGTTCAAGGAGTCTTCATAGTGTGAATTGTTACATAGGAAAATTATAGAGGTATTTATTTGAAAATGTAACAACAGACTTTCACAGAATGAGACAAGACGTATTTTAGATGATTTTTCAGGACAAGACAAGCTCATGTTTAATAGTACCTAAGTAAGAGCATGGAGCTAGAAGAAGAAAAATCAGATTTCTTCAAAAAGGGGGCAAAGTTGGAATATTATTTTTATGGCACTCCAGACAGTTATTCCAGACAGAACAAGACAAGACTGTACCTATCTAGACAAAAAGTTAAAAAGTTGCAAAGTAAAACCTGAGATGACCTGTACTTTACCTACAGTTATAAACAAACAACTATCTCCACAATTCTAAACAGAAGGAACCTATTAGAGACTGAAGAAACCTGAATGTGAAAAATGAAAAAGATGTGCAGATCAGGCAGAATGTCTGCCACAAAATGATAAGAGAGCTAGAAGCACATACAAATGAGGCTCCGTATAAACAATATTGAATTTTCACTAAGTCCATAAAAACACAGCTTAGAGACAGATTCAGGTTTTATCATATGTAATTGGCGACTCTGTATTACAGCCAGTAGCTAAATTAGTTTTTGCAAACGCTGTTATCCCATCTGGAAGGACTCCACTGAGTTAAACAGTCTGTGAATCAGTCTCTGTCATACACTCTCAAATCTGACAAATATGCTTTTGCCCTATAAATTATCACAAGACAAGTTGTCTGAATTGCAATAGCACATCAAGCTATTGTTAACAGTCATCAACACATAAATCAACAGGTACTTAACTAATTTGCATGTTGGTGTCCCCAGTGAAGTAATTTATTATTTTAGTTTTAGGAAATATCCCTAACAAGTAGGGTGACTGAGTATATGATGTTTTAGCAACATGTTTCTTATTATTTGAAAATGAGATGTAATAGATCTGCATTTTTAAAAACAGTTTTGCTTGAAAGTCAGAAAACAAAGAGACTGCCTTAACTATAAAGTTAATTTGGTTTTGAGCCCTAAAGTAATATATGGTTATAGTTCTATGCATTTGTTTTCTTTAAAACAGCAGAGTTGTTTTAAACTGTGTGAATCGACTGCTGAGACTCAATTTTATTCAGAGCATGGGGATTTTTATTTGAGGTAGACCAAATTTTCAAGTGTTTGCTTGGCTGTTTTTCTTAGCTAAGAGGAGGAAGAATGGTACTCTGGCTCTGCTCTTCAGTTTTCTATTTTTTCTCACAACTTATATTACAGAATATAGAAAAGACGTGTTGGTCTTTGGAAGCTACATTGCAATTTACAGCAGTTTTAAACAACATGCTATGCTTACTTTCCTACCTAGTAGATCTTACTTCTTTTGTGCACTAAGAAATTATTTTAAAAATGTTGTGTTTTCTTGAGAAGATTATACTTATATCTAGGCAAGTAGACATTTTTGGTACACAGAATTAGAATGTGTTTTAGATGTATCTAGTTCCATAGCCCATGTATCATGTTTACACAGTGGAATAGGGTTTTCCTGCGGTAATCAATATTTCTCTGTTCCTATGGAATATTATATTATATGCCACTAGGCATTATCACTTATACTTTACTAAAATACAAACACAAAATCAGTTGAGGGGTGAAGAAGGAATCAAACGGTTAAAACAGCATAAGTGCAAACATAAAACTCTACAGTTAACAGAGTATGCTACTTAAAAGATGTTTTCTGCTTATAAGAGTTCAGATTTATTTACTTGATTAACAGCTGCAGGAGCTGAAGGCCCTCTCCTTGACTTTTTTGTTGCCATCTCTCTGCCCTGGCTCACTGCCCCTACAGCTACATGAGATCAGAAGCCTGCCCAGCTCTTAGCTGCCTCACCACCTACTCTAGCTCGTCACTTCAGCTCTTTCTCCACCTTCAGTTCACAACACAGTGCCCAACTCTACACTGAAGTGACCACTGCAGTGCATACAGAAGCTTCCTCCTGCCAACTCTGCTCTTTGGGCAGTGGTCTTTGAAAAGAGGACTAGCAATAACTAGAATAACACTTTAATCAACTGTTTCTAGATTTGCCAAAGTAGTTTGCCAAACCTCTGCTTGCTTGTTAGTCTCTTTTAACACTGTTTCCCAAGGTTGAAATTTTTCATGACTGGGAAAATAAGAGTATTTGAGTTTGCATTAAGATAAATCGAATAAGTTTTAAAAAATCTATCCATCTTCCTGCTTTTATTTTTGAAGACAGGGAGCCAAACCCCAGAATATCATATGGCAGAGATGCATATTTCTCTCTGACTTAGTTTCACCTGCAGTATTTTAGCAAGACTGTCTAACAAAGGGCTTACGGCAGCAAGTGGGATATGTTTTATATATTTTAGTCCAGCTTTCAGGAAAAAAAAAAAAAAAAAGAAAAAAACCAGAATCTTGATGTACTCTCACCAAAGAAAAGACTTTACCAGGATTTTCTTCTAAAATTCTATCTGGTTGCTTGGAAAGCTAAGACTAACTAGAGGAATTTTAGATAAGTAGAAATAATTATCTGAATTAAAATTATTATAGTTCAATACTTAATTTCAATTTCATTTCTTTTTACAGCAAATTCTACAGGTTATAAGAGAAAAATTTTGCTGCCTTTGAAAGAAAGCACTCCCAGCATCAGGTGACTTTCCAATGTTAATTGTCTAATAAATGACTAGCATTACATTGCAAAGCACTTCCACATTTTTTAGAGTTCCTTTTTCAGTCCCATCTATGGTAACTTTGTTTAACTTACAGCATACAGTTAAATTGTAGTATCAGACAGATGACTATAAGCTAAAAGTTTATCTGATTGCAGTAAAAACTTAAGTAATTCAGAGCAAAATGCAGACTGACCTGTCCAGTAATAGGTTAGGTGCAAATAAAAGTTTTCCTGGATGTTCCATGGAGCGCCAGACTAAGCCAATCATCAGTATCTCTAACCAGGCACATTCCAGTAGATGGACCTGATCATGGAGTGTTAAATCCACAAATCCTGAAAGAATAAATAAGAGACAGTAAAAACACTCCAAATTTTAAAGCTGAACAACATTAGTCGGAGAATCAAGTCACAAAGTGCATTAGAGCTGGATAACCAAAACAAAAAAACAATATAACAGACATTTTTCCACTTTACATTTTGGACTGAATTTTGACTATTATTAAGTCCTCTATGGCTCCATCCTACTGAATAGTAAGCACTTTCTAGCCTTCTGTTGGTGCCTTGACTGAATCCTGCCCAAGAGCAGAGTAGGAGTCAGATGAGCATCTCCATCCCGTGCCTTTTGCCTGGGCACACATTGTAGAAAGGGACAGCCTTCTGCTCCAGGCCCACGGTGCCTGGGTCAAGATGGAGGGAAAATGGAAAAAATGTCTCCAATCAAAAGAAATTATAGCTCTAAACAGTTAATCCCAGATCACTTTTCTGCACGGAATGCTGCTTCACAGACTTGTGGACAATTCATAATACTGCAAATGCCATTCTTGTGTAGAAGAGGGCCCAATATAGCGTTTCATAAAGCTAGCAAGTAAATGCTCATCTCTGCATAATTAAAATTCACTAATGAACCATTTGCTTGTATTTCTATTGGACTTCAGTACCTCGAGGAGGGAGCTGATCTCTTTTACTCTGTATTTAAACAATGCTAGTAATAATAAAATTAAATATTTCTTATATAAATACAAAATATAAATACCAAAAATAAAACATGAAAGTGTAATATTCACAGGCTATGCCTGAATCCATTTCAGAAAACAGAATGTGACATTCTCTATTTGAGATTCTCACTTTTCATGAACACTTCTCCAAAGAGGACAGGCTGAGAGAGCTAGGGTTGTTCAGCCTGGAGAAGACTCCCTTATTGTGATCTTTCAGTACTGAAATGGGACTTGCTGTGATAGGACAAGGGCTACTGAATGGATTTAAACTAAAAGAGGGCAGATTCAGACTAGATATAGAGAAATGTTGTTTACAGTAAGAGTGGTAAAACAGCAGGACATCTTATCCCAAAAAGTGATAGATGCCCCACCCATGGAAACATTCAAAGTCAGGTTGGATGATGCTCAGAGCAACCAGATCTAGTTGAAGTTGTCTCTGCTCACAGCAGGGAGGCTGGATTCTATGACTGTTAAACATCCTTTCCAACCCGCACATTTCTATGTGTCTATGATTCTATGAATGTTACTTTCAATCCAAAGATATAAGCAAAGCAGGCATTGCATAATACAGTTTATTAGGTCCTAGCATAAGTTATTCTGTATGATTAGCATGATCTTACTAAAATGAAATGTATAGAAGTTCCCCAAAACTGATATTATTGTTTACTCAGTGTTATGTGTAAGACACATTAATGAACTTTGACTTTTTTTTTTCAATGGTAATTAATTCACATTAGTCTTCAGAATACAGAGTACAGTGTAAACTACCTTGCCAGCCCAGTAAATGACAGTAACTTCACTTCTGTGTTCTGTCCTCACTAGAGATATATACTCAGTCATTTCAAAGAATATATCTGACATTCTTTCAAGTACTATCTTGGGAAAAAGGGGAAAAAAAGGCAAATACTTTTAAATTAATTGTTTTGCTGTGAAATATTAAAAAAAAAAACCAAATAAAAAACCAAAAATAAAATGGCAGAGAGAGAACAAACTATGATTCACAATAACTTAGAAAATATTGTTTTGTTCTTCAAAATAGTCACTGAAATTATTATTTTTAATTAAAACATTTGAGGGAGCAAATCAGTCTGTTCATAAAGAATCATTCCAAAAGATGAAACAGCTTTGATATGCCTGAAATACTTATCTATTTATCATTAGAAGTGAATTTAGACAGCTGCAGTACTTGTTATTTTTATGAAAGTGGTAAATATTGGGAAAAAAAGTTATAGTTTCCTGTAGTTTTTCCTTTATCACCAGTTGCAAAAATGACTTTCAGACTTCACAGACTGACAGAACAGCATTTGCCTGAGTCACCGAACAACAGGAAACAATAGAAATGAAAACTAAAAGAGCAGCATTCTTAACTAAAATGCATTAAATTACCTCACTCAAGAATGAAATTGGCAGAAAAAAACACAGCTGTCTACATATGAACAACATCATGTTTCCTATTAGGTATTAGCTTAATGTGACAGAACACAGTAACGCAATATTTTCATTTGTGCTTGAAGAGTACCACAGCAACACAGGGACACAAGTCCCCATATGATGTCTGAAGTCTGCAATCAGCACATTGCAACTTAGTTAAATTGCCACAGTTTCACGTGGCTGCACACTCTTCTGCAGCAAATTGTTTTAACTGTGACAGAGAAACTGATCATGATACAATGGTGGCAATTCACCTTCCTGTAAAATTCTGCTAGTGCTATAACATTCTGGATGACAAAATGCTTTGCTTTGTTCTCCACAACACCTTGGTCTTTATTCTCACTACACCTATTCTCAACTTACTTTTAAGCACTATCTTTTTATAGCTCCATTTTTACCGGTTCTCTTACACAACATGTAAGATTGCACTAAGGCTAACTAATCTGCACAAAAACTCAAGAAAGAAATTACAAGAGAAAACTAATAAATAACCTTATTAATACTGTAAAGGAGGGATATTTTGTTAGCCTGCTCTGTGAACAGAAATATGTTGCACAACAATGTTAAAATCTATTAAGGTACCTGAACATGAACACTTAGCATTAAAAAAACCTAAAAGGGTTGGATAGCAACATTATTGTTGTCTGGAATATTAACTCTGATATCAATGAAGCTAAGGGAGTTTAAAAAAATGGGATGAAGGTGAAAAATGATTGCAAGTCCACATGATCTGTCAGCCTGACAACTATAATGAAACAGGTAACGCAAAACTTGATTATGATGGGTTTAAAAGTCTGTGATATCAAATATAATTAATAAAAAACCTTATCACATTAACTTGATTGCTTTTTAAGTGACATTATGTGTTTATTTGATAAAAATGATAGTGTTGTTGAAACAGTCTTCAACAAGACATTTGATTTAGTAAAAACATGCAACAGATTGACTGAATTAAAACACTTCAGATGCCACATCCCTGTATGTAATGGCAAAAGAGTAACAAACAGAACTGTTCCTAGAGGAACATCATGAAGTTTACATCTTCACCCTAGGCAATTTTTTAAATGAGGACATGAAAAAAAAAAAACAAATCAGAAAAAAAAAATTATGACATATGGGAAATAATGCTAAAAAGCAAGCTGATCATAATAAAAAGCAATCTAAATCACTCACTTCAGCACAAAAAATATAGACATAAGTTTAAACCCAACAACATTAGGTCTATATACAAGATGGAAACAGTAGCAGCTACAAAGAGGACTTGGAAGTGATTGAGTCAAATAAGCCCAATTTGAGGTTTGAGCTTCCAGTGAGAATAAGTGTCTAATAAGGATGATGAACTCTATAAAAAGTCAGGGAAACTATGAAAGAGTAAGGAAGTTAAATTACCTCTGTGTTACTTGGATCTGGTAACCATTCTTCAAGCAGGATGAGAAGTTGCACAGAATGATAGAGAAACATGAAAATAAGTAAAACATTGAAAAAGATGCCCTCTAGTGAAGAATAAAAGGAATTTGGTTACTCTTTCTGAAGCTGCACAGTCTAAAGGGACTAAAGGGCTGCAATGGGTAAATAGCTAAAGAAAAAGAGAATGACATTACAAGAGGTAATGGCATAATGTACAGAAGCCCATGCTGGAAGCTGTATGGACTCCAAGTCAGACTACAAATGAGGGGTCATTGTTAACAACAAAAGTAGTTATTATCTAAGCAACATACAAAGTTTCCATTAATTTGCTATCATTTGAAATGTCAATCAAGATTTAACTATTATTTTTAAGACATACTCTCATTCAAGCAAGTTAATTCAGAATAATGTTACAGAAGGTTAAATTAAATGATGAATAAATCATTAGTCATTTCATCAACCACAGCATGTTGAACTTTAATGTCACTAAAATTATGTGTAGATGTGTACTGCATTCTCAAAAATCAGTGCCCTCTTAATGCAGAGAAGCTGTGAAAAAAAGATATTTTTATATTCTAAATATTTGGTTACTGTTCTTTAAGGGAAAAGAACATACTTCACTGTTGATAAATTAATTAATTGCAGTTTGTGGTTGTAACCAACATCTAACTCCATACACCACACTGACCAATTTCATGACCTTATGAGATGTATCAAAGTCCTTGTGTGACCAAAACCTACAAGACCTAGACTGCTATTAGCCATTTATATATCATATGCTTGGCAGAAGCAAGATGCAGAACAAAAGCCAGGGTTGGACCATCTCTTATTCATATACAGATAAATTAACAACATTTTTGATTGTTTACTAATAAAGAATACAGTAATTGTTCCACAAACTCTTGTATGAATATGGAAATCTGAAATTCCAAGAAGCCAGAAAGGTCTTCTGAGCACTCAGCTAAGAGCAGATGGCAAATGAATTTATGTATGTGTAGAACACAAAACAATAACTTTCAAACTAAACTGATTATGCTTTCTGATATAAAGCAGTAGTTTGTTTCACAAAGTAGCAGTGGGTACATGGAGGAAAAGCTATAAAATGTCCGGTTTTGGCAAGCATGATTCTCTGGAGGTGACATTAGATTCGGGAATTCAAAATTTTATGATATTGCAGCAACCATCTACAACAGGTATGAGCCAATCTCCTTGTACATTGAGAGTTTAGGCAGTTGCCTGAAGGAAAGGGTTGCAATGAAAGAACACAAGGACTGCTGGAAGTAGTATTTTGACAGCAACAGAGAAGTGGTTTATGCACAAAAGTGTTTGGTTGCTGTAAGGAAAAACATAAAGTTTAACTGGTTTTCACTTGTTGGTACTGTAACATACATCGTGAGCGCTGCAGTCCTACCAAATAACTGCCAACAATATGTATTTCTATATATCAAATTCAGAATTTGCCTCAGTGGTTTTGAACTGATAAAGTAGCTTGCTATTTTATCAGAAGCAATTTCTTTAGCAATTAAAATTCCCTGAGTCATTGCACATTTAATCCTACAATTAGAAATCCTCAGTCCTTTGTGGATCATTTAATTATTGTTAATTTTTCAGCTTCTACTAAAATTCTTAAGACACAACTACAAGGTATCCAAGGTGTCCAGATTATTTGTGTTCCAACAAAAACTGCTATAACAATGTTCTTTGTAACCCTAGATATAAAGTTATACCATATATCTAAATTACTATGGCAAGTACCTGAAATAAAAAGTTCAGCTGATTTTTGCAAGACAGTAAATAACATTGTGCCATAATGAATTACTCTGCCTCCAGGCGCTTTGAAGGAAAGTAAAGCAAAAATGGTAACATGTTTTAAAAGCAGCAACAAATGCTCATCTAGTACAGTATCTTGCTTACAAAAGCAGTAGCTAGCACATGCTTATGGCAAAACATGCAGCAGGACAGACACAAGCTTTTGCAGAAACTTTCTCAGGCTCCAGTGGTATGTGGCTCAGGGACTTTGAAAGCAAAAAATGGTCTTTCTGTGCTCAACATCCCCTAACATTTTTTTCCTCCAACTTTGTCCAGATGCCTTTTTGAACCCATGTGGGCGTTTAATCCACTTCAGATTTTTTATATACTCAGGAAATAGTACCCTTTGCTAAGAAGATTCACACTCTAAGCTAACACTGGCAAAACAATGATTTCCTGTTGTTCTGAAAAAAAAAAATCTCTTAAACAAAATCCCTTAGACAAAAGTTTAGTGCAGCTCCTTATTTTATGGCAAGTTATCATTATTCCCTATGTCATCATCTCATTATTAATCTTCTCTTTTCCAGACAATTTTAGCATATTCAGTTATTCCTCACATACACATTATCCTGTTGACCCTTGAACTCAGCTTGTCTTTTTTGAGTTTTTCTAGTTCAACTGTAGTTCAGTCTTATAGAGGCAGCAACAATAGGACTTCACAGTTTTTCAGTCTGCCCTTGTCATCATCCTCTTAGTCAATTTAACATTGTCCATAATTTTTGTCTCTGCCCTCCAATCCTTTTTTTATCCCCAGCTAATTTATGAATGCACGGTACAGAAAAACATACGCTTAACTATTGAACTCCAAATTTTTTTTTTCCTAAATGTCCTGCCTGTTTATCGAAAGTATTTAACTCAATATTAATAGGATCTTTTATAACATCTCCTATAGCAAAAAATATAAGATGCTATACTATAAAAATATGTGCGAAATAAGAACATTCTTACATTGTGTGTCTTAAATTTGCACACATAAACCAACATTTTTTTCTATCTAAATACCGTGTTTTGAAAAGTGGAGACAACCACAAAAACATGCTCTTATTTACAACTCAATTGAGTATCTCATCCTTGCAGTGGTCATATAATAGGTCCCATTTGGATCAAAACTCTAATTAAGCTGGAAAAGACAGCAGGGAAGTATTGGTGAGTGCTGCAACCTAATAGCTAGCTACTATTCAATAAGGCAACCAAATTAAGAGAGGCTTATATAGACAAAAATATCTAAGTAGATGAAACAAATAAACAGAAAAATAATTTCCACAGCAGGTCCCATTCTTAAGAAATTATTAGGAAGAGGAAAAGAAACATCTCCTTCTCCTAACCATGGGGTGAAGCACTTTGGAAGAACAATGTGTCAGGCACCATTGACTAATCAAGATGTGAAATCTCTGCTTGCTGTACTGCCACCAGCTCAGTGCCTTATCTCTCCATTTAAAGCAGAGTTGAGACTGCATCTATGCATTTATCATAGAATCATAGATTAACCAGGTTGGAAGAGACCCACTGGCTCTAGCACTTAAGGTGACATTTTGATCTGAACTTGCGTGGATCACTCACCCTTTTCAACAATTAAGGCTGAGCCTCAAAACCTCCCAGAGGTATCTCAGAGGTGCAAAAACCTTTCAGAGGCAGCTACAATCTAAGAAGTGGCTAAAACTTGCACCCCAACTATAGTCTTGCCTGTACACAACAATGGGGCCAGAGTCCAGGGACAAATGAATCGGAGAATCTCAAACACAGTTTTCCATGAGTGGCAGTATTCACACAAATATTTCTATGCTACCTATTCCTACTTCTTTCCACAGATCTTCACACCAAAATGATAAGAAATTTTTATCAAGTTCTCCTTCCTAAGAGCACTTAAAGAATGACTTGGATATATGGACTTACTTGTTTACGTAACTCCAGTGTTTTAAATAAAGACCTGTTTTGAGGACTGAAGATCAAAAAGCTCTAAAACCCAACATTTTCAATCCAGATATTTTTTTTAAAAAAAAAAAAAAGCAGTCTCGATACTGCAGGTTTTTTTTAAAGGGACATTCCATTTGTTTCTCTAAGTGGGGTTAAAAAAAAAAAAAAAAAAAAAAAGACTACAGTTTGCTGATTTCCGGGCAAAAAAATCTCACAGGCAAATACAGAGCAAGTGGCACAATGGTAAGAGTCTCTATATACTTTGTCTGCTCTTTCAGAATTCTCCATTGTCATGCCTGTGTATTTATAATGTAGCAGAATACCGCTCCAAACTTATACAATGTCTCCTCTAAGCCTAAACAGCCTGTCAGAAATTAAAAGAGATGAGAGCAGAGAGAAGAGCATCTGCTCTTAATTACTGTGAATTCCTTTTAAAAATTTTACCTCACATTCGCCATTTTCAACCCTAATAGTTCTAAATCTCTTTCAGAAAAATAGCAATTACAATTTACAAGAATAAACATAACATGAGTTACAAATGTTAGGACTTTGGGAAAAATCCCCAAAGCCATGAAGCTCATGAGGCTCTTCTTTCTTAGTCTGAATTTGTACTGAAAGTCACGATCAAACAAGCTTTCGCCTTTCTCCTCCATGGGAGGTTTCCATCCTCCCTGGGCTCGCCTTTAGGATACCTGAGTTATAGTTTGAGAGGTGCACCAGTCCAGCAAACCTCCCCACCTGATGCTGTTCCTGGGGCAGGATGCTGCAGGGATGTCAGCTTTGACACTTTCATTTCAGATCCCACTTCGAGAAGCTGGCCTGTTCTGCTTCTAGCTAAAATCTGCCCTGTGACAATTCCAAAATATATTTCTCAGGTAAATGAGAACTGTTTAACCAGGAATGTGTAAAGTTATCACAACTTGACTGAATGCTTTCTGCTTGCATAAAAACCGCATAATTTTTTGGGGGGGTTGTCCAGCCCAATTCTTCAAAGAATGAGGAGACAAAAAAATTTCTGAGGCCATTCCTGTTCCAAATAACCAGTGCCTTTTTCAGGGGAGGAATCTCTACTTCTCTCTTCAGGTACACATCAGTCTCAATCACAACTGAATGTACCCGACGTACATCAGATCTAATACTGCCCTATTTCAAATTTCCTATGCCAAACCCAAGTTGTAAAGTTAGCCAAGCAGAAGTTGATCTAATCAAAGCTAATAATTTGCACCAAGCACAATCTGGATTTAGGGCCATGGAGACTCTTCAGGGCTAGTGACAGATAATCACTATTGGTCCATATACTATCTTCTCCTGATATATCCATGCCACAGTTTTACGCAATTCTGCTGTCTTGGCAGACCAATATCATAAATCCACAGCACAGCAGCAGCTTGGCTAGCACTGCTCCTGGGGGGCATGCACTTTCCCAGTGGGGCTGTGGGAACACCCAGCCCAGGAGCCAGCCCCAAGATTTGGAGTTCTCCTATGAGTTTTGGGGACAGTGAGGTCTAAACGGAACAGCAGCCCAAGGAAATTATTCTGGAGGAACGGTCACACTGCATGCCCAATGCTTGAGATTTCTTTCTCACTGAGCTCTCCCTGGCACAGACACTGTTTGGAGAGAAGACAAGCTGGGTTGTATTGTAGCTTCGGCCCATGGCTGAAACACAGCACAAGCTGTACTCAGTGAAGCTAAGTGCTTTCCTGTCCTGTCTTTCCTTGCCTGTGTCACTGTGTCTGCCCTGACTAACACACAGTTTTTATTTTGCAACTGTTTCACTTTGTTAACCAAAGATTATTCCAGAAAGTGCATTAGCAGTACCAGTTAACACAAATATGTTGAGGCCTTTCATCAGGGAACATAATAAAAGTAATCGGCACTCACATAGCACTTTACATTTTCAAAGGGCAGTAAAGCCATTAAGTATTATTAAATGTATTTTATAGATAGAACACTGAGAGATTAAGTGCCTCATCCAGGAGGAGGCAGGATGAGAATGGAGGTGTGGCACACTCTCAGCACACTCTCCAGTCCTTTCAGCCACAAAATCTTTGGGACAGAGAAGCCTCCTTGAACTCAAGTGCAAGCTCTGTTTCTTGATAATCGGTAACAAGGTAAAAAAAAAATGCAATTGAAGGAACTGAACTTTTTTCTCAAAGAGAAAAAAGAAAGAAAGTCTTACTACATTAGAGCTACAGGGAAATCTGGATACAGTGAACTAAGCAAGCACTAATTCTTAATTGGCTTTAGACACTTAGTAATCTAGTCAAGATAACTGCTTACACAAAATAATCCTATGCCTAAGTTTTCTTCCTCCCTAAACAAGCAGGTTTGAAAGTTATTGAAAATATCAACAAATCATAATATCAATAGTACTTAACAACAATTATTGTATATGATTATTGCTAGTAAAGGCTGCCTGCTAGTTTGCTATTGAAAGCTTATCACACTGTTTTTACAAAGCAGGAAGTGAGGGAGGAGACACATGTGTTTTCTGTGCAAAAAAACAAGTACTTCAAATGATGAACAAAAAGCAATGTTCCTTATTACATGAGAAATTCCTGCAGCACTATATAGCAGTTATTTAAAGCATGCTAATTATCATTCATCTTGGACTGTAATCCAGATGTCTGACTCAGGCAGTACTGATGCTAGTAAGGTACCTCTTCATTGCTCTTTTACCACTGAGAGCTGTGCTATTTCTCAGGGAGTTCAGGCTTAAAAATAAAACCCACAGGACTTGCCTGCACCTTAGGAGTGGGACAATGGCAGCCATTTCCACTGTTTTTAAGTGCAAGAATCAGCTGCATGTGAAGGCTTTTATCTGGAAGAATGTCCGCTGCGCCCTTCCCTGCACAGGTTAAGAAGGATACCACACAAAATTTATTGTCTGCTAAGTGAAGTATGCCAAAAGAAGTAATACATCTTTTCTTTACTGTCCCTGCAATAGTTAATTACATTACTCTAAATTTATATCAATGCATAGTCAGTTGCAAGAGGTTTGAGGTTGCTTTTTTTTTTCAATTTGTCATTTTTTAAGAGGTCACTGCTATGCAAAATGTTTTCCATCAGAAGCAGATCCAGCTAAAATCATTCGTGGGGCTGGTTGTGCATACTTTCCTGACTTTTATGAACTCAAAAGACACGCTTATAAATACAAGCTGCCCTCTCTACCTCATTCTTCCCCTCCTCCTCCTTTCCCACTCCCTGGCCCACCAGGCCTGTTACTCTTCTGCTCTGTTTTGCTGTTTTTACTGTTCAGAGAACTGATGAAATAACCCAGCAAGGAGAAGCATGAAAGTTGAGTGACAGACAGCCAGGGAGCATCAACCAGCTTGGTGGTTTATGTTTCATGTAAAACTGCCCCAAGACTTGAGGTCATGTCCATTATGACTTGAATTTTTTTGTGTGTTCAGCTGCATCCAAGAGAACACGAGGTTTTCAGCATTCCTTTGACCTCTTTACTAAAGTACAAGACTGTGCTGCTGCCATAACCTAAATCAAATTTAAATAAGTGATGGGTTTTTGACTATTGAGAAAAATAATTTGAGGCAAAAAGTCTCTTTGAGCAATTAGTCATTAAGTTTTTAAGCATTTTAAGTTTTTTTGACCTGGCAGTCATTGAGGCCCTTGCTAGAGGAAGAGGGTGTCTGAAGAAACTCAGGGTGGTCAAAGGCATTTCAAATATGTCACACAGTCTAATGTCTGTACAGGTGGCAGGATAGGGACTGCAAGTGAACAAAGCTTGGTTAAATGAGTCTGGAGACATACTCCGCCACAGGCAACCCAGTTGTACTTCTCTGCACCTGCTTTTCCCCCCAAATGTTAGGGTATAAAGATATCTACTTTGTTCCATTTTCTCTCATTTTCATTCCATTAACTAGAAAAGCTATATTAGAGACCTGAAGGTCACCATAACACAATGCAGAACACTTTGGAAAAGAGACAAGATTACTTTTGCAAAGTAACACAAGCAATGATCAGCTTCGACTATGCTTCTAAAATAGCAGTATGTATTTATTGAAGGAATTAGAATCTGAAATTAAGTATTATTAACTCCATTCTTTCTGAATGTCTCCAAAAACCTAGATTTATTCTTTTGATTATTTCCAACAATTGTGCTTAATAATTAAATTTTCAGTATTTCAATTTATATATCTCCATCTATGCCTGAAAGCTTGAGAACTGTCAGATTTGAATTTAACATCTTTTCTGACTACAGTGACTTTCATATGATGAAATAGGGAGGGCTACCCTTTCCCCTCCTTCATTCATAAAATCCAGTGAAAAAAGCACTAATTTTTCTACTCCACAGTCTATTCTGACCCAGGATCTACTGTACTCTCCACCAAACATTTTAAAATCCATTACCACACTATCCAGAATTAGCCAAAAGGAAAAAAAAGTATTATTTTGCAATGCAAGGGAAACAGGGGAAAACTGTAAAGCCTGCAGTGAACTTCAAGATTAAAACTGCTTCAAGACTACAAATAGCAATCACTCAGAACATCATGTGCTGTACCCAAGAAATGAAGCATAACCTCAGAGTTCATGGTCTGGTCATACTTTATGGTCATTAGGAAGCAAAACCAGCTTGACTAAGGCACCTGCATCCATTTTGTTTCTTCAGATAGTTCACTTTTTGGGAAGTCTTATTTTTGTCTATTGCATTGTCTATTGTGTATGACTGAAAATATGTATGTATATGTATTATTTCATATTCCTTACATTGGCTGGTACCTACACCAAAATAGAAACACAAACATATATAAATAAGACTCAAATGTTTATTTTCCCTTCTAATCTTTTCACTCCTACATGACTGATTTTGAACAGAATCCGATCTCATCCAAGGAATTGGAATAACACATCAAAGAGAAGAGAGACAGCAAAATTAATTGCAGCAATTTCCTTTAACCACTACAACAACAAAAGCATATTAGCAGCTGTGTAGGAGTGTCATCATATGACAGAGCAAAGAAATACATTACAGGGAAAGCAAGACACTGGAATGCAACTGGCCATTTATATTCATTTTCTTGTCCAGGGAAATCTAATAAGTTAGCAAGCAGCATGTTTCCACAAAACGCATCATTCACTTAAGCCCTTTTTGTTGCACGCTCTTCTTCAATGAATAACAAATCCAAGGGACATTTCAGCATTTGCAAAACCTCAGGTAGCCTCAGGATACTGTTATGTGTTCCATGCAACCAGCTCAGGTCTGTCTACAAAATACAGGTACTGCACGTGGAGAACCACCACCTTGAACTCAAGTTCCCATATTACCTGCTGAAGCTAAAGCTGGTCGGCAGTGCTCTGACAGAGCATTTTACTTTGGAAAGTGACATGTTGATGAGTTTAAAACATTCTAGAGGACATGTCAGATTTTACAAAATAAACAAATAAAACCTGACTGATTTCTATCAGGGAACATAGATTGTCTCTCTCAGGTACCTCATCTCAGTTTTCAGCACTCCATCAGACACCCATACCTACTCAGCATTGTGAAAGGTACCTAAGCTTTTGCAAAATCTAGGAATTTTTTTTTTTTCCAAAATTCTCTTTCCATTTTAAACAGGGGACTACAATATTAAAAAACCTTAATGAAATGTATTCTTTCATATTAGATAAAATGTTCCATTTCACCCAAAGTAGTTATTAACTAGCAAAAAGGTCAAAAAAATATCATTTTGTGTTAAGTTAAAATTATTGGGGTATATTGTTTGGATCTGCCAGGAAGCAATGAAATTAATTATTCACACAACCTTGATGGAGACATCTGGAAAAGCTTTGGAACAATGTACAAGCTCATCCAAAGTAACTGGACACATAAACCATATTTGTCATCCTGTGTCAGAACTGGAAAGTTCATTGGAATTCCATTACATTAAAAAAAAATCACGGTAGTATCTTCTAATATGTACAAAAGTAGAAATTGTGTAACTTAAAATCCAGCAGTTTTCCCCTGGAACTATATTTTTTTTTTTTTTTTTCAAAACTGCTAAAAAAAGTGGTAATTTTCATCTTTCTAATTTCACCTGCAGGTATAATGAAAGTTTGTCAGAATTTTCATGGATAAGTATAAAACCTTTGGCTTTAGGATCAGGAAATAGAGCCACTTCACGCAGTTCACACACAGACTAGGAGACAATTTTATGAATAGCATCACCATATTGACCGTCAAGGCACAAATTGGTTCCCTGGCTTTTCCCATGGAAGTCTCCTAATTAGTGATTGATGGGAATGGTTGGACTCGATGATCCAGTGGGTCCTTTCCAACCTAGTGATTCTATGGTTCTAATCTCAGAGACAGAAGAACCACATTTGGTGTAGGAGCCCTGAGGCAGCAAATACCATCTAATTGCTGCTCAAATGATGTTGCCTTCACTTTATGACATTCAGAAAGTTCTTTGGTTCTTGGTATATATTTCTAGAGTTCATATGTGTCCATAAGCATGTACAAACACACTTAAATATAGTCATAACTTTATAAAAATCAGTCATTCTCAATCTACTCAGAGACTTGGAAGACAAAGGGGAGCATTAGGCTTACAGTTTGTTAAGAAGGGGAAAACCAGCACGTCAGTGTTATACTGAACTGCTTCTGACATGCCGTTCTTGAATTATTTCAGAGCTGTTTCTGGCAAGGGAAAACCTCTGTCGCCCACCTACTTGAAATCAACTGAAAAAAGTTATTTCACAACATTACTTATAAATAAAATATCTTCTAGAAAAGCTGGTAACAATTACTTACTGTCAGCTGAGGAAGAGCAGATCTGAATTAATCAGACTCCAATGATGGAGTTTAACCAAAATATCTTACAACCCCTACTCCTGATAAAAAAAGGCGAAAATAAAAGAGCCTTATCTAGAGTTTAAAGAAAAGATCACTCTGACTGAACTGTCTGCCGAAGCAAGACAGTAAGGGAAAAATATACTGTCTGGTAGTGTCTTGTTTCAAATGCCAGGATTTTTCTCAAACATTTGATTAGAAGTGGTCCCTTTAAAAAATGCATAGATTGGAACAAAGATGCAAAAAGAGACAGGAAAGAAAGCTGAGAAATAGAACTGATTTTAAATAAAGTACATATTTTAGCATACTACGTTATTGCAGATTAATATATAATTAACATTTACTGAGACATAGCTAGCAGTATCAAAGTATCCCTTCTTGAGATTGTGAAAAAGTCCTGCAAGATATGAGTCACATTGTTGGGAAAAGACGTATACTGGCATACATCAGGAGTATAATGAGCACTATTTAAAAAAAAATAGGAGATGTAATTTATATTTATACGTACAGGCTGAGACGTTAGGGGTTTTTTTTGTTCCACAACAGGGATATTTAGCATGCTTCATGGCTTTCCCATGCAGCAGATAAAATCCTAAGGTGGTAATTAAGGGATGAATACACTGTGGCACGCTTGTAAGAGAGTTATACAAAACTAACACAGGGAGATGTTGGCGTAGCCAGGAGCAAACCTAAGAGTTTCACAGTGATAAGATAACATTCTTCCCAAAAGGCCTAGTGTAAAAGAATATAAACCCACAATTACGTTTAAGGAAAAAAAAGAGAGGAGGAGGGGGAAGTACATTTGGAATTCATATCAGAGTCAATGGCTCTCCACAGGTGTGTTTTCTTGAATATCAAGTGTGGAAAAAAGTGAAGTCACAAGTAGCATTGATAAATATGCTAGGTTTTCACAGGCAGCTCTTCTCTATCAGCTAAGAATGTGCCTATGCTTTAAAATTTCTGAGATATTAACCAATTAGTATCAGTGATCTATTCCACCATCACTGAATAAAATATTCTAGAGTTCTCATTCTCCACAGGCCTTGTAAAATGCTGCCCTGCAGAAGAAGAATAAAATTCAGCAGCTGATTCCAAAAAGTTTACCACATTTTTCTGTTGCTTCAGGTCCTTATTCACTACCTGTACAGTGCGAACAGCTCAAAGAACTGACAGAAAAATTTGCTGCCTTCCCAGAAGACAAGGAGTTCTGACAAATATGCACTAGAATAGGCAACTAATCACGAGGAATCTCAGCAGAAAAGAAAGCCATAGAGGTTGTCTGTCTTCCATACGGCAGCGGTAAATGAACAGCCAGTTTTCACCTCCTCTCTCCTGCACCTCAGGGATGGAAGGAAATTCAGGAGCTATTACCCTCCAAGAGCTAGGATCATCTCTGTGTCACTGTTTGGTTTCTTCTCCAGGTTTTCAAAGCAGGGAGTGAGGTGGGGAATTACCATGTTCCCTCCTTCATTTTTACTCTCCAACCCCTCACAGCTCTAGCATAGTATTACAGAACGTATTACAAATTAGGCAGAAATAGGTGAAGTAAAAGCTATACAACACCTCCTGCAGCAGAAAGGGTAAAAGCTGTAATTAGTGCCAGTAACTTACTTGCCTTTTGTACAAGAGAGTTTGGAAAAGACCTCTCCATTGAAGTAGAAATAAAGAGAAATTTAATTAGGAAAAAAATGGAGTTGCATGTTACTATTGATAGTATATATCCACATATATTCACAGTGGAAGAAATACTTATGAAACTATAATCCTACAAAGCCGGTCCTACAAATAAGAAATACTTCCTCTGTAACACTCGAAGACCACTTCTGAAATAGGTCAGATATGCAGTAATACTGCATTCACTTATATTAGTATGGCAATATCATTATTTTAGCTTTGTTCTGGTCAGTTGCTTCTAATCTACTGAACATACCCAGTCAGAGACTGTTCAATGTTTTAGTAAACATTTGGCTCACTTGTCAGCAGCCTGTATAGCCACTTCTCCATTCACAGCCATGTTTTCTGAGGGATAGCAGCTGTTGTATTAGTTCCATCATTATTAGGCTATTGATAAGATTTAATATTCTCTGGAAAACTTCTAATTAACTTAGTATGACATATTCTCTGTCTCTGTGAGTCAAGTAAAATGAAATTCCTTGAATTTTAATTTCCTGAATCACCCCAAATGCTCCAGATGTAATTTAACACAGTTTGACTAGAGTCTAAGTGAAATTTTGAACAGTACTTTTCCCCTCATCTCTATATGAAACTTGCTACTGGGTCTTATGACTTCCTATTGGATTAAACTGAACAAAAAAAAGTCACTGAAATTTCTGCTAGCATGCATTTTCTTTTTCTGAGGTCAGCCTGCTCACAAGAAATGCCAGACAACCAAGAGAATTGATGGGTAGCCCCCATAATCCTCAGCAGTGCTTCTCTCAGGTGGAGAAAAGGGGCAGGACACTAAGTCAAAGTCCAGATCTTGATTCCACCCCTTCTGTTTCCAAGACATCTCAAGAGGCATAAGAAGCTTTAGATCTAGACCCAAAGTCTAGTTACAGTGATAAATAATTTGTCTCCATCCTCCTGTTGATGACCATGGTGGACAGCTATATTTCTTAAAAGGAACAGAAGTTTCCATAAGGATGAGAGAAAAAAATTATTTTCTTATGGACACTCAGCCGCGAAAAAACTCTTTGAGAAACAAGGGAGTCAGAGATTCCTCATTCCCCATTCCACTGTGGGATATTCGTTAACTTGCTTTCATTAGCTTAAATTTACAGCAGTCTATAACTAACAGACAGACAAAACAACACAATCTTTACACACACAGTTCAATTCCTGGAGAGATAATCAAAGAAAATACATGAGCAGCATAACAGATGTGTCATATAATGTATCATTGCAGCAGTACAGACAGGATAAATGCCTATGAGGAAAAAGTCTGCAATAAATCTTTCCTAATTATTTTTATGTATCTTAAAAACTCCTATGTATCTAATGTGACAGTTTAGAGAATTACTCTCTTGAGCAGCAAACTAATACAGATCATATTAAAATAAACTCTAAACTGGAATTACAGCTGATCGTGGTCAGAGATATCATACTGGAGAAAAACAAAAAAAAAATTAGGCTGAAGTTACTAAACATCAAGTTAAAAGGGCCAGTTTATTTGAATTATGTGAAAAGGGAACAATGACTGTGTGCGCATGCACACACATATCGCATCAGTGCTTTCCAACAATTGCATATTCTTTTCGTAAATTATTTTAAGAACTTACTGTTTACTTAGAGTGGAAATTAATGAGCGTTTATTGGAAAGCTCCAGGGTTCAGCATAGGTGAAGACTCTAAGACAGATATGTTCATCCAAGAGTGTAAATTACTTTACAACTAAAGAAAAAGAGCAGGAAATGTTTTTATAAAAGGACTATTTATTTTAGAAATTAAATATTACAGTTTAAGTATTTAGTTTCCTTAAGTTTTGGCTGAAAATGCAAAGTATTACTGTAAATACTCATTTTTGCCTCTTTCTTTGCCAAGGCAAACAGAATTTCATCTTCAACTATTTGTTATAAAATGAACTTGTATGTTATCAAACTCCAAATGTAGGTAGTTGTTAAAAGAATGTTATCTCCTTATCAATTGGGTATTATTTCTTATTTGCCACTATATGAAAAACAGGTGAACAGCATTACTTACAGCAATTCAGGTTTGGTTACTGAAGATACTTTTTCTTTGAGACAGCTTGTTGGGAAGCCCCAAATCCAAAACTTTGGAATTCAATTTTTTTTCTGGAAAGTTCTGAACAGAATCAGTCTTGCAATAGCACTTTGGGTCTTGATTTTAAAACCCCCATACACAAAGGAACCCTTCATATGTGAAGTAGTTCCATAATCTTAATAAATGTATTTGAATACGTGAATACTTGCAAAAGCAGAGATTTACTGTCTAAGTTGGTCAGATTTAAATTTAGATTTTAGCATACTCTGTTCAGGGATATTTAAATGAAGAGATGTATTTGAGATTCACCACTCTAAAGAAGTTTGTTTTTTAAAAAAATCACCTAGAGTGGGATATAAATGTCTTTGCAGGCCTCTAATAAATGTTTTTCAAACTATTAACTTCTGTAAACAAAGAATGGAACTAAGATATCTCTGGGAAATCAAAAAGTATAGCATTTAAAACATAGACTGGAGTTCCAACTGTTGTTGACTTATTGGATAAATGTTATGCAGAATGTTGTTAGCTATATTTCCTTTTTTTCTAAACACACAAAGCACGCTTCATCTGAAAAAAGAGAACTTTCCCAGCATGTTACACATTCATCTCCATCTTAACAGGAACTCATTTTCTTGAAAGAAAGGCCACATCCATTTTTTTTCACTTTGCACAGAGTATAACTGTGATTATGCAACACAAATAAAAGACAGTCACTTTCATTTTATATTTGTTTATAACCTTGTAAATAATTACAGCTTTCCTAAATTCAAGGAGGCTAGAAGGTTGGATAACATTCAATTTAATTCAATAATTTTGGTAGTCACCTGTGTAAAGTAACTACCTCTGTGAATGAGAGGACAATATAGCACTTTCTGTGAATTACACTCACACATATTTTTTGTAATATTGAAAAGAATTACTGACATTTAGTCATGCTTCTGAACAAAACATCACCTCACATATGAAGCAGAGTTTTTAATTGTGGCCGCAGAGCATTGCTAATAACGATACAATCTGGTGCACTTGTGTAACAGCATCAGCACAAGACAAGCTCTTCAGAATCTTTTTCTTCTGGACGAAGAAATAAAATCTGGAAAGCTACAGAAACATCTATAGGAGTAAACCAAAAATTTAAGAAATGTTGCAAGATATGTATCAGAAAAAACCCTAGGATATACTTCTGATCTTATCCAAAGATTGCATTTATTTCCGGTTAGGAGCATCACATGTAATCAGGTGAACTGCACTGCACTTCCATAGTGTCCAGACAGAGGTCTGGTTGTGGTTTAAATGCAGTGCACACAGTGTTCCACTTAATGAATCTGGTGGGTAAAAATAGCAAGTTTTAAAAGTAGTTTCAGAACCTCAGTCTAAATGTAATTCAATATGAAGCATTTTGTGATGAGAAAATGTAATAGAAAATATAGATATCTGATGCTAACAGGCAGCTATTCATTCTCCTAAAAGCTTTAAAATAGCTATAGAAACCTTGATGATGAAAAGTCATTCTAGGGTCATGGTTCTCTAACTGCTTTTCCTCTCCTCGCTCTGTTACCTCTGATCAAAAAATTATGCAAATAAAGTGCCTCAGTTTGAATATATTCTTATAATTCCCCACTGCCAGGAATCTTCTTGAGGAAGAGTAAGGCAGGACTACAGCTTGGAAGAGGAAATGGGACATGGATTGCAAGCAGAAAACATCCCAGATCTCTTCCTCTGGCAGGGAGAACAGGCAACAACCAGACCCTTCAGCTTCAAATAATTCCTGAGCAAATTACTGTCCTCCAGTAGCAGTCCTAAGAATGAGGTAAGAGGCCTAGGGCTGAGCTGCTGAACTTACTGTTAGCTCATCTGACCAATTCCTAGCATTTTTTTTAACTCTTGTCCTCTTGGATGTGGTGTCTACCTTTTCTCACAGTTGGAGTCTCCTTGATGCTGGTCAGCTTGCTAGCACTAGTCCTGATGCATTTCCCCACATTTCAGACCTCTGGAGTCTGAAAACAACTGCACTAGTATAAATCTTAAATTTCCAGTATCACAGTTGCTATTCAAACCCTGATCCTTTTTTTCTCCTGCTATCATTTTCTTCTAGTTTCTTATTGGATCATCTAGTGAAAGTACTTCTTAGTTATATTTTTCATCCCACACATACCTGCAGCCAAAGTCTATGATCCTTTCCAAGCACTTATCCTTAAAAGTTCCTCCTTAGGTTTGGCTTTTTCCTGACTGACACAAGCTCCTGGTGTATACAACTCCGCCAGATTTTTCTTTGTCTCTTCTTTAGAATCAGTGTCTTCCCCTGGATCTCACACTTGCAAACCTTTGTGCCACACAGTCTTGTCCTTTTCTCTGACTGAAATTTCTCTACAGGAGGACAAATCTGTCATCTTGTTTCAAAAGCACTAAAAGACATTTCTGTAGATAATAATAATAAAATTTTCTTGTGAAATAGCTTTGTCTCAAAAGCACCCAGAAGCTGGGGGAGGCTGGGAAGGGGAAATGAAGGTTTATTCGGTTTAACACAATATACACATGAAAGGCCAAAAATGTTCCCCAGACTAAGAAAACACACAGATAAAAAGCCTTCATTTCATAGTCAACAATTTTAATTCTGCTGATTACCTTAATCCACTATAAAGATTCTTGTCTCTTGCACTCATAGTAATGAATTGAAACTTAACAGAAAATAAATTAGTAAACGCAGTCATGCAGAAAGATCCAGGTGCTTGCTATCATTTCTCTTTTGCTAGAGATTTATTTGTTTCCTCTGTCCTGTCTAGCAGGAGACTGCTAGAGTATCACTTCAACAGATTAAACAGATAATCGAAGTTGTGTTTTCTTTAATAACATTTTACAAATCTCCACAGCAACCCCTTTTTTTCAAGGGAGAAGAGACTGTAAAGCAGACAATTTGTATGCTTTATGAAAAATTATTACAGGAATTGCAAGCCATTCCTTTTTTTAAAGTATAAATTAATGCCAAGAGGATTACCACACTTGGAAGCTCTGAAAACTCTCCTGCACCTAAAGACATCCAAGGTTATTAACACACTCTGTTCTTGCACAAGACTTCTTTCCTTCTATTGGTAGCTGACTTTTTTTTCCCCAGAGGTTTTGTGTCACTGAAGTGCAGAGCAAACTTGTGGCTATTGTTGGCTTCTTTGCACACTGTTCCTAATTTAACAAACAAAGGAGTTTAGAAGGTCAAATAGGAAAACAATATCTTAAGAAAATAGCAACTTCTGTGGCTTTGAAATAATAAAAAAAAATCACTGCCAAAATGTTTATCTCCTCGGTTCACGAAGCCATAAAATAAATGCAGCACTGTGAATCACCTCAAAACTTCAAAGCTTCTATGCCCAGCATACCATTTTAGGGCTATTAAGTTGTACAGCTACTGTACTTGTAGTAAATAGTTATACAAAACTGTAGCAGCACTGCCAAAGATTTCACCCTTGTAAAAATATTTCCTTAAAGCTGCAATCTTTAGCATATGGTGGCTGTACAAGCTCAAAATGTTTCTTACTGACTCAAGAGCTTATGCACAAAAATAATTATTATTGATCATTTAATTGAAAACAGTACCTTCCTTTAGAGAATACAGTACTCCAAATACAGATACTAAATTATATGCACAGTAAGTGAATAACTAAAGTCAGTAAGTTAATTCCTCCGACTTATCAACATTTCTGTAGAAAATAAAAGCAATAGCTTTGCTTGTTGCATCAAAGACCATGATGAAAATTTACTTTATTAAAGAAACTCATTCTGTGAGACTGAAAGTGACACTATATCCTCAATACATAGTGTAAGCGAAAAAGAAAACAGAAAGCTGTATCTTTGAGAAGAATCAGAAATGAGCAGAACACTTATCCATTTCCATTGATAACCTGCCTTCATGTGATTTTTAGTGATTTGTCCCAAATAAATGGTAAAAGGCTCACTTTACATGTGTATGTAAAGGCTAGCCCATCACAGTCTGTCTGCATCCACCTTGTGTGCAGCTGCTTGATATTCCAACTGCTGGAATACTCAGAAGACACAACTTATGTCTTAAAAAGGCCATCTGGGAGGACTTAAGCCAGAAGACCCATTAGGCCATGTACAGAGCAAGTTGTGTGAGGCATCCTGGATTTTTTGTATATCTCACAGGACACTGCACGAGATTTTTGTTCATGTAATCTGGCAAACCCACTTCTATCAGCTGCCAAAGTTTCAAAGGAAAATTAAAACAAGCTTTTATGTGCTTGGCATATTACAAATTGCATTGTCATGGGAGAACTTTGTTATGACCTCAGTTAACAATCATGCTATACTTCAATATCGAAGATTAATTTTTTAAGGTTACGCACAAGAAGCTGCCATAAGTTCACTTTACCCTAGCAATTTGTAAATACCACTGAGATTCCAGAGTCAATTTTAACAATTTTGAGCTAATGCTGAGCAAATTACAATAGAGATTTAGTCCAGTTTTCAGCTTGCCAATCAGGACATGTCTGCAAAGATAACGTCATTTTGGAGATTGTCTTCAGCATGGCTTTATAACAGGTCTCTGCCTATATTATAATACAGAGTCAATCATAAACTAATTTGCATTACTCCTTCTTATAGAACAGATTCACTTTTACCCAGTGTACCTTCTAATTAGCTGTTTCTTCTTCCATGCCCATACATTGTCAGAAAGACTGGCTCACCAAAACAACGTCTTTACTAGTTGCTTTGACACACTGCCTCTTATTTAAAGCCTATGTGGCAAAATATACTCCAAATATGGCCCTGAAAGTCCTGATACTTATTTGTGAACTGTAGTTTCATTTAATTTCTGCTCTCTTAATGTCAATGTCTTCCTTCCTCAAGAAATATGTTTTCAACTCTGCTACTTCTATCAACTTTGCTCCATCCTTTCTGTCACCAAAGTGCCTGCATTCAGCTAAATGAACTTGTGCAGCACTTCCAAGGCTTGAGAGGCATTCATAGGAGAGGCTGTTTCCTGCAATTGTTTTTTCCTACTGGTAAAAAGCACATCCACTTTTCTTTAAAAAAAATATGTTCTTATCCTTGATTCCAAGGCATGAAACCTTAGCAAATTATCTGAGAAAATAAACGTGGAAGCTCACAATGCTGTTGGCACAAAATACTTCACCTAAGTGAAAAAGTTATTCACTTCTCTTTATTGATAACTTACAGGAAAATCCTCTCTAATTAAAGTGTTGCATGATTCCTATCAATAACAGAGTGTTCAAAGGCAACATATGCTGAGGTATATGCAATATGGCTTACATTGCCAGACACATTCCTCAATGTATACTTAATGCTATTACATCCCAGCAAAAGGAACTATGGAAAACAGTCCAAGCAAAGACCTATTTTTGAAACACAATTAGTGCTATTAATATTTAAGGAAGATTATCAGGAGCTAGGACATAGCCTTTCCTGTGGACAAATTAGAAATCCAAACAAAAATAAATTTCAGCATCTAGCTCCAAAATTCCTACTCTCAAAAGCCTGAAGAGAACCCAATTTTAGAAGTAAGCAAACAACTGAATTTTTTTAAATCAACTTTCTAATATTTCTGGGTTTGGTCATGTGAACAGTCTTCCAAACAACACTATGAACCAGCTAGGTGTCTAGCACTTCCAGAATCCCCAAACTTTTCTTAGTTGATCTCTCCTGCTTTAGGGCGTTCCTTTGGTATGATTGTTTCTACAGGGCTTAGTAAACACAATTGTGACTGGGAAGGGATTTTTTTTGTGTGTGTTTGTTTGCTTTTTTTTATACCAAAGTTCACCAGTTTTGCACCAAATCTCACTTGTTACAATACTAATTAACATGTAAACATAGAGTCATTTAGTTTAGTTTCTCCTTAGGAACTATTTTGGCAACTAACACACACACACATTTATTTAAATGTAAAATACATTGTATATACACAAATGGCTGATAGTCTTATACATTTCATTTTCAAATTTCAGAAGCTTGCTTATGAAATAAAGGATATATTTGGCAAACCAGGAAGGTTTTTAATCTTCACCTAATGTAGTGATTTGTACAATAAGTTTTAGAGAGATTTCTGAATAAAAAATAAGATCTGAGCTCTCTAATAATGCTGCTTTGTATCTTAACACATTTTCATTGATTACATTAACTATCACAACAAAATGTAAAAGAAAACATGTTTCTAGTTGGACAACTTATGAATTAAGAATGTGGTATATAAATATGTTGAGTGTAAATTAATGGTTTTTAACAGACTTAGACTAATTATATCTCTAAAATAAGTAGAAAAATAATTTTATCTGTTTTGATAGTGAATAACTTCAATAGTATAGACGTATGTTCATTTTTAAAAAACATTTTATAAAGGCATGATCCAAATTATACCTAAATTAACAGCAGAACCTGCCCTTAATGTGAACAGACTGTGGATCAGACCTTAACTACTGTGACTTTGTAAAGAATAATATTCTCAGATAATTTCTTATAGGTATGACATGAAACACTCACAAGTTTACATTGATCATAGCTGCAACCCAAAATGATGAAGATAAAAACACCTAGCTCCAATAGGAAAACAATTTCATACAAAAATTGCTCCTCTGGTCTAGGACCCCAAATTCATGGAAGATCTGTAATTTATGGTCAGAAAGGTAAACTGCCAGTTAAATAAATTATACTAATACTTACGGTCTCAGTCGTGATGCTCAATTTATGGCTTACATAACAGATGTGAGAGTAACCCATTTTCAAGAATAATTTAAATAATTAACAGTATTTGATTAGATCAGATACATGAGGTTTGGCTTTTAGTAGCCTGGTTTTACCTTTTATTTTTCTGATTTTCAGCTGAAAAAATAGGATTTGTAAGCAAAAACTTACCCTACATTCTATAGTGTTGGGAAATAATTTTCTTGAATAAATCGTCCTACAAAGGTAACTTATATGGCACTACAGTTTTTTGTCAACCATTGTAACATAATATTTGTGATGTTTTAATGTATTTATACTTAAGTGAACAATTTGTATGAAATTAAAATATGTAGTGTGAAAACCAGTATGTGTTTTTTCTATTACTTTGCCATGTAGAGGGCTTTATAGTACACTGGAGCTTGCTTTTTCTTACCTGGAACTCTCTTTGCCCAGTTGATCATGTGCACTAATTCTCTGTCTGCAAGGTTGGTCAACAGAGTCATCATAGAGGCTTCATTGAATGGTCTATTTGGGTCATATTCAGAATAAACTATGGGTGGTTCAGCTTCCAGCAAGGCACTGACCATCTGTTCTGCTGTCAGGGACAGGGCTGGACTGTTCTTCTTGTTATGTTTAACCACCAGTGGACTTGTCCAGAGGGTAGGAGCTCGCAGCTCTGTAGAAGCCTCCCCATTTCTGGAATCCTGCTCCTCTCTTTGACGTTTTTGTTTCATCATTCGCCCACCTCTGCGATCTTTCCGGATCCCTAGGACACACAAGAATATAATTAACATCTTTCCTTGAACACGTGTATTGTATACACATGGCTTCAGCCAAACAGTAGCTGCTATTCATAAATCCTGGTAACATTAATTCTTGGTTTATTTTCTGAAAACATCTTCCTATATGTGGAATCTTTCTCAAACAGTTGAAGAGAACAACTATTGTAAAAAGTATAGTGTCAGGAATGGTGAACTCCTTCCTATAATTCAGATCAGTTGGGCTTACACAGGACTCTAAACTAGTGGCATGGTATAGCTCCACAAAACAAAGACATTAATTGTGAATAAATAAATATTTCTTTACAGTACCTACTTCAAAGTATGTTCCAGACTCTAGCAGACAACTATTCTGTAAACAATAAATGGTAGCTTAATCATCTGGGTGGGCCAAAAGGATCACAGAAGTAGCTCTCAAAAACTATCCAAGAAAGTTTGGCTCATATTCACCAATTATTTTAATTAAACATCACCCTATTTTTGAGTCTGTGATCTTCACAATTACATGAAAGCCATCTAAAAAAAGTTCCTATTATATGATACATCATATAGCCAATTATTGCTTATGTAGCAATAAAGAATGCCATACAAGTAGATAAACAGAATTAAGAAAAGGAAAGATAATTGAAACTTCAGAATCTAGTGTGGGAGAACTACTGTCAAAAGGCTGTAATAACTGCAACAGAAACCATCTTTGTCATTACTGCACTTTTCTACACTGTGCTTAGCACTGTTTGACCCTGAACCTTGGGATGTTATCAAGTCAGCTGTACCAATTAGAACAACAACCTAAGACCTTACAGTGGAACAAAATCTCCCTTTGTGGAAAGGTTACAAGAAAAATATAATGATAAAGCCCACATGGACTCCAGACATAAAGGGAAGATTAAGTCTGGTTCTGAGTGGAGGAGGCATAGCTATCTAGAGGCTGAGTTAAAAACTTAAATCACTCATCAAATGTGGGCAATGGACAAGCAAATAATAGGGAAAGGACACAAGGATATGAGCTATTAGAAAGCCAGTTACAGGGTTTATTCTCAAGTTCTCATGCAACATGGAAAAGTGGTACTAAACTCACTCTGAAAATCAAGTATCTATAGAGAAGGAGGAGGTAAAATTTTCCAGTAATAGAGAAGAAAGAAAAAAAGGCAAAAAAAAAGCAGTTTTGAGAACTTCTGGCACTTACAAGTGATCAATAGAGGTCTTCACGACTGGTGGGGCAGTGAAAAATACAATCCCTTTTCACACCTCAAAAATTTAAGCTGTTTCTGTGTTGTCTTTCACAGAATCACAAGGTTGGAAAAGACCCACTGGATCATCAAGTCCAGTCATTCCTATCAATCACTAAACCATGCCTCTCAGCGCCTCATCCACTTGTCCTTTAAACATCTCCAGGGAATGTGACTCAAATCACATCCCTGAGCAGCCTGTTTCTGTGCTCAATGACCCTTTTCATGAAAGCTTTTTTCCTGATGTCAAGTCTGAACCTCCCCTGGTGGAGCCTGAGGCCATTCCTTCTTGTCCTGTCCCCTGTCCCTTGGGAGAAGAGCCCAGCTCCCTCCTTTCCACAACCTCCTTTCAGGTATTTGTAGAGAGCAAGGAGATCTCCTCTCAGCCTCCTCCTCCAGGCTAAACAACCCCAGCTCTCTCAGTCGTTCCTCATAAGGCCTGTTCTCCAGCCCCTTCACAAGCTTGTTGCCCTTCTCTGGACTCACTCCAGAGCCACAACACCCTTTTTGTGGTGAGAGGCCCAGAACTGAACACAGGAGTCAAGGAGTAGTCTCACCAGAGCCAAGGTACAGAGGGAGAATAACCTCCCTGGACCTGCTGGTCATGCTGTTTCTGATAGAAGCCAAGACGGTATTGGCCTTCTTGGCCACCTGGGCACACTGCTGGCTCATGTTCAGTCAGCTGTCAACCAACACCTCCCAGGTCCCTCTCCTCCTGGCAGTTTTCTAGAAAGACTTCTCCCAGTCTGTAGCTCTGCATAGGGCTGTTGTGCCCCAAGTGCAGGACCTGGCATTTGGCCTTTTTAAGCCTAATTCCACTGGCCTCAGCCCAGCCATCCAGCCTGTTCAGATCCCTTTGCAGAGCCTCCCTACCCTCCAGCAGAATGACACTTCCACCCAGCTTAGTGTCATCTGCAAACTTGCTAAGGGTGCACTCAATGTCTTCATCCAGGTCTTTGATGAAGACACTGAATAGGGCTGGACCCAGCATTGAGCCCTGGGGAACCCCACTTGTCACTGGCCTCCAGCTGGATTTAACACCATTTACCACCACTCTCTGGGCCAGGCCAGGCAACCAGTTTTCCAACCAGGAGAGTGTGCACCTGTCCAGGCCAGAGGCTGACAGTTTCCGTAGCAGAATGCTGTGAGAAACTGTGTCAAAGGCTTTGCTGAAGTCCAGAAAGACCACATCCACCACCTTTCCCTTATTCAGCAGCCAAGTCACTTTGTCATAAAAGGCAATCAGGTTAGTTTGGCAAGACCTGCCTTTCATGAACCTGTGCTGACTGGGCCTGATCACCCAGTTCTCTTGCATGTGCTTCATGATAGCACTCAAGATCACCTGTTCCATGACCTACCCTGGCACTGAGGTCTGACTGACAGGCCTGTTGTTTCCTGGGTCCTCCCTGTGACCTTTCTTGTAGATGGGCACAACATCAGCCAGCCTCCAGTCCAGTGGAACTTCCCCTGTCAGCCAGGACCACTGGAAGATGATGCACATCCACCAGCTCCTTCAATACCCTTGGGTGGGTGTCATCTGTCCCCATAGACTTATGTGTGTCTAGCTGGGCAAGCAAGTCTCTAAGTAAGCTCTTTGCTATCTTCATCTTCATCTGAAGATGTTATCTTCATCTCACATCCAGTATTTTTTGTATAAATTCTGGATCATATTGAAAGGTGTCCTTTCCCAGTTTCAAGGAACAGGGAGGATCTTTAGACCTGTTTGCCTCTTTTTTTGAATACAGTGATATTTTCACTGAATTGGTATTTGAAGATTAGCCTCTTTCAAGTCTAATTCGTTCAAGACATAGTAGGTCTCCTGATTCTATTCTATTCTATTAATCTTTCCAGATAAAGTGAGTTCAATAAATCTTTCATCACTCCTACCACTTAACCTCTCTACATTTTCCCATTTGCTAAACTAGTCGTAAGCCAAGAAGTCTCCAGTGCATTGCTGTTCCCATTTTTCATTCAGCAATATCATTTTTTCCTACCATTAAACTGTTTCTGTTTAGGAGAGGAGGGGGGATTCTTGCTACTAAGAAAAAATGCAAAATTTGTTTTGGCAAAATGTCATCACAGAATTATTCTTATTGGTATCTTACTTCACTGGAATACTCAATAGAATGCATGCTCTATCTCTGACAGACATTTTTTGTTGAATGCTTTATATCAATGTTATGGTTTTGAACTAAAATTGCCCTGTGAAACATGCAGACATAATCATGTGAACAAAACCACATGGTTCACACACATTAAAGCCTTTGTTACCTTTCTCAGATCCCAAATTTTACAGCTGCTCATCTAGCAATTTCCTTTTGAAGGCTTAAAAGTATCCTTGGGGCCTGTACTGTTCAACATACTCATAAGATGGACTCAGAACTGACGTAATTCAGAAACAAGATCTTAGGGTTAGAATAATACCATAAAAACATCAGATAACTTAGTTTAGAAAGTAAATAGAAGGCTAGAAATTACTAGGAGAGGAAGGGAGGACTGAGCACCGTCATAAATCACAGATTTTATTAACTCATGAGGCACACTACAGTGAACGCTGTGTGCGGTTCTGTTCTTCCTATTTTAAAATAGATAGAAAAGAAATTAAAAATGCATAAAAGAAAGAGCAGTAAGATGATTCAAAGCATGAAACAAGTTTGGTGCAAGAAGCAGCTAAATTGACTTGGTCTGCTCAGCCCACAAGACAGATGCAAGACTATAAAGTCAGGAGTACTGCATGATGAGTAAGTTACGAACACTGACACTTCTTTTCTAATACAAGGTGATTCCAAATGAAGCAACCCCATGCAAGGTTCAGGACTGACAAGAAGAGGTTCTCTTTCACACCATGTAGAAACAAATATAAAAGTGTGAATACACTGGAAGGTGGTGAATTTTAAAAAGCTGTAGGCCAAACTTGATTGAGAAAAGAATCCATCAAGGGTTAATAAACATGAGAAGGACACCATTGGCTTAAGTCTCCATAGCATAAATTACTGCAAGATCAGAGAGGGTTTTCTGGGGTTTGCTTTTCACTTATTCCAGGCCTTCCTTGGTAAGTAAAACAATGATGTCATGAAAATTTGACATAAAAGAGGGAAGGTGGCAACTGTAAGCACATTTAGGTGTTCACCTAGATTCTTGATAAGAATAATCTTATTCTTAATTTGTGTGCAAGGTCCACATTGGCTCTGCTCCACCTTGAAAAAAAAGTGATGCATGGAGCAGTCAATTGTTTCGGAGGAGATGCTCCACACGAATCTGGTTTTACATTTTTATTTCACATTTTAAAAATAACCCACCCATCCACCCAACCACTGTAAGTCTACACTGGATTTTTTTAGAAATCAAATCTGAGAAAAACAAAACCAAAACCAATACTAGCATGCATTCCTTCTGCACCACTTCAGTAGCTTTTGTTGTCAAGGACAGAATGGTCTTTGAATCTGCATAAGCATCACACTTAGACATTAATAGAAATTACTACTAACTCTTCACCAAACCCCTAGATGGACAAGCAACACAGTGATTTTACTATTCATTTTCTTGGATCAAAAAGGAGTAAGTATCTCTGAAAAATGCAAATGCCTTCAAATCTCCTTCAGTGTAATCAAATTTTATCTCTGTTAAAAAGAGATGATATTGACGTACATTTTTTAATTCCAAAAAGTACAAATATATCAAGCTACAATTCCATTGCCAAAAGTACAATGGAAGATAAAATGGGCTCAAGTTGCACCAAGGGAGTTTCAGTATAGACAGCAGGAAAAAAATTCTACACTGAAAGAATTATCAGGCACTGGAACAGACTGCCCAAGGAGGTGGTTGAGTCATCGTCTCTGGAGGTATGTAAAAGGTGTGTAGATGAAGTGCATAGGGATATGATTTAGTAGTGGACAGGTACTGCTGTAGATAATGATCTCAAAGGTCTTTTCCAACCAAGTAGTTCTATCCTGTAATGGTTTTTAAATATGTGAATGTGTTAATTTTTATTCCACATGGTTCAGCCAATAAGGAAATTGAGACTGTCAAGAATTCTGAAAAACTATATTCTACCAAAAATGGAAGTACTCTGTATCTTGACAAGTTCTAAAACAATTTCCACTTGAATTTTAAAGCTATGAGAGCCAAGATTTTCAATACCTGTTTAATAAAGATTCATATGTAGATTCAGTCAGCCTCATAGATATGGAGGCACGTTTCAAAACAGCTGAGAAATTACACTTTCCAGTGAATCAAACCTGAGCAATAAAATTGCATGTGAACCATCGAGTAAGTGTTAAATAAATGAAACATTCCATTAGGATTTTGTTTTCCAATATATGTCTAAGCTAAAAGAAAATAAATAAATTTTAGATAATTAAAAACAATCCTAAATTAGGAATATAGTGAATGAACCTTGAATCTCAGCCATTCAACAGCCAGCCTCTTCCTACCTTCTGCTAAGAACGAAACTTCACCTTTTTATCTTCAGTTATTCTATAAAATACTCAAAAATCCTTACAGGAAGAAGAGGAGGAGAACAAACAGAATAAAAGTTGCTTGTGAACCATGGAATTATGCATTTTAGATTTAAGGATATATCTCTAATCTCAAATTCTATCCTACTTAAATTTCCTGTGAACTGTTTGATATAATATTTTTCAATAGCTTTATTATTAGAAATTTTGTAGGAATATTTATCAAGTAAAGAATGCTTATTATTTGCAATAAATTGGAGCAAATTTGAAAATAACCAATAAATTTTTCTTGCCAGTAAGACTGAAAAAAATTGGGTTGTTTCATAAACAGCCAAGATATTTTTACATCCTTCCAATTGTTCACTATTCTGGAAATCCTAAACAAAACAGCTATTGCTTTTTGTCTTATTTCCTGCTATCAGGAAAATTTATTATGCTACATTACAGGAATATAACAAACCTACAAACTGTTAAATTGTACACCCCCCCTTTTTGATGAAATACTAGTGGAGAAGTAGTATGCTGTTGGACTAAGTATGAATCAGTTAATTCATTAGAATATTTCAAATCATAGACAAAAATAGACTCTACTACAATATCTGGCTTGCTTTTTTTTTGTCCCCTAACTCTTTAGAAAAACATAAATAACATGGGAAATTATTCACTAGTGTTGACTATCTTTCTATTACTACCTGTGCTTTGCCATCATATAGTTCCCATGCTCAGCTCACTCATGTGGTGATAACAGCATTAGCCACTGCCGCAGCCATGGGCAGAAGAATATTATTACTGCTCAAAACTCATTGGCATATAACTTTGAGATGTACCATTGACAGTCTATGGGCAACACTGTTAATCTTGGCAAAAGCAGTTTACAAATAAATCTCCACTATATACTTGACAGACATTCAGAAGGAAATTCAAGTACTTAAACTAGTGGAAACAAAGTAGATTGGAAACCTGACAAGTCAAAACATAACCAGGAGCTAGGTGCCAGAACTGGAGAAACAGAATTCAGTTTCTAGGTATCAAGTGTATAAGTAATATCTTCTCATTTACATCAGCGCTGTTTCATGTCTTACTGAAACTACTTGGCAAAATAAGTGACTTAACCCACGGAAGAAGCTTCTACTTAAAACCTATATTGTCAGAAATTAGTTTTCAGGTTTGAAAAAATTTCTTCTGCATTTGTGGCTACCTGGTAAAACAGATGTTTACTTTTATTGCTTCCTTCCCATTTCAGCAACTTAGCTGCTGCAGCTCCTAGGAAGAACAGGTCCAGAAAAAGGCTGGTGGAAACGATATGGAAAAGGACAACCTCACACACAAGAAAAGACTGCAACACCTAAGTTAAACAGAATCAAAATTAAGACATTTGGCTCATAAATAAATTGGAAGGAAAAAGTCAGAGTGGGGACAGTGACTCTGAAGATGGCATGGTAGCTGGGTTGAAACCTCCTGTAGTAATGCTGACCCCTAATCAACAGTTTGTGGCCACATTCAGAGAAAATAATCATGGCAGGCAGGAAAAGTAATCATTTTAGTTTTGGTTGTTTGTTTGGTTGATTTGCTTTCTAAGATAACAAAACAAAAAAAAAAAAAAAGAAAAAAAGATTGATCTATGTTTTGGAAACAGAAACTGGTAAATAGCTTACCAGCTAACCTCCTTGTCTGGAGCAAACTTTGAACGTGAGGCTTTGTCCACAGTTCTGCTGCTCAATAGCAGAAGCCAGGTGGTAAGAGACATTTGACACTTTTATACACTTGCACACACTTGCAGCATGAACAGCCTATAATTTTGACAGTTTGACTAAGGAATATCCCAAAAGTGCAAATAACTCATCTTCTTAATTTTGTTACTCTACAAGACTGTTCTCTCTCTTCAGAATTATCATGAAAATTGTCAGAGAGAAGGAATATCTGGTGTTTTGTAAAACAAACCCTGCTTTAGAGTAAGTTTAAGCACAAGTGGTAATTAACAGAGATTCTAAATAAGGCATCTTTCAGAGAGCCAGAGAGTCTACAGCCCAGTTGATGATCAGAGTATTTTAGAAGCACATAAGAGATGAATTATCAGTGGCAGAGAAGCCACGTGAATGCTTTACACTGGGGTTCACAAAGGAAGAAATCAGACCTTTCTATGACAGAAACCTTTTGTATAGGGAGTAGGGAAACCTTTATGAAACTTAAGTTTCAGCTGAAAAGCTGAAAAGGCTAGAAATCCAAAAGCCTCTCTCAAATGTCCTAATACAAGAGAGAAGTGTTGGGGAATTGGTCTGGGACTCAGTCCAGACTCAATTTGGTGCCATTGCTGCCATTGGCCAAAGTGAGGGATTGCAAAAGGAAATCAGTGTGAACAAGCCAACAGTTGTCCTATGGACTCAAACCTGAGTGTAATCTAAGCACATCTGGCTTTAGTATCTAAAAGGTGGATGAGAGCAAGGTAGCTGTCTCCCAATGTCTCTTACAGTAATTTTGCTTTGCAGATAGATCTTATAAGGCATAACTCCACTGAATTCAATAGTTTTTTAATGTTTCATGGGAAATAAAATAAAATCCTGTGCTTTCTTATAAAGCAAGTCACTGCATATACGTACAGGTCAGGAACATTATTACATTCTTAATAGATTTATAACACATGGAGACTGCTGAAGCTATGACTGTGACGTAGGCCCTAATACTGTAATGTATCTCAGCATGATGGTGCTTCTGAGGTGAATTATGAGTTTTTCTGCTTGGTTCTTTCTACGCAAATACATTATTTATTCACAGGAAAGCAACACCACTTCCCAAAATTAAATTTTATAGTCTCAAGCAATTACTTCTTTTGAATATGATTCAGACAGCCAGCCCATTATTTCATAACCAATTCTTTTTTAGAAAACCAAACAGAAATGTAAATTGTGCTGAAAACCCAGGTGGTCTGACAGCTTCTTTAAATAAGGAACATTCAGTGAAATCTACAAAATTAATCAGAATTTAATATTTAATCTTGAACAGGTCTGCCTCAAGTGACAGCACTTATTAGCCTGGTTTCTGACAAGGATATCTAGTCACTCAGTAGTATCAATAAAAAACAGATTTGAGTTTGATCTGTGCTCCTGGATGTTGCAATGTTTTCTACTCCTGAGTGGTTGATGGATGCTGGTATGCCTGTATATACGGGAGGTTTTTTCCCAAAAATTTCTCTCATCCTTTTCTTTATAATCAGAACTGCTTTCTATTAAAAGAGACAGAAAAGAAGAGAGAGGCCATAAAAGTGGCATGCAGGTCTCTGGGCTTGCATTCAGACATTCTGGTTCAATTTACAAGAACGGTAGCAGGGAGGATCCAGGGAACTACAGGCCTGTCAGTCTGACCTCGGTGCCAGGGAAAGTCATGGAACAGGTGATCTTGAGTGCTATCATGAAGCACTTACAAGAGAAACAGGTGATCAGGCCCAGTCAACATGGGTTTACCAGAGGCAGGTCCTGCCAAACCAACCTGATCGCCTTCTATGACAAAGTCACTCGGCTGCTGGATGAGGGAAAGGCTGTGGATGTGGTCTTTCTGGACCTCAGTAAAGCCTTTGACACAGTTTCTCACAGCATTCTGCTACGGAAACTGTCAGCCTCTGGCCTGGACAGACGCACACTCTCCTGGGTAGAAAACTGGTTGGATGGCCGGGCCCAGAGAGTGGTGGTAAATGGTGTTAAGTCCAGCTGGAGGCCAGTGACAAGTGGGGTTCCCCAGGGCTCAGTGCTAGGTCCAGTCCTGTTCAATGTCTTCATCTATGACCTGGATGAGGGTATTGAGGGCACCCTTAGCAAGTTTGCAGATGACACAAAACTGTGTGCAAGTGTCGATCTGCTGGAGGGTAGGGAGGCTCTGCAAAGGGACCTAAACAGGCTGGACTGCTGGGCAGTGTCCAACGGCATAAGGTTTAACACGGCCATATGCCAGGTCCTGCACTTGGGGCACAACAATCCCATGCAGAGCTACAGACTGGGAGAAGCCTGGCTGGAAAACTGCCAGGAGGAGAGGGACCTGGGGGTGTTGATCAACAGCTGACTGAACATGAGCCAGCAGTGTGCCCAGGTGGCCAAGAAGGCCAATGGCATCCTGGCTTGGATCAGAAACGGTGTGACCAGCAGATCCAGGGAGGTGATTCTCCCTCTGTATTCAGCACTGGTGAGGCCGCTCCTTGAGTACTGTGTCCAGTTCTGGGCCCCTCACCACAAGAAGGATGTTGAGGCTCTGGAGCAAGTCCAGAGAAGAGCGACGAGGCTGGTGAAGGGGTTGGAGAACAGACCCTATGAGGAGCGGCTGAGAGAGCTGGGGTTGTTTAACCTGGAGAAGAGGAGGCTGAGAGGAGACCTCATTACTCTCTACAAGTACCTGAAAGGAGGTTGTAGAGAGGAGGGATCTGGCCTCTTCTCCCAAATGACAGGGGACAGGACAAGAGGGAATGGCCTCAAGCTCCGCCAGGGTAGATTTAGGCTGGAGATTAGGAGGAAGTTTTTCACACAGAGGGTCATTGGGCATTGGAATAGATTGCCCAGGGAGGTGGTTGATTCACCTTCCCGGGAGGTGTTTAAGGGACGGGTGGACGAGGTCTTGAGGGACTTGGTTTAGTGTTAGATAGGAATGGTTGGACTAGAAGATCCAATGGGTCCCTTCCAACCTGGTTGTTCTGTTCTGTTCTGTAATTCCTGGTTCTGCCACGAGTTTACTCAGTGATCAAGTCACATCACATATCATATTGTCTCAGTATTCCTATCAGCTACAATGCAGATCATAAAGCTGGACTTCCATGTAAAATTTTTAAAGATCTAGTGACAAAAAATGCTTTTAATAAGCAGAGAAATGTAATTTAGGTTCTCTAATAACTATTCATAACCTACATTTCAAGCCATTAGTGTACTAATTACAGATGAGGTGCCAGACATACTTCAGCCTAATTTGTATTTTGGCATTCAGTCTTCAGCATTCATAGTAAGGTTTTAAAGAGATAAATTAATCTATCATTCAACTGAATCCCTTTCAGTTCTGACACTCCTGTATAAATCATACTAAGCTTTGGCTACAGTAAGTAAAGCAACAGCCCCATTTCTAGGCAATATTTACAGTGAAGCAATAAATATTTCAGGGGTCTTGATGAAGCCTTTACAGGAACCATACATCAACCGTGATTTGGAAAAACAAAGTAGTTTTAGGAGTATGAGACTATTATTATTCTCAAGGACAGCAAGAAATTGTAACTGCTACATTTTAAAAATGTTAAATGTTAATTGGGGTATTGAAGTTTTTTTGCCTGATATATCAGGACCAATAATACTAGAGTTGAACTGTAAATGCATAATCAAGTGAAGAACCAGAAGTTCTAGTACTCTAGGAATTTTTCAAAGTCTTGAAGAGGACAGCAGCTGTCCAGACCTGCACAAGCTTGCCTAAAAACAGTGAATGTACAGTGACACCCTGAGGTACCTGTAGTATGAACAAGTGGCAGACAGATGGAGACACAGCAAGGATCCTAAATTTCATTTAAAATTAATCAGCAATTTAAATGAGGACTGCCTCATTGCTGTAGCTATTCCTAGGTAATATCACAACTGAAATAACTCCTAATTAGGAAATTTTATGTATGTAAATGGCCAGTACAATATAAATATAATCAAAGATGCAGAAATAATCTGCTTTAGAATGTCAAAGAAATGTTCAAGAGTAAAACATCAAAAATAATTCCTTGAAGCAGAACAGGAATATAAAGTAATTTTGGCAAAAGTTCGTAAAAATAGTCTCTCTTATTTTGAAGGCAGAGCAGTGAAATATTATATTTTTGGACAATTCAATGGCAACAGTCCAGTTTGCGAGTGTATAAAGGCCAAAAGGAAATATTTCACTAAAAAGTCTAGTTTCAGCTCCATCTTCTTTTCCAGGAGGCTATTCTAAACTCACAGGTTTGCTTCAAATGCCGCTTGAGTACATTCCTTCATCCTATCAATTTCATCTTAAAAGATGTACATTTCCCCATACATTTATCAGGTTCCACCTATACGGGCTGAGTACAGAGCACTGTCTAATAAATATCACACAAGTTCTCTTCAGACAAATCAAAGCAGTTTTGCATTGTTAGTCCATGTTCCTTCATTCAGTAATTTCTATTTTTAAAATAATATTTCTTAAAAGATAATTACATGGAAAACTATGTAGTGTGGAATCCTTTCAGTGGTTGCATCAGACATTAATTTACCTCTGCCTTTGAGAATGAATTTAATAACTCTGACATTTTGGCATGAATGAAGATAGCAAGAGGCAAGGAAGCATAGCTCCCTCCATTTAAAGACAAAAATCAGCAAGGTACTTCTCCAAAAGGATGGCAAGGATGGCAAATTTGCCAAATGGTTTTGGGGTTTTTTCTTTTCCCTGTAAAAACTTGTCTTAAACATCTGCAACGTTGTCATACTGAACTTAATTCCTATATGGCTACATTATGGCAAACAGACTTTTCTTCCCTGAGTAAACTTTGAAGGGTTGTGACATACTTTCCGAAAGCGTCACTGAAGAATGTAGGCTTCAAATATGCTATAATTTCATTATCACAAGAAACAACACTCAGAATATGTTCAGGGTGTTCAATGGTAGTTAGTAACCCCTGATTCATATACACAACCATCATCTGGATGAGTGCTTAAATCCTTGATTACCCCATTTCATATAACTTGAGGTTGGGAAGCCATTAGCATTCAACAATTGATGGGATTATGTAGGTTTCGCAGTAGCTAAAAATGGACTACAAGGCAAATAACTTTTTCATTAAGAACCTAGAATTTAATGCTATGGTAATTTTATGCCATAGTCAGTTTACACTAGCAGTCTGTTTCTCTGATCCCACAGAGTATTTCCTGTTAAATCTGCTTTGTAGATGTGAAAGGAGAGGAAGAAAGGACCACACTAACAAATAAAAATCCCATTCAGTTACCGTATTATAAAAATACTTATTGAATAAATAATAAAAAAATGTTGGTTTTCAGGAAATAACGTCCCTTTGGAACCAAGTCATCAAAAAGCCACTAAGATAGTGAAGGAACAGAAAACTAGATCTGTACTGAAGTAGAGATTACCTGAGCATATGTATGGTTGGAACTTCAGGACTATGACTGCCATAAACACTCCATTTGGAAGCTGGTACTCCCTATCATGAAAGACAGTAAGCAGGAATATACTTCTCCAAACCAGAACAGAAACAATCTTCAAGAAAGCATCAGTGGATCATAAACAAAAACAAGGCTGTCCCTCCCTCTACCCATGGAATAAAAAGGCAGAGAACTTATTCCATGTGACTGCTTTATCCTTAAACACAAGCAGGGGTGCACAGACTAAATAATAATGTATAATTTTAAGGTCCTTTCAGTTTATTCAAGAAGAGCTGTAAATTCTGCCTCAGACAATGACTACATCAGCAGAGTCAGGCAGTGTAATTGTCTCTCAAAGCAGCACAGAAATAGATGCAGAAGGAAACACAAATATAAGAGAGAAAGAAAAAATAAATTTTTAAATGATGAAACAGCAGGACAAAATAAAAACACATAATTTCCATAAAAATTCATAAAGAAATTTTCCTACAGCATAGCTCAAGAGCCACCTTAAGCCTGCATTTTTTTCTAAGTGAAGCGCCAAAAAACATGTTTCATTTGTGTCCAGTCTATTAAAAATGATATACATGAACTTTTTAATCATAGAATAGTTTGGGTTGGAAGGGACATTAAAGATCATCTAGTTCCAGTCCCCCTGCCATGGGCAGGTACATCCCACTAGATCAGGCTGCCCAAGGTCCCATGCAACCTGGCCTTGAACACCTCTAAGCATTAATGCTGTGTTAAATGACACTTTGTGAGGAAAATCTCAGCACACTTAGCTTATGTTTAAACTTAATCAAAGACATTTAATCAAGATTTTATCAAGCTTCTCCCAGATTTACTGAAACTCAATAATTAATTCCAGTTATTGCTCCAGAGCTTAATGGCAGATAAAAGTCATGAGTTAGCAGCTTTGAAAAATTTTACAAAGTCCCAGCTAATTCAGTGCAGAAGGGAAACTAAGATTGCATTTAGAGTAAAGAGTTTATACCTGTTTTCCACTATGTCTAAAAAGTATATTGTCATAGGGAAATTAGATAGCTATAGAAGGGATACAACACAACTGTTTCAAATGTGTAATAAAATTAATGCCTTTAAACAAGACAAATTCTTCAGCATGAATAAAAAGATGTTATATAGACTAAAAGCTTCATTCGAGAAAACTATTTATTATTTTAGAACAATGCGGACCTTGACTTAAACACAGCATTAGGTAATTTAAGAGTGTTGAAAAAAAATATTGTAATATATTAGGTTTTCAATCAAAAATGTAATGGTTAACACTAGAAAATTTAACTAGATGATATACTGAGAATATTCACTTAAACTTTACCTTCATTACAGTGAAATTATCAAATATTACTTGAAGAAAGGATTCTTTCTCCCACAGCTACGTGGACTTAATGGGATTGGTAATGTTGGTAACTGTCATCAGTAATGGCAGCAGAACCTTAACTGCTTTACTTCATCCTACACTAACTTTACCTTTCTTGGATACCTCACCTGCAGGCATGCCAGATTTATAACCTGAAAGTGAGAAATAAAGATTTTTCCCAAACTTTATAAAATAAATATCCTTAAACACTTTTTTATGAATTGGTGTTGGACTTCAACACACTATCAGTGGTCCTATAGGAGCAGGCAGAATTTATGCACTCAGTCTCCTTGTTTGTTTATTTTTAGCTTAGTTAAAAAATAAAACAAAACTGAAAAAACCCACCACAATTACTATATTTGAATTGTCATTTGTCATAGAGACTATAGAAATCTTAAAGCATCATAAGAGGAAAGGGAGAAATCCACAGGACATTACCCACGTGAGGTCCACTGCATGAAATAAAAATTCCAGAACATGTATATTAGAAAGAAATTGTGGACAAAGTTACAGTCTTTTGGTCTTCTTGAATATACAGAATGCTGACTGAGAATCCTATGTAAGTTTCATGTTATTGAAACAATTATGGAACAGTGAAAAACTTCTAACAATATGTATCTTAGAGAAGATCTGAAGAACACCACACTGGTACAGTGGATCATTAATCAAATACATATGAGCATAAATGGACTAAAATGTGCCAAATGGTGAGTTATCATCAACATAAAACATAGTGATGTATTTTAACTACGATCTGGCATATGTACAAGGGTCAAAACCAAAGCTGCATGGCAAATTTATCTATGGGATCTTCTGAATTTAGTTTGCCTTATCTGAAACTTGAAATTCTCCAGACCAAAGCTGTGATATTAATTATATACATTTTACTTTAAAGAGTTCTAGTTGTATACAACAGAATGTTCAGAAATACTCGAAGGAACTCTGGAGCCATTAACCAAATCTTACGGGAAAAAATCAGCTTCTGACTTAAGTGTTAGAACTAAAAAGGGATTTGACACCTTCCTCCTGCTTACATCCCAAAACTGAAATTAATAAAATCAATCTCAGGTCTTGCCTAATCCTTGAGTGGAGAAAAATGCAGATTAGAGCTCAAAGCACAGCCACAACTTATTAGTTTTCCTTTGCACTTTCTCCCAGACTTTGCCTACCTTAGCCACACAAAATGTCCTTGCTTGCAAATGTGGGCAAGTGTAATAACATACATAACTTGGGTGGCTTTTATTTTTTATTTAATCACTTTTTAATTTAATACACTCCAGCTTGATAAAATTAATTACTTCCTCCTTTAAGGAACATATCAGGAAAGCAGACACCAATGCTGAGTATTTGTTGATTGCTGTGTACATACCACCTTTCATCATTCCCACTTCATAGCATTTTCTTAGTCGGCAAGCCTGGCAACTCTTTCTTCTGTTCTTGTCTATGGTGCACTGGTTAGTAGCAGGACACATGTAGTCATTGTGCCCTGTAAAACCAGAGGGAAAGTAAGGACACAGTTATACACAGTCATAACAAAACTGTCTGCAATAGCATCTCATTTTTCATTGAGTGTTTAGTACAGCATCTGATATCTTGGGAGGAAGGTAAAGTTACCGTCACAATCTATTGATATAGATCATAGAGCTAAGGCCTATTCAAAATACATTAATTTACAAATTCATCAAATGTACTATTAATAACATGAATTACAATTTCTGTAGAATAATGAAATAACAAACAATGTAAACAGTCACAAAAGAGGACATATATAAACAAGTTCTTTGACTCCTTGATCTTAGCCCGAGAAATACGATACTATCTAGTCCATGTGCCTGTGTTGACATTTAACAAATAGACTGCACAAATTGGTTAATCATTTATAGAATTAACAAACCCATGCACAGAATATTTTTGATATCTACCATAATCTGGGAAAGATTAAAAAAAACCCCAAAAAATCATAAAATAGAAGCAACAACCATTAATTAATTGTATCTCAGCAACAGATGTCTCTAATTGCAGTTGAATGTGTATTGATGTATGTAAAAACTTTGTCAAGATAAATTTTTAAGTTCCTATATGCTGGTACCTTTTCGTTCAGAGTTCCACTTCCTCATTTGTTACCCTCCACATCTCAGTTCTCCCTACATATTTTCAGTTTACCATAAGTTGTTATGATAAAAAGCCTCTATTTGTTTTCTCTTAAAAAGCAGGTACTTAAACCTGCTACAGAGTTATTTTCCAGCGATAGACAAAGTTTAGCAGGGATAAAAAAAACTGTCCAAAATTATTTTATTGGTGTTCAGTATCCATCTAAACACAACTAAGGTACAGAACACGACAAAAAAAAGTTACTGCAGAACTGTTTGTTCTTTCTTCCAGGTCAAGGGATCAGCTTGAGGTACAGGTAGGGTGGAGATTTGACTGAGACCTTGGTCTCAACAAAGTATCTATCCTTGACTAGAAAATAGAGTAAAAATTACTATCAGATTACGCTGGGAACATCTGCTCTCTAATGCTGCATAACTGGGATGCAATCAAATTAAGCATCCAAATTGTAAACTTATTAATATAGTGGCAGCTAACTACATACTGTCTTAAATAGACAGACTTATTTTTTTGGCTCTACTGGGCAGAACGATACAATACTGGAAAAAAATGTGAATCCACGGGCTTTGCTCCAGGACTGAGGTAAAGATGTATAACAGAAACACTACCTCAACCTCAAAATGGAAGATCGTTTTAATTTTCAGTTCCTCTGGTAGGATACAGACTGTTCTATATCTGATTGAAAATATTTCATGTGCAAGGAAAAAAATCAAGTCTGAGAGAAAACAGCCTCACCATACAAAAATGCAGTATCTACAAAAAAGCCATGTTCTCAAGAAAATGCTTTTTTTTTTTTTTATTAGGTCACACTGAAAAGCAGCAAAAGACTGTATGTAGCACCTGACCTCAATCACCAGCCTTGTTTTGCAAGTAAAGCTCTGAAATAGTACGAGAAAAAAAAAAAAAAGCCTCAATTACTCTTTTTTTTTAAAAAAAAAAAAGAAAACAAAAAAAAAGGCTTTGACAGAGTATCTGATCTTCTTCCTAATGAAGTTAAAATTTAAAGTCAGAAAAGGAATAAGTGCAGGCTCTGAATGCAGCAAATAATTCAGAACACCATTTTGCTCTATAAAATAAGTAAACAAATGTTCCCACTTAGGTCAGAGCTGAACACATGCTTGCCAGCTTTCCCTGAACTGGACAATGCTCATAAGGTTCAGCCCTCAAAAAAGTGCCAGTATGCAAAAATCAAAAATCAATATTAAATAATATCAGCAGGACAGATGTCCTGTTTTTACAGGACTGTGAGTGGCAACTTTCGCTTTTCCTTTAAACCTGGACCCCCTTATGCAAACTTCATGTATCTGGAAATACATAATAATGCATAATCCTATTTATGGTAGAGCTACAGTCCCTACTGAAAATAAACATGATTCATATTGTCACATTGAAAAAAAATTATCTTAAATCTATTCTTTAAAGGTTAGCATAAGTATTCTGTTTCACACACATGACCTGCACCTCAGACAATTCACTCTTCTTTCAAAGTGCTTGACAGACTTCACAAAGTAAAACCTGTAAAATTTTGAACACATTAAAAAAAAAAACCTGTGTCTGAGGGGAAGAAAATGATGATTAGATTATAATGTATAAAATATTATTGCATGAGTCAGGGAAGAAGAAACAAAGGGAAGGAGGAAGGCAGGAACCTTTCCTGCTTCTCCACAATACCATCTGATTTCAAGCATTCAGTCACAGGAAGTAAGGAAGTTTCCTTCTCAAGGCACAGACACATACTAAGACAGTCTAGCTTGGTGTGTCACAGAAGGGAAAAAGGCAGAACACCACAATTAATGAATACATAAAGGCAAGTTCTATCTTAAAGTTAAATAGTGTAACTCCATAACTCTGCTGTAAAGTGAAGAATCTTTTAACTTCTTAACCTTTTATTTTATCCTTAAAGCCTATGTCTCAGCAAAGCTCATTCTGAAAAATCTGACTTATTAGAAGAGATTACTCACTGGTGGGAATTACTGACATGAAGGTGGGACACATCAGCAGATGCACAGCTGTGCTGCACTTCATTTTCATATGATCCAAAGAGTAATACACACTAGAAGAGAGGCTAATTGGGGTAGCTGTATAGTAGGTTTCACAGGAATACCAAAAGGAAGAAATGTCTTCAGTGATAACTGGTACTCAAAAAGGAAGTACATCCACTTGGAGACTGTACTTTTACTGATTTTTAAAAAAAATAAATTATCAGGTAACCTGCACAAAACTGAAGGCAGTGAGTTTACTAGGGTAGAAAACTGTAATCTCCCTTTATATGTATGACTTGCACTGGCATGGGCTATATGAAGGAAGAGTTTAAGGGAGGAGCGTGAAGAGCATTAGTCCGTTTTCCTTATGATATTACATACATCGTACATTTTAAAACAGAAAAAAAAAACATAAAGTGTTTCTATAGCATTCTATTATACGTTAAGGTCTTTCCAGACCACAGTGCAAAGATCTGGCTCTTTTCTCAAAGAACCGATCTTAGCTGTGACTAATGTCTGTATGATAATGACCAACAATGGAGGGTGGAAGATAAGGAAGCAAAGTGTCAACAAGAAGATAATGGCTGAAATTAGAATGATTTTTGAGCTTATTCTAACCCTGCCCATCATAATCAGAGTTTTTCCTTACTGCACAACGCAATCTGATGTTCTCTGTCACTGGGAGTCATGTGCCTAGTATTTACATTAAGAGACTTATCACTGTTCATCCAAGAGTTCTCAGGATAGCTGTGGTGTATGCAACAGAAGCGCGTGTTTGAATTGAGTAGGTAGATATTTCACTGTGAGGGCTTCAGTCAGCAAAACACTCTGTATTTCTTTAAAGTTAAGTGTTACCACATTCAGAAGCACATTAAAGCATCTGTGTAATTCTAGCAAGTAGTCCCGGTAGGATATATATGCTTAAAGTAAAGTACATGCTTGAGTGTTTCACTGAATTACAGCTTCAAAGAGCTAAATTAATTCCTTCCTTGACCAGCAAGGATGAAAATTTGGGCCACATTAATATATTGATGACAATTACCATAATGTAGAAATATTTTTATTTTAAAAAAATGTGAACAGTTTCTGTATTACATTCCAATAACAATAAAATGCACTCTTGGAGAGTGATTAGTTTAAGTAGTACAAAAGTTGTTAAAGAAATGAACTGAAGAAACTGACATGTCTACATGCCAGCATAAGAACACTTTATGACAATGCTACAAAGCCAATAAAGGGACATTTTTGTCAGTTGAATTTTGTATAACACTTAAACTGATGTCATTGAACTGACATCCCACATATCAAACTAAGCCTGTAATGGTTATTATCCTTTTATCAATATATGTTTTTCCTTTAGGTAGTCTTCATTTTCAGTCCTCATGTCTCAAAAATGTCTTAAACCAATCTTTGTCTATCAGCATAAGACATCTGCCAGGTTAGCCATTACCTGTGGAACCACCAGGTCTTTCTGCAGAAGTTTATGTGTGTAAGTGAAGGGAAGGCTAGACTATAGACTTTAGAATCACCATATAATCACCAAGTTGGAAAAGATGCACGGGATCACCAAGTCCAACCATTCCTCTCAAATACTAAACCATGACAATCAGTGCTTCGTCCACCCATCCCTTAAACACCTCCAGGGAAGGTGACTCAACCGCCTCCCTGGGCAGCACCTTAAGGTGCCAAGAAACTGATGAGTGGGAAGACTGCAGATGAAAAGCAAAACCTTGGAAAGAGCAGCCTCAACAGCAAGTGGAAAGTTTTCATAAACAGTAAAAAGAAGTATACATATATATATATATACACACACACATATATATATATCACTTGGTCATAGGATATGCTAACCTAGTATGAGCAGATGTTGAATGTAAAATAAGATGTTATACCAGATTTAAGTTAAAGCGACCCAATGAAACTGCACTGATTGATTTTAAAATCTCACTCTCTCCTAACAGGTTTCACAAAAGAACAGAAGATTATATATAAATCCTTTATAAGCACAGACACTCAAATTTACAGCTTAATTACCCTCAGACAAGGTCTTGGGATTTGGAACTTGGGTTCTCTTAGCAACTACCCAGCCCTGCTGAAAAGACTAAACATTTTCTGGTTTTAAACTAGCAATACCTTACTACATACGACAGCAAGGAAAAGCGCCTAGAAAACTGTAGAACATACTGCCTTTGCATCCAGTGACGAAGTCCTCCTTCTACGCATATCTCATAAACGAGGATCACAGAAGCACCGAAGAATGATAAAGGAGGAAAGGCTAGGATCTATGTAGTCTGCATTATGTCCCTCAGCTGTGTCATATAGCTCCCACACTCAGCGTTCACCTTCTAGTGGAATCTGCTTGCTTTCACATATGTATAATACTGTTAACATGAGCGGTTAATTCAAGCAAAATTATTATAATACCCTTTCCTACAACTGAAAAACTGAAGAAAGAATGAGAATGGGCATTGCATGAGGATATCAAACTTGCTGCAATCTCACCAGCTTAATAATACATGAGCATATAAATTGGGGAAGAATGACATACAAATAGCAAAATGGTATTTAATATTATAGATACATACATATGAAATTATGTTTTCTACTACAGAGGAAAATTTTTAAGTTTTTACTCTTGGTCTTAGTCCTAAAATTTCCATTGATGTTTCATCTACAATTGCAGGATTATGAGACCTTGTGCAAAGTCTACTTCTATGCCAATCTCATTCCCATCTTTTTTAATTTTACAGAAGGTATCAAAATAAGAAGTGCTTTTTTCCCCTCATGAGAAATAAAAAAGAGGCCAATCCAGATCCTGATCTCTACAAAATCTGGCAAGGAATGTGACATCTAGTTTCTGTTTCCCTATCTGATAAATCACAATTGTTTTATATATTTGGCACGTTATTAAACCAACAGCTGTGTTAAAGGAAAAGCTCCCACAATATATTACTCACAACCATCTCAATATGATCCCTCCAGAGACAAAAAGCATTTTCAGAGAGTCGTAGGCAAGCCATGGAGATCTTATTCCCATAAACTTTGAATGAAATCTCATATTTTTAGCTCTGTTTGAGCTAAAATGGGAAGGAGTGGAATTGGAATTCTACTACAGAAAACTCCCACAACTAGTATGAAAAGGTCAAAAAGTTAAAAGTATTGCAAATTATTCTTGCACACTTATAATCCAATTAAGCAACAAGAAAATTAGAATCAGAGAATGATTTAGGGTCAGAAGGGACCTTAAAGATCATTCAGTTCCAACCTAGCCTTCAATGCTTCCAGGAATGGGGTATCCACAACCTCTCTTGACAACAACTTCCACTGCCATACAGAAAAAATTTCTTCCTAGCATCTAATCCAAATCAATCCTCTTTCAGCTTAAATACTAAATACTAAAATAATGTAACCCTGTATTCAAGTATAATATCAGATTTAGTGTTATAATGACACTTAATGAATAAGTTTGTGTAGAATTAATCTAAATTCAGATCTTTGGTATCTGAGTGGTTCTGGAATCACAGAGTTTACAAGGACCTGTAATGTATTTATCCTCACATTACCCTTGTGAGGGAAGTGCTTTTTTACTAGGGTGGGGTTAAGATTCTTACTGTGCAGAGCATGAAATGAGCATGGACATTCCTAATTACAATGAGTTTTCTACATCATAGTCTATCAAAGTGAAGCTCCAGTACAGTCAACACCTGGTTTGTTAAATTATTATACTAAAATTCAACATCAGTATTTTGACTAAAAAAAAGAAGTCCCTTTTCTGTCAATGTACCACACTCTCATAAAATGTAAAACCTAGTTATGCTCTTCTTTCATTTACATCATCTGTGCTTTATAGAAGATTCATCCATTTTATAATCAGAAGGGTCTACTAGTCAACTCTCCTGCATGTCTCTAGTCACATTTTAGAGTGAGGAATATCTGTGTTATTTACAACAAAGGAAGTCCAATTATTTCAACAATTCATGACTAAATGAAAACAAATCATTGAGAGAAAGACATAATCTTATTCAAATAATTCAGACAATAGGATATTTACTATATCTGTTACTAAATTGTACCAACAGGTAATTGCCAGGCTTGTTCATTTACAGTAATTCTGAAGTAGTAGTACACATACATCGTTAAAGTTTGTTAATAGTCTCCTTTTGGAAATAAATTACATCAAAGATGATCACTTCATGCACTTCCAAAACTTTCATCAATTTAGTCACCTTATCCAGTCCTCTAGTTTGATTTCCACTTTTCAAAAGTGACTGTAAAGGACAACTTAACCTACAAAAAGTTTGTTGGATTCAAACTTACGGAGCCAGTTTCAATCAGTAAACCCACTTGAAATAAATGAGGTTTCAAAAACATATTTCTCTTCACATTCTATTAAAACAAGTGGAACAGTTAAGCATTTTCTTGACAGACAAACAAACTTGTTGTCTTTTAATTTGTAAAGGTAAGGCTCTTCTCCCCCCACTCTGTGAATATTTTGAACTGCTGACAGACTCAGCTTTGAGCTAAGAATAACATGAGTTTCTAAATTAAATATTCATTAAATACTTGCAACAGGAAATACCACCCAAGTTTTCTAGTTGCTTGATATGGCAAAACAACCACATTCTGGAGGAAGCAGGACACCATTAAAAGCTAATAATACAGGATACATTGAGTATGACTTTGAAGGTTTAGGAATTTTGTCTTGGAGGTTGGAAAAGCTTTGGACTTGGCAGAGGAAGAACTAGTGACCATTTATAAAATCAGATAACAATCAGTGAATGTTCACCATTTTGTGGCAGTGTGTTGTTCAGCTTCAGAAAGGCTTTCAACATTGCCTAGGGTGACATTTTGTATGTCAGCTGGGAGAATATAGTTTTGATGATTTTTAAAAAAACAGTCTTGGGGACAAACTATCACAGTTCACTGTAACAATGGAAGCTGGTATTGAATGAGGCTCCACAATGTCTGTCCTGGATATAGTTCTGTATAGTAATGGGTATACACTGATGGGTAATGGCCTGGAGTATTTATTTCATTAAATTTTATTCATCTGTAGATGACATTTATATGTGTTAGAAGAACAGAAGAACAGAAAGAACTCTGATAATCAGACAGAAATAAATTGAAGGAATCTACAGAGTAAGAATTCTAAATCATCTTGACAAACTGGAGATATAACATGGGAAAATACAGCACAAAAGTAAGGACCAGTACAAATCACTACATTAAAACAGGAATAATCAGATGTACAAAACAAGATGGGAAAGAACCGGTTTCTTCTCTAGAAAAGCATGCTCAAGTTTACTGGCCATCACTCACTGTTATCTGTGAGCAGTGTCATGTTTTTTAAATAAGGAAAACATTACAGTGTGATGAATGTTGACAAATACCACCAGTGGGGATGTCAGGTAAATCTATTGTTTTATTCAGTACGTATAAAGTATCATACATAATTTCTTAATTATGCTTCAAGAAGGAAACAGGGTACAGTGGAAAGTGTTCAAAATTGTTACTAGAATATTAGAAGTCTAGGATATAAAAACTATGAGAAAAACCTGAACAAACTGTGATTTTTCAGGTTATATAAAACAAATTTTTCTGGGTTTTTTTGTTTTTTGTTTTTTTTTTTAAAGTGTGATTACAATCTTCTGTCTTTCAAAGGCTGTTGCAGAAGGAAAGAGAAGAGCATGTTTTAAGTGACATGATAGACAGGAAAATAAGCTTAACCTGCAGGAAGGAATCCTCAGGTTTCATTGTAATTTTCAGAGACAAGGAGAATAAAACATCGGATGAGGCTGAAGATTTTTGAGAAATTGTTCGATAAATATATATAAGGAATTGGCAGCAGCTAGTCAGGACATCATAGAACAGCAAAATGGACTAGGGCTCAAAGTCCATTGCAGACCTTTGATTTGCTTAGTCCATGAAAAATAAGTGTCCTGGATACAAACAATTTAAGTCACTGGCACCTACATGCTGAAAGCAGCACTTAAATCTTGGTGGAAAAGGACCACATTCAAAATTACCTTACTAGGAAGTATTGGCTCTTGCCTTTCAGCAACACCCAAGTTTCTCAAACAAGATCATTATCAATTAGACTGCTGGTATTCAAGATGCACACTAGCAGAAAATGATCAGAGCACATGTTTAACTTAAAGGGCGTTAGAGAAAAACTACCGAATCCACAAAACTAAATCAGAAGTTTCAGAAGAACCTGACTGACCACACTGTGTTAGAGCAGTCTCAGTGATGGCTAAGCCCTGTTGGACTTCCCAAACAAACATTTTCTAGACTTTGAACTTCTAACAGTCACCTACCTCTCAAATTGGAACCACATATGATCCAGCCTGAGACTAAATACTGGTCAGCAGCCCCGTGTTTATTGGCTGTGACTACCCTTACTAGTCTCTTTTAGGTTCACCTTTTGTAGTTTTGCTCTTTCAGCTGACAACTCATAGAATCAGAGTACAAGCAGTTTTATTAGGGAGGTTTTTGTTTTCTTGGCTGCAGGATCTGTGCAGCATTAATAGTTATTATCAAGCAGATTACAAAAATACCATGAAAACAATAAGCAGTAATGAAAAGTTAAAAGGAAGATCTCAGAAACCTCCCAAATTGACAATGTTGCAATTGTTGCATTGCAGTATTACCTAAACACTCGCTCAGGTGTATTTTACCAGTGAAATTCTTGCCAACTCAGATGAAAATATGTATACGTTACCACCACTCCTAGAATTACAGTTTGAATTACACACTTTCAAAGTACAGCTCTATCACTGTGAAATTAAAACAATAGATAACACTAAAAGTCTACTGCCAAAACTCTCCTACTTGACTATCACAAGGCATAAATGTTAAATAAAATCCACGTTTAAGAGACATAACTAAAATACTTCCCAGCTTCAAGAATTCCTGCATTTCAGAGACAACTATATCTCTGTGACCAGGACATCAATGGCAGGGCTCTGCCAACCTGTTCCTGCCAGACTAGCACTGTCTGCCATTGTGCAGTAATTCTTAATTTAAAATTTGCGAAATATCCCATATTTTTGTCTAAGTATACAGCTGTGAGAAAAGGTTCACCTGAAAAACAACAGAAGAGCATGCAAAGGAGGCAGGGAAACAAAACTGATGATTTCTAAAATACTTCAGCAATTCTGAGCTCAAGATAGCCTCCAGTGTGAGGAGTTATATCTTGTTTGTCCCAAATCCCTTGTGCTTCCACTTAGAGTTCTTAGCCCTGTATATGTAGGTATTTGTTGGATACTTGTCAGAGATGGTAAGTTGTCATTAGAAGGTAAGAGAAGTTCCTTCCTGTCCCATACCCTTAAATGGCTATCTAAAAACCAAGAGAATTAGAAAGACGGAGAACGAATATTTGAGTCATGAGGGAATTCTTAATTCATAAATGACATTTGAAAGGCTGATGTTGCAATACTTCATCCAACCCTGACAACCAAATTTTAAAGGGGCTATTACAGGTTTGGGTGGATCAGAAAATGTGTAAATTCAGAAGATACAAAAATATACAGCAGAAAACTGAAACATTTTGGGTCACTTAAGATATCAAGGGAATTTGATTGCAATAACTGAAGTTATAAGAACATCCCATAGGAGATACTAGGTGCTAAGACTGGTTTGTGAATGTGTGAAAGTCAAAGTGATTCAAATTAGATTTTTTTAGCAGATAGCGTGACAAATAATAAAAATATACAATCATCTTTAGAAAGCTCTTGAGCCCACAGGACAAACTTGGACATCTAAAAATATTCACTTCCATCAACTTACCAGTCTTTGTACATGAGTAACATATAAAGTTTATAGTCAGAGAAGACCAGATTTAATGATCTCATGGTCCTTCTTGGTCTTAAAATCCATAAATATTTTAGTAAAGAAGTACAGTGTGCTGTGATGTGAAGGCTTGTTATGCTTCTAGATTCAAATCAGTTGACCAAGTACACTGTTAAAGGCTACATATGCTGAGCAAAGAACAAAGTACTCTTCTATCACCACGCAACACAGTTTTCTTCATGTCGTGATTTTTCTATACCATTAAATATTATACATTAATATCGGTCTGTACAGATTTTTTTCTCAAAACAAGGCTGAAATCACACTTGGGACATAAACTAACAAAACAAACTGCCAATGGCAGTTTCAGGGTGCAGCTGAGATTTTCCACCAACCATCTATCATTTAAACAAAACTGAGCAGTTGCACATACTAACTCAGTTACTAATTCAGGTTGCCTCTTAAGCTTTAACTGTTTGACAGAAAAGCAAAACAACTTAGCATTTAAAATTCACAAAATATTTCCAGAAGCATTCCAGCCCCTCTGAATAAAAACGGAGATATCCATCTCTGCCTCAGGAAATATCCAATGTCGATGTGAGGTTTCACAAAATTTAAGTGCGCATGCAAGTAAGCTTGTTCATTGCTCATGTCTATATTCACTTTTTCCTGTGATTCTATTAAGAACCATATAGAAAGTTTGACTAGATTCTACTGAGAACATTGAACTTCATTGTAGCAATTCTCCTATGAAATCTCTGGTAAGAAGCAAAAAATGACCAGCTATCTCCGCATCTATACATGTACAGCAAGGCACAAAGAGGTATGTTTATCTTGCATGTAAAGAAATACACATTATAAACAGGAACAAAAATCTCTGCTGAAAGCATTATGTGCTACTCTTGTTTATACAAATAAGTCCTGTGTGTCTCAATACAGTTTAATGATATAATTCCCAGGAAATTTTTGTCCCTTTCTTATCAATGCATACCATATATACAATGCAGATATCATAATATTTAGTCCACATATTCTTCTACACATACACCTACGTATTAATAGCATCCACTCCTTAATATCTGATCACAACCTGTTTAAAATGATTACCATCTGCAAGTTAAATGTCATGCTTTCTCCTTTATTCACCATCTAGAAGTTGATAATTTTCATAAATTGGACATACGTACAATGAGAATGTGTAATTGCTGAGACAGAGATCTCTTCCAAATCCAGTGGGAAATTAAAAAAAATTCCTTAGTTTATCAAGACTGGATACATATGACTTTAAAAGTCCTTTAGAAGGCTTTTCATGCCATCTCCAACCCAGTGATTGCAATTTTCTCCTAAGTACTCCTACTTGAGTTGCTTTCTTGATATTAGTGGATGCCATTATTTTATGACAGATGTTAGCAACAAAAGAGGTGAAACAACTACACATGAGTTTAGCAAATGGAATGAGAAGTCTACAAAGCATGTTCCTCTGAAGGAACTGGGTTTGTTTGGTCTAAAAAAAAGAGAAGGCTGAGGAAAGATATGATAACAGTCTTCAACTATGTAAAAGGTTCTTTCTTCATGCCCACAAGAGATCAGTAAGGAGCAGTGGGCTTCAATTAAAGCAAACAGGATGTAGAGATCAAGAAAAGCATTTTACAGGACACTAAAAACTTAAGCATTAATTTTTTTTAAGCTTAACTACTTTAAAATTATTGGCAAGAACTATATTTACTAATTAGCATGTACTGCAGCACAAGCAATCACAGATCCATTGTGAAGGACCACAACATCTGTCCACATTGAGACTGGAGCAGAACAACCCAAGTGCTGACATAGAAATATGGAGCTTCATGAAACAGTTAGATTCATTTCTTCTTCCATAACAGCCAGTAGATAAAGATATGTGCTGTACAATAACTTGATTAACTTTTACTTAAGAATATTTAATTTTCACTGTGTTGCTGACTTAATTCAGTTTGACTACACAGACAGAATTTCAAAATTCTAAGAATAATTCTGATTTGATCAGAGGAACTCAAGAGGAAAAATAAAGACAAACAGTCAGTAAGGGAGCTTTTTCCCTTCTATATCACACGTTTCAGTAAATAACTAAGGTTAAGAGAAAAGCATTTCACCCTTTTCCCTGTAGTGTGGCTTATTATTGAGCTCTGGCTATAACAGCTCTCTTCTAAAATTCATTTTGATGAGTCTGGAGAAGCAGAAATACAAGTAACTATTAACTAATCACTGAAATTCAAATTGTTACATGAATGTCTACCCTACAGCAAATCTTTTGCTTTTTTTTCTTTAAGTCAGGGAAAATTCCAAGGTGAACACTGGAAGTCTTATTTAGCTCACATCAGTGGTAGTCACAGAACAAAACAGGCAACAATCACACTTTGTGATATGAGGTAAAAACTGTTGCTCACTATATTTATTTTTTTAAAAAGAGTGACAGGATTTTTTGTGCCTGTACATCTCCTGGAGATTTAAAAAAACATAGAAACCCAGCAAAAGCATAGCACTTTTCTAGTTTTGTAGTTTGAAAGGAAGACATTAGTTTAATTTTCTCCTCCTAAACAAGTCTTAAATACTGAACAGCATCCATATTTTCCATAGAATCATACTTACCTCTCACTCAGCTTAAGAGCTATTGAAGTCCATTCCACAGAGTGACAGGCATTTAAATTAAGAATTCTTGTGGCCGCAGTAATTAATACCTTTTCTGTTAGGTGCCTTTACTCAACTGGACACCTAGCACAGTATTTTTTTAGGCACGGCAACTGAATTAAACAATTTTGTGCAAAGTTTGAAGCCCTATTTTGCTGACAGATACAAATACTATCTCATCAGAAAATACTCTTTTTCAATACTGGTTCTCAGAAGACGTCTCACGTCTTCAAGGAGTTTAGATTTGGATTGAGCTACCTTGTTATTTGAGCACTAAATTAAGATTAATAAATCAAGCAACATGAATAAACCTTCATCTGACAGGGAATTCTTTTAAAAAAATGGTTTGGATAAGGCCTCAATCACAGAGAACAGATATATTTGAACACAGCTTGAAAAAGTGGTCAGCTTGACTCAATACAGATTTTTAAATTAGATTTCTCATTCTATCTCCATGGTCAGATATACCTAAACCAAGGAGAAAATAGAGGAGATTCTCTTTTCCTCATTGATCTTGGACTAAATAACAACATATTATATACCTGTTAGGAACATTCACCAAAAACAGAGCTAAAAACATATGGGAGAGCACAGCAGCTGCTAATGAGTACCTAATAATTATCATTGTCCTGGGTTCAGGCTGTGATCTTAAGTACCTTCATGGTTTCCTGAAAAGTAAAGAGTAAAAATTACTCACTTGGACAGTTTATTACCTTGAATACTCCTTTTGAAAAAAGCTTTGCATCCCTCACAAGACCAGACCCCATAATGGTAGCCTGAAGCATAGTCGTTGCAGACAGCACAGTACCGCGTCTCCTTGGTGGACTCCATAGACAGACTCCCTTTCTCATTAGTACTGGACATCCTCTCTCGGATGCTGTGGCGCCTGTTATCAGAACTTGGCCTGTTGATAGCAAAAAAACAAGCACAATTCTTTCAGTGAAGTTAAGTCTTATCCACTCCTGCAGATGATAAGGAAGAGGAGCAGATCTAGTTTTGAAGTGACAGATGGACAAAACCACCAATCTTTCATCACCTTCTGTCCTATTCTAGTTGGAAGGTTGCAGAAAGAGTAAAATACAGTGGAATTTCTCACAGGTCAGTCTGATGTTATTAAGCATTTTACCTTGAAAATTTAAAAAGCTATTTGATAAACCAGTCAACATTTTACAGGAAATTACAAAGGAATAAAAAAGAAAATCAATATTTTTTGGTGTGTAACTGCTTCTACCCAAAGGGTTCAGCATGACTGCAGTACCATTAGAAAGTCTGAGAATCTGAGGTAAAAAATGCACCTGAATTAACAAAGCACTTAAATTAAGTATTATATGGGAATTTATATATGGAAATTTTCTTTACATGGTCAAAAATGCAGTACTGCATAAAATAGTCCTTTTTTTTACAGTACTACTTTCATAAAAATTGAGGAGTGTTTTTAGTACAACCTGAAAGGGCAGAAGATATTAAAAATTATTATCAAAGAACATTTATTCTATTAATGTACATGTTACCAAACATGTACTAGATATTACTAGATATACTAGACATGAACATAACTGACATGTGCAATAAATTGCTGAGAGAAAATTGAACAAATGTATAATGTAAACGACAATGAATTCACAGCTGGCGAAACTGATAAGAGGTTATTATGGTTAGTCACTGGTGACATGATAAACATCATTCAAAAAAAAGAGAAATTACCAAGGGAGCCAGCAATGAACTCTGGGGTTGCACCTGGAAAGTAAACAGCTCCTGCAAAACATGCTTTCGGGTAAAGGTCTGCACTACAAATTGTCCAGGAGACAAATACAATTGGATGTGACATTATCACACATGCTAAAGCATGAAGAATCGTACTGCTTACAGTAATGACACACTTGTGATGAATGTTTTAATTGCTGGTCAGTAAACAGGTGGCCCTTACCTTCCCAAAATCCAAACATTTTCTCAAACAAAACTATCTTGGTTTTGAACCTGAAAAAATGGAGGTTCTCTCCTATAGATTTCTTCCTACAGACCTAATTTTGCATTATTCCCTTTATCAGTAGCACAAAAACTTCCTTTGTTTTGATGAAACAAGACCAACTCTGCCTCAGAGCTTTCCGATTACATATGCTCAACTATACTCTTTCATGTAATCAAAGTTCACTGACATCTGCAGCTGCAATTCTTTTCAATGCCCAAAAGCTTTCAACAAGCCAAAGCCATCTGGACACTCACACATGTGCTTCCAGCCATCCCCTTGAGATTTCATAAGGTTTCTGTCCCCAAATATGATGTATTTTTATTGAACAGTTTTGAATTAATATAAGTTATTAGCAAAACATGAGGCTTTATCATGTTAGATAAGATGAACTGCTACAGACATCATTCAGGAAAACTGCATGTTTTAAACCTGAAGCTCTTTGTGAAGTCTTAGCTAAATCTGAATACTTATTTAAATATTTTTTGTTTCCCTGGGACTTATGCAAGACAGAAGAAACTACAAGTGACGATTCTAAGTCTGACTATTTAGTGAGATAGGAAAACTGGAGAATGTCACAATTCTGACAGCACGATTTTAACAAACTAGGAGGGGAAGAAAAAAGAAAAGCCTCGCAATATTTTAAATGTTGAAATGTGAAAAGGTGAAAACAATATCATCAATAAATTGTTATGGATACAACACATACATTGTTCATGTAACTGCTTTTCCATGCCCCTAGACGTAGGTATTTTTTTGTTCTCTAGGTCCTGCATCTTACTTTGAATTGTCTTTATCCCAATGCCTCATTTAATTGATTTTTTCTTTCTGCTAAACATAGATCAAAGCTTCTCCACCATCTTGCCTTCACCCATGCCTGCAGCTAGATCATCTAATCCACCTTCTCAGTATAATTTTAAATTAAAAAAAACTTCAAAAAATATATTTGGGATGTTTTAAATATTTGAACTAAAAAAATCTATCAAGGAAATTACTGTCAATATAACTTTAAGAGTGATAGAGTAGTTTGTTAGATATATATGACCACCTCATAAATATTAACAACTTCTTGGGTTTTATTTTTTAAAAACTCTTACAAATATACATGTTACACAACATAGGGATCCCAAAAATATTTTCGTATCAATAAAAACTAGAAAAAAATTAAAATTTTATAAATTCTAAGTTTTCTTTTACAAAAAAAAGAGAAAAAGAAATTTAAAAACAGTAAAAGGAAAATAATTTCAAGTTATAAATCAACTACGGGTATTTGTAGGCATGTAGTAATTTTCCAACACCACTTACACAAACTTCCCAAAGCAATCCTAGTTTCCCAGCTGAATATAAAAGGAAACACTTTAACTAACAGATAGAACCAAATAGAGTAAGATAATATCAAAATATACATCATCACTCAGTACATGTAACTCAAATGTTCATCTTTTCCCAATATTTATCTTCACTCATATCAACTAGGTTTGCAACTACATTTTTATTAAAATTATATTTAAGAATAATAATAAATGACTGAAAGATGGACTGAAACAAAAAAATATATTTTTCTATCTAGAAAAGATAGTAAATCTCATGAGAAATGTACACTAAAAAAAAAAGAAAAACCCCAAAAAACAACCCAAAAAACAACCCAAAACACTAACAAGGAAGGTGGAAGGTGCAATAAAGACAAATGTATTCTTCATGCTGCTTGCGGGGAGTCTATCCCACAGAGTTCTGTCCATCCTCTGAGACAGAACAAAGCCATATAGGCAGAAACAATTAGGCAGTGTGCTGCCTGTAAGCACATACATGATCCATACTGCAGGGGATCACAGACAAAGAGGGAAGCACCGGCACAGCTCACACTTGCCCATAATGTCCCTACGTTTTTTCATATTTGACTTAGACCTCCACTGCCTTCTTGCACACAAACACTTTTTACTTTGAAAGAATGTGATAAATATGTGTCTCAACCCCCAAATCAGTGACACTTGAAAGCCACTTGAGCAAGGTTTTGCACACTGGTCTTCACATTCAGGCTTTTCTGAACCACACTGGAAAGCACACAAAAATACCCCTAGCCCAGTCCTTCCAAAAAATAACAGCCTGCCACTCCTTTCCACAATGGAACTGAAAGGTGGTAATAAATAAGTATGTATTAGTATATATTAAAGGAGGTGAGGAGGAAGTCTTTTTTTGAGAAAGAGCATCCTAATAACACAGACCTTGCTAAATCAAAACAACATCTCAAATTTTATCCAGAAATCAGTTGCTAGTTAGTGCACATCATAGGACACTGATGCTATGTCCTGACAATACATAACAGTGTGCTCTTCATCCAGTTTTCATTTAGGTTTCAAGGGCTAGATTTCAGGAGAACATAGCACAACCACCTAACCCAACTTTATTAACTTTGGCAAGATCATCATTCCCAAAATACAATAGCAGAACCTTTTCTGCAAATTCCTTTGTAATCTACGCAAACAATAACAGCAAAAAAAACAAACCCCAAATTTCTTGTCAACTATGTTTACCAAAGAGAAACACAAATCAGAAAGAAAGAACATCCCAGACAAAGCCCTCCCTGCAAGGCCCCCACCAAAACACAACAGATAAGAAAGCCAAAAAACCTCAGAATTTACTGCTCATTTCCAAATGTAATGACACGGCAGATATAAAATGGAAAGTGCTTTGGAACAGGGCAAACTTGTCTTCTACTCTCCCTTTCATGCTTTTCCACCTATGTCATACTGAGCCTGTTCTTCACTAAACGTGTTTGCAAACAAGATACCTTTGCTTTAAACATTCATCACCTGCAACTCTGAATCTGTTGATCATTAACTCCATGTTGACTGTAAGGTAAAAAGAATGTGTACATGAGGGAATTACAGTTTTGTAATGTAAACTCAGTTTTTTACATCACACTAATCTGACTGGCAGGCAGGATTAATTTTGGATAGCCCACAGGGCACAATCCACCAAACAGTGAGGTAAGGTCCAATTTATTCACAACCACAGTTTTACCTGAAATAAAGAGACTTCATAGATAGCAGGGCTTAAGGAAGTTATTTAAGCAGTTAAAGGGGACACCTTGGGCAATTCTAGTTTTCTGAATTTAGTTTCATACAAGAGACTTTGATCTGCAGCTGTTAAATCTTTCTCACCAAAACAGATGGAAGTTCCCAGAGTAAACAGCGTCAAAACCAATGGCCATTTCAAGTGCAGTCAAGGTCTAACACAAATGCTTTTCCACACATTGGACTTCTTGTAACACCATTCTACTATTCAATATGAAATTAATTAACTTGCTTTTAAAATGTGAATTTCCATATGGGGCAAAATATTTATGAAAGATTATTTGAACATAATTAAATGCTTGAAAATACTTAAAAGATATCTCAAGGAGAAGTACTGCAATAGGAATGACTAAGTATACAAATAAACACAAAACTGCCAAGTACATTAATCACTTCAGCACTTTACTCTCAGAAAGTAGCTAAAATGAATCTGAAAAAAACCCATATGCCATCCAAATGAAAATGTTGGCTTAAAACAAATATCCCAAAATGCCTAGGTTTGTAATTAAGCTAAATACAACTTGATAATGGAGAAAGAATGCCTTACACAGATTTGTACATCAAGTAGACAGAATTACAGAGTGTTTTAGACTAGGTGGAATCTTGGCAGATGACCCCGTGCAGAAACAGGGTTGGCACAATCTGGGCTACAGTGGGTTCCAACAACAGTGCTGGGGGCCAGTACCCTCCTTGGACAATCCTCTGTTGGTGATGAAGATTAGCTGGGGCTCACCATGAGGTCTGATTATGAGTGATTCCTAATCTATGCCTCTGAGCATTTTTCACTCACAGAGGTAATCTCATCCCCCAAACAGGACGTTTTTTTCTATGCTACCAAGGGAGAAGGACCATTGGATATCTCCTGCCTGAACCATGTGACAGTAAGGCAGGAAGAGAATTTCTTGCTCCTCTAGTCATTTCATCTCATTCATTTGTGGTCAACAGGACAAGAGAGGTGATTCTGACCCTTTATTCTGCTCTCGTGAGACAACCTCCCCCCACACACCTGGAATATTGTGTCCAATTCTGGAATACCCAGCATAAGAAGGATATGGAACTGCTAGAGGGCCACAGATTTGATCAGATTGCTGGAGTACCTCTTGCATGGTACAGGCTGAGAGAGCTTAGGTTGTTCAGCCTGGAAAAGAGAAGACTCTGGAAAGACCTAGTAGCAACCTTCCAGCACCTGAAGGGGAATGTAAGAAAGCTGTGGAGGAGCTTTTTATGAGAGCATGTAGTGATAGAATGAGGAGGAAAGGCTTTAAATTGGAGGGAAAAAGATTTACATTAGGTATTAGGAGGAAACTCTTCACAATGATGGTGGTGAGCCATGGGAACAGGTTGCCCATGGCAGCTCTAGATTCCACCTCCCTGGAATTATTCAAGGCCAGGCTGGATAGCAGCTTGAGCAGCTTGGTCTAGTACGAGGTGTCGCTGGTTGTGGCAGGACAGTTGGAACTAGATGATCTTTAACGTCCCTCCAAACCCAAACCATTCTATGATTCCATGACTTCATGGATTTGGCTCACACCTCCTCTTCCTCAGGGTTAGCGTGGTTACACCTAAACAGGACTACCTGTGTAGAAAACCCTAAGCCAGTGTAGTAAATGAATGAAGTGAAGAAATAACTAACATACAGAAATGAGAAGAAACAATATGAAGAATTACTTTTAAAAATAACAGAAGACACATGTGAAGGCCAACTATGACAAAAAATGGCAAGAAAACCAACTGAAAATGGATAGGACACATTGCAGGAAAAAGAAGATAACTAACAGGAGATAAATTTTAGGGAAAAAATGGAAAGAAAATAAGTTATATGAAAGTTGAATACATAAAATAATCTTGATATTTTTATAGTATTTTGAAATGTGTAAGAAAACATATTTTATATTCAGAACACACAGGAGTGTTTTCTTTAGAACTTGAATAAAATAAAATTTTATTTGGTAACTAAAGTAAAATAACTTAGAAAAAACAGCTCAGTGTTGACCAAGAAATGGTAGTGAGGAGAACAGGCTCTGCCAACATGAAAACAAAAGCCTATCTGCCTAGGTCATCAAAACTTCTTATTCGACATGAAATGAAACATTTCCTTTGGCATTAGTTTTATCACCTCCCTTCATCCTTAACTCTGGTTAATTTTAAAATGAGTGACTGAAATACTATATTTGGATGTGCCAAACTTAAACCATGCCAACTGTGAAGAAAAATATCCTCTGAAGCTATTTGCTAAAGTCAGAATAAATTTGCATATCTTTACAGTATCTTAAAGCTTCCTTTTTTGACAAATTTAATTGTTTTCTCAGACCTGTCATTAATATTTGCAGACTGGATTAAAGTCTAGAGAGGTTTGCCTCTGCACAGTCATTGCATGGTCTGTGACATCTTCACTCACATTTTCTAGAAGATTCTGTTGACAGGGTGGGAAGGGATCCTAGGCTCTTTCATAGAATCATAGAACAACCAGGTTGGAAGAGACCCATCGGATCATCCAGTCCAACCATTCCCGTCAAACACTAAACCATGTCCCTCATCTACCCGTGCCTTAAACACCTCCAGGGAAGGTGAATCAACCACCTCCCTGGGCAGCCTATTTGTTCACGTGCTTAATATCTGAATTCAGACGTTCTCAATATTTTCCTCTCCCATATTTCCATTCCTGGGATTTTTTTTCCATGGCTTAAAAATGTGCACCAATAATTTTGCAGCTGATCCCCTTGACAACACAGAAGAGTTTGCCCAACTTCCTGAAAAAATGTGGGAGTTTTTTTAGGGATAGCAGGGGGGTGGAGGTGGGTTTTAAAGAGAAAAGAGCTCAGTGTATTTGTCAGTTCATTGAGTCTGAAATTTAAATTCTCACCAAAAAATCACTGGGATAAATACTCAGAAATTGGTTCTGTTTCATTCTGGTTCTCAGTGTTGTTGATATCTAAATTACAGTACGCTTAAAGGGTTATTTTCATTAGAGTTAAGTGAATAGTGGTGAGGTAGCTATATCTCACAAAGCAGCCTAGAATTCAAACATACAGAAGCAACAGCAAGTTCCTGTTGGGATTTTTGGTGGTTGTTTTGTTGGGGTTTTTTTTCTGCATAGTTACTAATTTCTTTCTGTATGTAAGGGCAATGTAGAACTGCCCTGATACATGCTGTAGATGAATATACACTAAAAGAAAACTAAGATTTTATTTATAGCACATATAATTAGTGCACCTTGCAAAAGCAATGAAACCTGCATTTATCTCTCCTGTGTATATGCCTATTATTTGTAATTATATGACCATACTTTTCACAGGGCAACAGCTCATCAGTGCACACAATTAAAAGAATTTGTTAAATGAGTAGCAATTCTGTTCTTGGGGTTTTTTTCCTAACTGTTCAGTGTCTAGTGCCTCACTATCAGCACACTATCTGAATTAGGCTGTAACATCAGAATTAATTTCCTTTCAGGATTTCCATGTCACTATAGCCTTTTAGAAGTTGACAGGTGCTAATGAATGTATTTTTCCAATACCCTCGTGAGCTGAAAGGATAAAAGATGAGTCTCAAAGAGATTACAGTCAAAAGCATACACTGATTTATGTGCAACTAGTGTTTTTTAAGTACCCACCGCTTAATAGCACTTTGAATGCTTAGAGTACTACTTCCCTTGTCTGCAATTGCAAGGGTAAACGTTCAACACCTGCATAAATCAGACTGTAGGACTTCCATTCAGCACAAAGGAAATCACAATACAAGAATACTTGTGAGGAATTTGATTTAAATTCTTTCTGAACTTCACAGAAGCATTTGTGGCAGAATTAGACAGAGAATTTAATTTTTCAGGCCAATAATCAGCTGCCTTCATGTAATACTACTTGAAATTTTTTTCTTTATTACTTATTTTAGTCACCAATCTTTGTGAGAAGTAAGTAGAGAATTTACAAACAGCGATATATTTCACTATATGAGCATGGCACATTCCAGAGTTGATCCTTTTCATATATTGAAATGGTAGTTCACTTATGATTATCTTATAGTAATGAAAATAATTACTATAATACTAATCACAAAGGTCCAAATGGACCAAACAAGATTTGCACAGGAGACCTTAATTTGGTTTTCAAATAATGTTTTTCCTGCATGTAGATTCTCACTCTCCAATGAGGACATGTAGAAAAACAAAAAAGGTTATCCTTCTCCCTCATATTTATAGTCACAGACAGCAGGGCTTGGACATGTTGGTGCACCTCTCGCTTGCTTTAAGACAGCAGGTGATGGCAGGAGATCATGCTTAAAACTGAGCAACAGAGGAAGAATGTCAGTATTACCTGCTAAAAGCTGTAAATAGTGACACTACACATCATCTATTCTACTCCAGTTTAGGATAAGAAGTAAAGCCCAGTAAACATGCAGTGGTTGCTGTCACTGTTGTCAATCAGGTTTTCTCTGTCCTCCTACAGCTGTTCTTTGTCAAGTGCTTTTGCTTGACTGACTCAGATCTTCTTGTCCCATTCTTACACTTTCCTCCAATGCTGGGGTTTTTCTTCCAGTCTGTTTCTCTGTCCAGAAAGGGTAAAGTCTTCTCCTTCAGTGCCTGGTTGACTCTGCCTAGCTCCTTCTCCCATGTGCAGACTCCCTGCAGCCACATCATCCAAAGCTCTCCCTCTTTCTCTATCACTACTTATTTGCTTCACATCCTGGACAGGAATGCTGCAGTCTTCTGCCTCTCACCCTCGTAACCCAGTCTACCATAATTATTTAGCTCCTGTTATCCTTAACATGCAATCAGACTTTCCTTTGACTTTCCTCACGAGTTCCACAGCACATACTGAAATTTGTAACTAAAGAAGGATTGAGGGACCTTAATACTGACATTTGTTAATTATAAAAGGTCAAAATTAAATTCTTTCTACCAAAGCTGAACTTAAAATTTCTGAAATTCATTGGTGTGCAGCTCATTCCAAGTGCAATAAACTATCAACAAAAAAAAACCATAAACCTATGATGTTCCAAGCCTATCTAAAATATTTCAAGGTTAAAATAAAGAATCATAAAGTTTTCTTTACAACACCTTTGAAACTTTGGGTTATCAGTTACGTACTGGCCTTACCTTATATGATTTGCATCTTTTCTCCTCTGGACCAAGACTGCACCTCTTATAAGGCAAATCCTCATCACAGTAACTACTCCCATTGGAACCCTGAAGTTCTGTGTGCCAGGACACTGCCCACAGGACAAAACAAGGGCCAGAAACAGATCTTTGAAGAACCAATTGAGACATACTATGTAACAAGACATAATATGTAATAAATGCCATAATATTTCTTCCCAGAATTTAACTTCTGAGATAAGAAAAAACATTGTCCTCTTATTAAGATTTTGAAGAATACTGAAATCAACACAAAAATTTAGTTTCTGTGAAGGAAAAGTTCATACAGAAAAATTCCTCTTTTTTAATTTTCAAGATTAAAAATAATTTCTGTAGAGATTTCATTTTGCAGAAATCTGATTTTAAAAAATTCAAATAACAAAATATCAAACACCAAAACATCTCTTCTTATTCAATACACATTTACAAATAAACAAACATGTGTATATAATAAGCAAAAAGAATCTACAGACACTTCCATAGGTACAGTTCCACAATGATAACAGCAGGATCAAAAGCTGCTCCAAACTCTACCAGTAGTCAAATTGTCCTGCAGCCTCAATTTGAAAGTGATATAAACAGACCTACAGAAATTACATACTCTGCAATCACTATACTGTTCAGTAATCTAGGGACGGATTCAAAGACTGCCCCACAGGAACTAATTTTAACTTGCCCTTACAACATTTCCAATGATTAAGACTCCCTCTGTGGACAGCTTGCTGCTTCACTATCTAATCTCCAGCCAAAGTCCTCCCTGCTGGAAATTAAACACACTTGTCCTCAGCTTTTTCCAGTTAGCCTGGATAACAATTCAGCTGCTGCCCTCTTAGTACAAATTTTGCCTTTGTAAGGTTCCTGCTATGTCAAACCACAGTTTCCAGCCTTCCTTCCAGAGTTTCCTCTCTAATTCTTGCACCCTCTTTCTGTTCTCAGAAGGACTTTACTTACCCCGTAGTGATTAAATATGCCTGAAGGAGGCTTTGCCAGTCTCCCCTAAAACAGCACATTGACTTGTTCATCTGTCTTTCTGTTCACTGAATAAAATCTGCCATTTCTGCAAAAGATCACTCTGTTAACTTGTATTTAGCTTATGATCTCCTCTATCCCTTAGATGATTTTTTTGTTTGCAGTCCTTTTCCCTACTTAGTAATTCCCCAGTTTTGGTACTGTGAGTTAGATTTCTCTTTCCCAAAGGCTGGGCACTGCACTGACCCTTAGTGAATTTGAGAAATGTCTAATGTTTCAGATTCTGTTGTAGTAGACAGAAATAGAAAAACATTCTCTTACATACTTACATTCCAAGTGGCCCATTTTCAGATCTCTGTTGCTTTTAAGAACTGGCAGATACCATTTACCTTAGTTTAAACATTAATGGTACTGTTTTATCTTTGGAGCTAAATCCTGCAAAGTATTGTTTCTATGTATCTTTTGAATCCTGATCACTGGATGAATTTTCTGCACACCAGTGAAATAAATACCTCAGTCCAGTTCCCCGGGATCCAAACTAATGACCAGCCAGCTTGCTCAGTGTTTCTCTTCCTATTCCTATCTCCTACCAGGCACAGTTCTACCCGAGCAGTATCTGTCTCTGACATAGTCTCTCTCTTAAGTTAGGCAATCCTTCAGACTCTGGTATATGAAGAGTCATACAATCTGGGGAAACAACTTAATCCAGTTTAAAAGCATACCAAATTTGACAAAAAAACTGCTGACAGTCAATGTGCGTCTGGGCACTGCACAGATATGATTTTCTGGCAGCAGAGTTGAGTTGGTGTGTGGTTATGTCGCTCTGGGGACAGAAGCCACAGCGGCCTGAGTGTGGCAATCAATTCTGCCCACAAGTGTGTCAAAGTGGAGGGTCCAGCGGGTAAACACTCTCAAAACATGGACATAGGACATATCACTTTGGTGTAAACAATCTGAAGAATAAAATATATTTGAAAACTGGAAGCATTGAAAAAGAAAAAAGGCCAGCTTCAATTGACAATCTCTGGTGTATCCTCTAAAGCTTTCTCACTTCTAGAAATATAGTCACTCTTGCCTCCATTGAAGCTATTCTAAGCCTCTAAGACTAAAATGAAAAATCGTACCACTGGGCCTCTTACACGAGTTTTAGAATTATAATATGGCTTTTGTAAAAAAACTGTAGTGCTTTCACATAAGAATAAAACACATCTAGAAGTCTTTTTTCCAGGCTGCACTGTTCCTAGTGACCTTTCTTCAGAATTATTCAGTCACTAGGTGATATTTTTTCCTTTCCTGATGTTCAGATTTAACAATACAATTCTGTCATCTGAAAGAAAAAGGTAAAATGCACTCAGTAGATTGGAAAAGGGTGTTTCAGGAAGTGCTGTCAGTTTCTTACACTTACTTCCAGACTGTTTCAAAGGTAAATGCCAGCAAAAAAATGCAAGTGTCAACCATAAATCCTCCTTCACCATGCCTTTACAGGACTTTTATGGACTCGTGTTCCTTTTATTCTTGGGCAAGCCCTCTTTCCAAATATTTCAGATGCACACATTGAGACTGCAGTTTAAACAGTTGCTCAGGCTTCATAAAATTAATAGGAAAATCTTTCAATGTCTAACATTAAGCAAGATACTTTTAAAGAAAAACGCTTGAAAGTTATAAATGTTCTCTTTACATGAAACTCAAAATAATGGTAAATAAGAATGCAGATTGCATGACAAATTACAATTTAAATAACATTTTTTCAAAAATTCCAATCTAAACCAACCTAGCATTTCAACCAGCCTGTTTTTCTTTAAAATGTAACTATAGGAGGTACGCTGCCTTTGAAAATGACCTTTTGAAACAAAACACTGTACAGCCACATATGGTCCCACCAAACAAATCAGAGGGCTCTAGGCCACAGGAAAATAAACGCAGGCAAAATAAAAGACTTCTTAAAGTAGTGCTTTTAAGTTCATCAGAGTGCACACAGACCTCTTGAACCAACTGATATAAAGCACAGAGAAAAGACAAAAATCTTTTCCAAAAGAGCTTACCACCCAGGCCATCTACAAAGTCACTTTCTGCCAGCTGCTAGGAAGATTACAGGAAAAATGCAGAGACATCAGAAGGCAGAGATGTCAAGCCCAAAGACGTGCTATGAACAGCAGGGAAGGAACAAGGTATTTGGGAAGATCTAACACCTGCATGCCTGTGTGTTTACCCCAGGTGGCATGGTTTATCTGTAGGTACTTGTTATTTTTTTAAAACTGTAAACTGAAGGAACAGAGCCTCTGCAGCCCACGGACTAACAGCACAGCCTAGGACCCAGTAAAAAACCCATAAATAGTTCCTAAACATACAGATCCATTTGTACCTAAATCATTTTCATCAAAGCAAATTACTAGTACATGGGACAATCCCACTAGTACAAGCAGATCAAATTCCTTACAGGACATGGCTATCCTGGGCTATCAGCAGCAGATGAAAACCAGTTCAAGGCATGTACAAACCATGTCGTGCTGCAATATTTGATTGACAGCTGAAAAGACGTAGGCACCAGTCCTAGCTGATGCCCATGTACAAGAAATATGCATCCCAGAAATTCAAATATAACTTGAAAGTCATATGCTTGAAAGCATAAAAAGCGTAAAAAAATGCAACAAAAGCACGTGGTTGAGCATTACTGCTCAAAGGACAGTTGACAAAAGTATGGCAGAAGGCAAACAAATAGCCTCTCTGAAAATACATCATACCAATCAGTCTTTGCATATGAGAAAGTCTGTATTTCATCTGCAAAGCTGGGCTGCTAAAAATCTGTACTTATTATGTCCCTATTATATCCTCTTCTTCCTCTTTTGAAAAATTAGTAACAAATTACATCAAATTTCAGTCTTGAGATAGCTGGACCCTAGTAGAGAAGACTCAGATCTTGTAGTAGCATCCTTTAGTTTGTCCTTTCAGTCAAACTGGAGGCAAGAGAGATGCACAGGAATATGAAGCCTCACAAAATCTGAGTAGTTTGCTGAGAAACATTGTTCTGGCTGAGGTATTTGACTCATACTCGTCCTCTAGAAAATGCTGAATTCAACCTTACATTCCAAATACTTCTTTGAATATTAATGAACAGTAAACCACATGATAAACATGTTATAGTTTGAAACAGAGCAGCAAAGTCTGCAATGACATGTCGCTCAGCTGCTGTGTGCTGGCTTTATTGAGGTTAGGCCCTGTTGACATACAGTGGAACAAAATTTATCTATTAAATTTGTCACAGAGGACCTCCAGAAACAGAAAATTACATATACAAAAAATATAGTTGAAAATGGAAAAAATATAAAATGAAATTCATAACAAAAATAACCTGGACAGATTGTTAAAGGTTACAATTTAAGACACCCATGCCAAACTGATTTTCAATCTAATTTTTAATTTCTTAGATCCTACAGCTTTCTTTCCCTTCAAGGACAGTTGTGAGTGTCCATCACATCTCTAAGTAACCCCTAGACACCACTTCTGAAAATTTAAATTAAAGGTTGTCATTTTTCTTTTATGTCCAAGTAGTATCTGCAAACTGGTGCCAGACCTGGCAGTCTTCCTCTCCCCTCATTTCTGACCGTAGACACTTAGGCCCAGAGTAGCAAATTAATGCTGTTCAACACACAGTCACAAGAATTTAAGCAAGGGAGGAGGCCAGAAAATGTAGGGTGAAGAAGAAAGATTCCAACTACGTGGTCATGTAGGCTTACTAATGCAGCCACAGAAATCAAGACCAGAAATGTGACAGGGATAAAACTCTCTCAGTGGCTGCTTTCAGATGTTCAGGCTAATATTTACATTACAGGGGTATAAAGTATTGAAACAGCAGATTGAAAAACTGTACTGTGTTCTTTTGCTCATTGTTCTGTATCTTCTCTTTCCTGCTTGTAGACTGCAGACTTTTTGTCTTTCCTCATATGCAGGTATCTCAATCATCAGTACTAACCAAATAATTAACATTTAAGTTTTATCTACAGCATCTAACTTATCCCAAAGTAGTTATTCACTTAGATAATATCCAAACATAAATCTGCATACGCTGACTCAATCATACACAATCAATAGTAAGCGAGGAGAAATATGAACACAGGAAGTTCATTCATGAAGCCATAATATGTGTTTGTAAAATGGATTGTTGACATATTTGGGGAGTAATTTATGTTTAAATATATGAGAAATCAGATCTATGAGAAATCCATGCACTTGCCTTTTGTGTTGGTCACAACTTTGTTTCAAGACATTAAAAAGTTGCATTTTGTTTTGACAAACTCGTGTCACGCATTAGTGTCATTTCTTATTCCTCACAGCAACAGAGAACAAGCTCAATTGCTTCAGAGGTGCCACAATATAGCAAGCACTACATTAATCTTCTCACTTTTTATTGTTGGTAGACAGTAATTACTCCCTGCCTTATAAATTGCAAAGGAAGGAAAAAGTCTATTAGATGACAAATTCACACTGAATTAAATGTACAGTGTTATGGACATAGCAGCATTTCTGTCATGGCATTTAAAAATATGTTATTACCTATTTACATGGGGCACACACAGTACCAGTATACTATACACAATGAACCCCTCCTGAATTTTAACTTTTTTTTCCTTTTCCAGATAAACACACTCCTTATAAAGGAAAAGAAAGAAAACCACCCAGGTTTCAACTTCTTTTTATTGCATTATGTTCTTTAATGGCTACCTACGGTAGGAAAAAAGTTTACTCCTTTCGCCAAAACATTTTCTCTTGCATACAGCCCAGTGTCAGAAGTGGATGTTGCACTAAGCTTGGCACAACTAACTTATTAAGCCCCTACAGTCCAGCTCAAACCTCAGAGAGCAGCAGTCCAGTGAAGCTGAGACTGGCAGCTAAATGCAGCACATCCATCCTCACCTCTGCTCTGGGAAGGATGGCTGGATCTGATGAAACCCACTACAGCCTCTCATGGTGTTAGGACTGAGAAGCAGCCTGAAGCTAAGGCTAAGGTCCCAAATTTTTCAAGCACTGTTTCAGATTTTTTTTTTCCAAGATATGATCTAAATGTGTACATTGGCTCTTCATCTAGACTTACTGTTATATTAAACATGATCAAAAATGATGCTTGATTTTCAAATAGTCAATGTATTCAAAAGTATGTTAGAAGTATTTTGTGAGATAAATAGGTCAATTTTTGAATTATTGACCAGAGGCTTCTCTTCTTTTATTTACTTCTGTTTTAGTTTTAATTTTGTTCTAAACATTGTAAAAATATTTTGAAACATCAATAAGAGTTTTAAAATTGTGCTCCCTTTCTTCATATGGCTCCATCTATCATCTCAGGTGCTTGTTATTTAATTCAAGAATTTAGCATTAGATATCCAGCTTTAAACAGTAGTCATTTGTTAGATTTACAGATCACCACATTTGGTAATTCTAATCAGTATCAGTCTAGTGCCAAACGTAAAATTCAAAATTACTTTCAATCAGGTTATCTTGGAAAGTACAATAAGTAATATGGAAAGTTAAGCCAACAATTCTGACTGAAAATGTCTTAAATGTCTTTTCATTCTCCAGCCTCAGCACCGCTCCACAAAACCCAGTGGGAAGTGCCACACAAGACAGTCTTGATTACTAATTTCACTTGCTGATAAAACTTGGAGAAACCTTTACATTCCTACCCAAGAGCTCAGCTCCTCTCCAGCTCCGCACTCTGGAGCACACATACCACACACAGCAGAAGGCTCTGGAAAGTGAAGTCCTCGTAATTCTGCATCACACTGCATAAGAGAAGGCTTACAGCTGCACTTGCTAGTGAGTCAGGAGATGAGAAAACGACACAGGCGAAGAGAGATAAACTGTGTCTCATCCCTGATATGATACAGCTCTGCAGATCCACAGAAATCAACTGAATGCAACATGCCATCAACTCTTAGGTGAATTTACAGTGCAAGTAGGTTTGGGATTAGATTCAATTTGATTAATATTCAAAATGCTACCTAACAATTGGTTCAGGTTCTTTATTGTTTAGGGAAACAGGAGACATTTTTCTGACCTTGCCAGAAGGAATTCAGCTATTTCCCTTGCTATACATGATACAAAAAGCAAAAGGACATATTCTTAGACAAGAAATTGAACTAGCTCAAGTTTTTGTTTTTTACTATTTTGGGGGGGGGAAATGTAATTTCAAGTTTAGCAGCAAGATTTCTAATGCAATATTTTACTTCACCTTCAAATTTGCCTCAGAAATACTCTGTAGTAACTACAAGGATGTAACAAGGGAGCCTTCTAAATTTATGAATCACAGATTGTCATGGATACAGTATGTTCCCATCATTACAAATCCATTTAGTCAGAAAATACAGTTGGAATGGGTTTATAGATTAGATCTAAGTAAAATCATATTCAGTAGAAATTGCCCTTCTCTAAGGGGTTGCTAATTCACTTCACTATTAGATTTCAGCTAATTTACTATGAAGATAAATATCAGATCTTCTCTGCATCTGAATCCACACTGAACTTCAAACTTATTTCAGCACCTCTGACTGGAAGTGTAAATTTTTTTTCTCTAGCATCTTGTAAAAGGCTTGTTCCTTCTATGCAGCAGCTGCGCACATGTCTAGAGGTAGGAACACCTTTCATTCTCAGAACAGTACTGAGGATTAACCAGGCAAAGAAAAGACATTGAGAAGGTTGATAGCACTAAAATGGAAATTAAAGGAATAAAAGTATCTCTTCAATTAAGTGTTCCCCATGACAACTTTAGTGTAGAGCCTCAGGCAGACAACAAACCTAGATAGCACATTCCATTCATCTACATTGCAGAAATACCTGTTCTAAGCATTTCTGTAGTGTTTCCCACATAATGATTCACAGTATGCAGTACATAAAACCTCGACTATGCTGAGACAACTGAGATGTATGGTAAAACTGGTGATTTCAGATGTATTAAGCACTGTACTATTTTACATCCTTTCAATTACATCCATATTTCTTACTTTATTTCTATTTGATGTCTTCTATTTGGAGTAAAATGTTGTGTAACATACTTTTTAAGGAGCCTAAGTTTTCACAAAAATAGTGTGAAAACACTCAGAGGAAGTTTAAATGAAAATTCTGATTTTTAATCTGGAATTCAGAGTTGTCCATAAGATGCAGACCTTGTCCTTATTTTTTGAAATTTACCCATTGGTGACATCAACAAATGATGAAATAGTTGGCAGATAGACCAGAGGAATTTCTCTGGGACAAGGAGGCTTTCTAAAAGCAATCTGATATTAGGTCTACCCTACAGAGACCATTTCCAGAGTCCATTCATTTTAGCCTGTTATGGGACTTAAACCCGACTTTCATCAGAAGTCATAAAGTGGAGTTGCTGGAGACCTGTTACCATTTATTTCTTACCATACCTCCCCAGTAATAAACAAAAAATTTACTTTTCTCTGTTTTCTTGGGTTTCAGTTCAGGAGCAATCTGGAGGTACACTGCAGAAGTAGGGTCAGTCTCTTAGGTAATGCAGCTTTCAGGTTGCTTGCCATTTCCAGATAGATCCACATTTGTTAACCGTAAACAGTAAAAAATAAGGCATGTAGCATTCAGGAAATGAGTCATACATGGAACTAGCTTGAAGTTATTACTATCTAATGTTGCTATTTAATAAATAATAAAGAAGCTGATGTTAGCTAACACAGCAATTTTCCAATCTTCTTGAAAAGGCAGTCTGAGCCTAAGTAATTTTCTTAAATGCCTTTCAAAAAGGGGGGATACAGACAGTATTTAATATTTGCTTATGTGCTGATTTTTGTACTGAAATGCATTTCTCTCTCTGAAGAGTAAGATCTTTAATACCTTGCTGATATGAAACTACCCAAATCCTTCACCTTAAGTAAGGAATACAATGAATTGAGGGTCATATCTCAGAATCCATGTCAGAAACAAATTAGAGAACATGAAAAACTGATGTATTAACTCCTTGCTTCTGTGAAGTCAACCCCTATCTACCTATGAAATAAATAAATTCAAGGTAGTTGAATATGCAAATCCATACAAGGACTGAAGTAGTAATATATTTTCACTGTAATTTTTCTAGAAAAGTACTGGATATATATGTTTAACAAGCCTGTAAACCATTTCTGTCCTATTTCACATACTGTGTTTAGTAATATCATTGTTAGTTTCCAAGATCATATTAACTGACTGAGCACTTACTCAATATTTTGGATGTTTTCACCCTTGCTCATATGTAGCCTCATGTCTTCCTTCTTAGTCAAGTCTGCTCTGAAAGTGTTGTCGATTTTCCACATGTGATTTTCAATAGCACTCTTCATTACAATAGTTGGGCACTTCACAGACACCAATGACTGTTTATTCATAGGGGTCCTGTGTGGTAAAGCAGTGGTATCTTCACTTCACACGTTAGGACATTAGGCAGAGAGAGAGAGAGAGAAAGAGATATGCACATAAATTTAGTTCTGGCATGCTTCAAGCTTTGGGAAGGATGATGTTACAATCTTACTGATGTAACATTACTGCATTTTCCTCTACTTGCATGAGAAATACCAAAACTTGAAAGAACTTAAAGAATCAACACCCAACTGAGGATCTCATTCAGTCCTTATGGGTGGCAGTTGGTGTTTCAGGAATGATGGAAGCTCATACCAACAATACCAACTTTTGCCAGCTGGGCTACAGAAGGAACCAACAGCTGGACCTTCTATTACCTTCTGGGTAAATCTTTGTTGGACAGGAATAAAATGCAAGAGTTGCACACATCTGTTGGAAGGAAGATTTTTCTGCATAGCCGAGCTCCATATTCCCCGTTTCACCCTGTCAGCCTTTTTATTTCTCTGTGTGCTGCACCATGTACTTGTCCTGCTTCAGTTGTATTTATAGGCCCTGTCCCCAGTCCAAGTCTCATTCCTTGAGTACTTTTAAATTCTACTCAATCTCCAGTTCAGTCTTCTTCTAGAATTTCTCCTTCAGCTTTGCTTTTCTGGTCTACCCCAAACTCTTCCAGGTCTATATACAATATATACGTTCTCCTACCAGAGCTCTTTCTCTTTACTTCATCCACTTTCTGGCTACCAGAGATTCAAAATTCTATCCCACCAGACCCACCAGATTTCTTCACTGTCCCATTCTATTGCCCACCTTTATTTACTCCTCGTCTCATCTTTCCATCCCATAAGCTTAGTTTTTTACTGCATTATACTGGTGTGACTTTTGCCAAAACATTTAGAAATAACACAGATGAAGCAGAAGAATAATAAAAACAGAAGAGGGACCATTTTTCATATGACTAATGTATTAGCCAAAATGGTGAGAGATGGACTGCACAGACAAACTATAAGGGGGGGTGGAAAATGACCAAGTTCGTAGTCTAAACAGGCTTTTATCAGCAGTACAAACTTGGCCAGGTACTGGTAACTTTCCCATTCAATCAATACTGAGATTAATGTTTCATTAATAACAGAGATGAATGGACAAACCACACCCCTAGTCAATTAATGAATGGTACCAAACGAAGGGGTGATGTGGACAGAGTGGTCAGTATGCTGCAAAGCTACCAAGTTGATCGGGAGTCAGCAGTGTGCCCTGACAGCCAAACCTGTGCTTGCCTGTACTGATGTAAGCAGACAGGAGCTTGAGATCAAAGCTTGTTCCCCTCTCCTTGACATTTGCAAGACTACTTCTAGTTTGGGGGCTTACAAGATGAAAACTGTCTTTGACAAACTGGAGCAAGTCTAGTGGAGGGACTTTCAGATGTGGAGGGGACTGGAACAAATGACATATAAGGAGACACTGAGAGAACTGAATTTGTTTAGACTTCAGAAGAAGAAAGCTAAGGCAGGATTTTATTGTTGTCTTCAACCATATAATGGGAGACTTTAAAGGAGATGGACCCAGACTCTTCTTGGAGGCATGCAATGGAAGGACAAGAAACACCTGACAATTTTTGAGCAAAGAATACCATTATTATACATTAGGAAAAGGTTTTTCACAGTGAGAGTAATTCAGCATTGTGACAGATTATCCTGTGTGGATGTGGACTCTCCATTCCTTGATATCTATAAAACTCATCTGCATAAGAGCCTGAACAGCCTTATCCAACTTTGAAATCAGTCCTGCTTTGAGTGGGACGTTGACCAGATAATCTCCAGAAACCTCTTCAGACTGACATTATTCTGTAATTCTCATGTCTCAGTAACTTGCCACAATAATAACTGCAGAGAAAGTCCCAATCAAAAGTCACGCAGCTGTGCAATGAGACAACCTCACGGGTTTTTTCAGAGAAGGATACTTTTAAAATCTAGTCACTATACAATCACTAAGAGGTGATGGAGATGCATGAGACATTAAATTTCATATAATTTACCTATCAAAGGCAAACAAATTCCCACTGTGATCAGTGAGATGATTTAAGTGCTTGTTTCCAGGGGGAAAAAAAAAAACCCGATTTGACAGCATTCCCATATTACCAAATATCAGAGCTGTATCTATAATAAAGTGTTGCCTATGCTGTCCAATGAAAACCTTATGCAGTTTTTGCATGAAAACAGAAAAATTTTGTTTCCCCTTCATGATACTTAGAAAGTTGAGCCCATTATTGTCAAAATGTTAAAAAAATCTACCTGACCCAATCATCTAGCATTGAAAATATAAGCCAAAGCTGGACAACATAAATAACCAAAAAAGAAAGGAACATAGGTAGGCTTACTAACAAGCAATTTTACTAGAATTGTCTGTAAATAAAATGGAGTTTTACTTCATGGTATTTAAAAGTTTCTCTGCAGAGTCAGACTTATTTCTACTTTCTTTGGGTTTTTGCTTAGATGAAGAAGAAATAGTAACAGTAATTTAACTTATCGGTGTTCAACCTGCTTTAGCAATGTTTTACTCCTTAAGCTGCAATGTGCCTGACAGACACGCTTAATATTTGCTTCTTACAATTGTCCTGGTTCTAATAATGTTACCACTACAACTTTCAGCTCTGTCATTTTATATTGATTTATGTCTCACCACCTTTCTCCATGAACATAATTTAAAATGCTCTCAGATTTTTAATATTCTGTTGAACTACCATTTCTATGATTGGCATGCTTTATCTCTTATTGTTACCTTGTAGATGAAAATTAGGATTATATTTCTCACAGCATGGCAAGACAACGCTATAAATACTTTTCAACCTATGCGTTGTATATAATTCAAACCATTCAAAACTATTGCAAGGTAATAAATACACTACAGTGGCTTGTAAGTTGACAACACACAAATTTCACCTTGCTTGTGTTTATCACTTTAGCTGAAGGAGCAGTATCATTTAACTGCAGAATGGAAGTAGACAGACAAAGCTGCTCTATGATATGTTAGCCCCCTAAAGATATCTAGACCTAGCACACACTCTCAACAATACTACTTCTTGCCACCACTACAGATTCCTGGATACAAGGATTCTGCGATCATAGAGTCACCAGGTTGGAAAAGACCCACCAGATCATCGAGTCCAATCATTCCTATCAAACACTAAACCATGCCTGTCAGCACTTTGTCCACCTGTCCCTTAAACACCTCCAGGGAAGGTGACTCAACCACCTCCCTGGGTAGCCTGTTCCAGTGTCCAATGACCCTTTCTGTGAAAAATGTTTTCCTAATGTCCAGCCTAAACCTCCCCTAATGGATAACGTAATATGAAACAAAGGTCTTCCTATCAAGTTCATTTTGTAACTAATAACCAAAATCAAGAAATACTTACTTGAATTAATTTCCTTTAGACACCTGCTGATACAAGGTACCAAATAATAATTAGATACATATTGATCAAGATAGTTCAGCAAAAGAAATTTTTAAGAGTGTTTACTTGTTTCATAAATTGAAAACACAGATAACAAGGCATTATGTGACATTTTATTTATGCCAAAGCAGAGATTTTAGAGTACTTGTTTCAGTAGCAAAATTAAATGGCGATTTTTAGAGTTAGCACCTTCTAAGCTTCCATTTGTTTACAGATTAACTTGAAGAGGGATAAAAATTAAGCTTCTAAAAGCTGGAACATTTTTAACAGAGGTATGAATTAATAGATCTTGTCTCACAAGCTGCAATTACTATTAAAGTGAAAAAATAAAAGAAAGGAAAGTAGAAAGAAAGCAGTGCATAATATTTATTCCAGTTCTAACAGGGCTATATGTAAAAAATACAGCTGCGGCTGTCTGAAAATTGTATCAGATTGCTCCCTGTCTTGTGATTTAGAATCTGGGTCCTGAACTGTACACCACATATTCTTCTGCAGTTACTGCATTCTGCACAGTACCTTCCCAGCCATTTTTATTTAGCATGAGCTGAGACTTTTCTTGTATTGCAGTAAATACCCCTTCTTCTCGGCTTTGATGCCCCCTTTGTAGCAGCCTAAAAAGTTTTCCATCACCAAGTCTTTAGCAGCACAAATCAGTACAGAAGTAGGCTGCAGGGATTAAAGCGGTGCTTCTGCATAATAGCAAGTAATAAAATAAGGAGGAGGGAAGATTGTAAGTGGGAAACAAATTGGATATTTGCACTGCAGATTGATGAGACATTGAAAAAATCTTCGAAGGAGATACACAGCTTTCCCCTAGAAACTCAGTTAAAAACAGTTTTCTTATTTGGACATGGTGATCAAGATGGAAAGATACACTGCTTCCTTACATAGCTTATGAATGGGAAGTGAAATCCATGAGCATTAAATGCAGCTCAGTGCTGCTTAGATGCTCAACAGTGTGTGATCTTTGAAGGGAGCAGAGTAGTGGAAGAAGTGGTTTAGAAGAGTTGAACGCCCTGTTCTGCATAGATGCTGCTGCCTGGGTCCTGGGAGGTACGTTTTGACAGCTGGCAGTGTTGTGAGACAATAGCACTGAATGCAACATATTCCACCTCGTGTTATCTACTTTGAGGTGGATTGTGCTCTTGAACGGTCATTGTAGACTAAAATTCCACCCACTGAACATGAAGTAGTTGCATGCATGGTTGTGCACTGTTAGTCACCAGCTGCTTGTTATAGAAGTCTTCTTAGTTAATTCTGACTTTCAACATTTACTGTTATTTTTCACTTTTACTAATAGCTTCCATGCAGTGAGGAAAAGGGGAGCAATTTCTTTTACATAGGTGCTGGCTGCTGTTAAAACTGTCACTGCAATGGTTGGAAGAATGCTGCAAATTTTATGTACATCTATCAAATAGGATTTATGTTTAGGACAGTCATATTTAAGGTCCATGTTTTCCCAGGACCATATTTCCTTTTTCTATTGAAGGGTTAAAATAAAATGCCCAGATCACTCCCAAACTCCCAAACTGTTATCAATACCTTGTTTAAGGAAGAAGATTATCCTGTAGAGTTATGACCTTCTTGTCTCTAACAGGATAAGTGTGTGGTAGTTTAAATCTGGCATAGTATCTCACATCTCCATCTGCTTGTACCAGAAGAAATATCTTGAGTGAGATGATGTAAGAAACCTCCCAACGACTGGAACATGAGCTTGGCAGAAAAGCAGAAATCACTTGCCTTGCCCAGTGTCACATTGATCAGGGTTCCTAATGAGCTATGGTAAGTTATAACCTTTTGCAGTTAGCTGGAAAGGCCACCCATATACATAGGGATAACATACGACCTCAGATGTGACTTCTGTCTGTAGAACATTCACTAACAGACCCTCTAATGAATGCAATGAAAGCAACATTTTAAATTAGAATGTTGAAGGGCAGCATCACCACTGTAATCTCAGTTCTGATGCCTGAACAGATAACAGAAAACTCCCTGCAGACAGACCAGAGAGCTCATGATTACTTTTAGTTTTTCACTGTCAACAACATCAAATTACAAAATTACGGATATCTCAATTTGTTAGAAGTGGATGCACTTCAGTTGAAGGACTCTTCTCCTCTGTGTTTGTTTGGAGATATGCCTTAGCTCTGGTCAGCTTTTCTTGTTGGTTTAATAAAAAATGCTGGCATTTGGTGTTCACTTTGCAATTGCTGAAGGAACTGGTGCCAGCAACTAATATTTTCACTATCAGAGCAGATATGGACAGCAGTGTTTGTCTCACTTGCCTCAGAGCGAGTGATCAAGGCCAATGACACAGAGTTGATTTCCTTTCAAGGAACACACTGCAGTGTCTATCTGAAGGGAAATTACAGATCGTGACCACTTTGACTCCTTACAAATGGTATATGTATGGGTGGGATAAATTTCATATAAATTTGAACATCACTTGTTTTCCATCCTCATTCAGTAGATATCTGTACCAGAGAGAGTCACTTCAGCTCTCCTTTATAGCATAGAAAGACAAATTTGCACTCTTAGAGCCTAACGCGCTGCTCTGTTTTAAGCAGGTATCTTAGAAATAGTCAGCATGTGTGCATGTTCACAGTGCTTCTTTGTCTCTATCTCTCCATAGACTAAGATGGGAGTAGATATGAAGGCCTGATGCTGCTGTCAATGCCACATGCCATTAGAACTGTGCCAGGTGATGACCCTCACTGACACCCATCTCCTACTCCAAAAAGGTATAGCTACACAGTAGATCCTGTGTCATCTCATTCAGATCCATCTGACTTTACAACCTAAAATGGCCCCAGATGGCTAATGACTGAAAACTGAATAGAGATGCAAGTGTCTACATTAAATCAGATAAGCTCCATTCACATGGGCTGCTTGAACAGCCACATTTTTAGATATAAGTTTTAAACCCACATGGAAAAGCTTGGTATCTGGAGCACTTCCTGTGTCCATGGCTTATTCAGTTTCCTCACTGAAGTGAAGAAAGTTTTCTTCAAGGAGAAAAAAAGTTTTGAAAAGGAAGGTCAGAGAGAGCAAGTGAGATCCACCTCCCTGCCTTGACAGAAAGGAGGGTAATGAAGAAGTATGACAGCTACTTTACCCCTTAGCACCACCTGCCTTTATTCAGGGGCACAAGGGGGCTAAGAACACATTTCTCCACTATATATATTGTCTGGTGACTTCATGGTGCAAGTGCACTTGCAGCAGGATTCACATCAACCCATTCTCTAAGAAGAGCTGCAAAACCAGGGAAGTTGGTTTCTATAAATCCCTCATAACTGTAATGTATGAATATCTCAGAACATTTAACAGGTTTGACTACATAATTTACATGAGATAGCATAACTCCATGAACTCCTGTCTCTTTCATGAGAAATAGTCACCTATTGCTGTAAAATTGTCAGAGATACGACAATCACTGAAAACAGGAACACTCCAAGCATCCAAGGAATTACCTGAACACTCAAACTATTCAAGAGGGAATCTCAAAACAGATTGATGCTTTAGAGAAAAAAAGCAAACAAACCAAAACAAAACACTACATTACTAAGTCCTCCTTCATGTTATGGAATACCTCATACTACCTTAAAAAAAAGAAAAAGGGAAAAAGAAAAAAAAAAACATATTTGTATTTGAATTTTGCATTTATTGTAACATCCTTTTAATTTTAAACTCAACATGAACAGCTAGAAAGATTCATAATGAATCAAGCAAGGTAAAAAAATCTGCGTTAAGTAACTGTTTTCCAGACTGGTGGATTTATGAATTACAGCAGAAGAGGGACTGATCTACATTTGTAGTCTTTCTCAGTTTCAGTAGGCATTAAAAATCAAAGCTGTGACCACAATGATTGGAAAGTCTTAAAATGTTTCAGTGTCAATTTCAGTATGATAATTGGGACTAAAGCTAAATACATGCTTTATTATATTAGCCTAAACGCAGAAGCTGAGGTAGTAGAAGATACTCCCAAGATAGGTACTAAAAATAAGGAAGTAATGATTTTTTTCATCTGATGTTTCTGTTTGTATGCTGATTTACCCTGCCTCAGTCGCTCACTACAAACTGACAGACAACTCTATTGTCAGGTAGCTGGTAAATACAATCCAATTTTATACAGGTTTTGGCCAAATTAGAAAGCAGCACTAAGCAAAGGCTATAATACAGGTGTGACTTTACTTTGGATCTGAGCACAAACTCAGTAGGATGACACTGGAATATCAGACACTGGCAGAACAAAATGATTCATTGTGGCTGTTACAGGAATTTACTGAAGTAAGTTAGCTACTGAAAGGTTTCTTGCTTTTTCCCTGGATGAAAAACAAACTGCAAAAAGCACAAGGAAATAACCAGAAATGGCCAGAATTCAAATTTAATAATTAAGAACAAAATAAATCTTTCAGTTACTTTACCCGCATATCCACGAGTACAAGATTTCCTGTGACAATAAACTCCTAGTCATCATTTAATAAAAAAATCTACCTTAAAAGTGATCAAGAAAATAAAATGTTACATTTGGAGAGAACTAAAAACATAAGTAGCACTATGTGATAAAATAAAATATGTTACATTTGAAGAGAATTAAAAACAGAACTAGCGTTATGCTTTCTCCTTCTCTTAGTGGAAGATACTGACACTGTAAGATAAGAGAAAGGTATTTTAGTTTGGCTCCCTATAAAAACAGCCACAAGTTCAGACATAAAAGGGGCCAAGTTAGAGACAGCACAGTTTGAATTAATTAAGCCTCTTCTCAGATTCTGATGTCTCATGATTTAGAAGCTGCAGAAAAGAGGAGATTGGTATACTTTTTGTATACTTTACAAAGTCACTGTTCTCTATGCAGTACGTTCTTCGGCTAGATATAGAAGCCTGCCATTATGCTGCAATAAGAAACAAAGCCTTTTGGAAAATAGAACCTAATTTCAGAGAAAAATACATAACTTCAGAACCAATTCACATGTAGCTATATACGTGGCTATTGTCAGCACGATTTTGAATATTTATTAATAAAATCAAATTATATTAGATATCTCCCTTATCACATATGGTAGGTTTTTACTTTTGTGGCTGATATTTGACATTTTATCTGGATATTAATAGAATATAATTTCAGCTTCAACCTATAAAGTTTATTTATTGTCCTAGCCGCTTGTATCACACAATGCATAATTTGCGTTTCAAATCCATAGCATGATAGTATGGTAAAATGTAAATATTTCAATCTTACAAGCAAAATAGCACAATTCAGTTATACAGGAAGGTAAATAAGAACTGCAGGGGAGTCTTTCTGGGTCTTAGGTTACATTACTTATTATAGCATCAGGCAGCCATATCGTAAACTGATCATGGTTCATTTTAAATTTTGTTAGGTCTCTTGGTTTGAGAATTTTTTCCTTTATCAGTCCTACTGGTTAGTTGTTCCAGAAATTCAATCATCTTGGTAGTTAGACACCTTCTAATCTCCAGCATCAATTTATTCATTGCCAGACTACACTGCCCAATTATGTCTTTTCTCCCATAATTCAGCTGGTTGATGAGCTTATCCAAATGAATAAATTAAATTGGAAATTAATGCATTGCAATTTTTTTTAAGACTTTTTTCTCAAACCTTATGATTACATATTTAATTATTTTCCAGAAACTGAACACACTTTCAAATTATTTTCACAGACTATTGGTAATTGGATTTGTGCCAAAACACAATAATAAAGACTTGATATGTAATGTTGTGATGATTATAGCTTTGTAAATCCTACAAAAGTGAAAAGAAAAAGAAGCAATGTTTTTATCAGTTTCATTCCAAAAGTACTGTGCCTACTAACAAAAGATAATCACAGTAAGCACTTTGATACACATTACTTAGTATTGCTTTAAGATGCACTTTACAGAATTATGACTGGAAAGGGCTATTAAATCATTTATATAACACTGTAAGCAGATAAAAGTCCCACATATGCAAGACCATAAATTCACCTAATTGATGCCCTATCAATTACATACAGTTAAAGCACATCTCCAAGGCAGACACACTTCCTTGATCAGAAACGTCAGGAAATGAGGAATCCAGCACTGGCCTTACATGTTTGCTCCAGTAGCTAAATAGAATGAGTATATATTGATTTTATTTGGAAGTGTTGAACCTCACTTCACTGTTTAAAAATTAAAGGACATTATTTCCATAGTTCAGCTTCTACTTTCAGTTGAATCTTTGTTTTAATCCTCCTGAGGTAAAATACTCTGATTATAGTACATTTTTGACTCTGTATTTCAACTTCAGAAACATTTTAGTCCACTGTTCACATATCTTAGGGTCGTTTATACATTTTGCACCCGAGGTTTGCACTGCACGTTCATTTAAAACAAAAACTTCAGTGCAAGAGGCAGTTTCACTCTCAAGGCGCTTCTAATCCCTCAAGATCTTTAGGCTCTGACATATATTCATACTCTCTAGTAGTATTTTATTTAGTTGCACTAGAACACATTTTGTTTGAACAAATACAGTTAACAGATCAGTGTATTGGGCAGCTTGGCATAACCATTATCCATGATTTCATCAGTCTTTATTCCATCTGCCCCCCCAAACTGATCAACCATTTGCAAAAAGTGTAATCATATCATCTTTTTTTTTTTGGAACCGATTCTGCTACCAGATTCTTACTCAGGCTGAGTTAGACTGTCTTTAAGAACATAGGTTGTTCTTTCCACCAACATATTATATCATGCAAATAAGTCTAGCAAGGTCTGGCCCTTGAGAGGGAAAAAATAACTCGCTTTTATTTTTTCAGAATCATTCAATTTCTGGTAAACTCACCTGTATCTTCCAAATTAACAGATACAGTCAGAGTTTAGGAAAAAAATACATCTAAGTATTCAGTTTGATACACTGCAGCCCAGTATAATAAGCTGATACAAAACTATGCTATTAACACTACACAAACATTAGCAGTGTGAATATTAGTATGTATTACTGTAGTTTTTTGGGAAGCCACAGTTTTATCAGTTTCTACCACTTTCTTCAGAAGTTACATAAAAGTTTTCATAACTGGCAATAAATATTTAAACCAAAGAAAATTATTTCCCCCAACCCCCTTCAGAGATACCTTTATCCTTCTGCTCCAGACAAAAAAAAAAAATCCAGAACAAAAAATCCTTTCTATTCCAGGATAAAAGCACAAAACCCCCAAAAAACTCTTATCTTTTGAAATGTAGCATGCCAGATTTATAATTACTATATGTGACCTTACAATGAAAAATGCAGGTTAATACGTACACAACTTGTAGGATAGCTCATGAAGGTGATTACTGACTAAAATACTGTCACTGAGTGAGCCCTAACAGTTTGATTAGGAAGGATATTGTGCATCTGAACTACTTCCTATATAAGCCACTTCTCGCACTACAAAGGAAGCCAGAGGAGAAAAATACTCTTACTACCAGTTAAGAGCTGAACAAACAACCACTCGCATCTGAAATGTGTGATGGTGGAATACTTTTTTGAATGCTTCAGACAGTAATGTTAATATATTAGGGCAGGGAGGTCTTTTGCCATTCTTTAATCAACCATGATGTCACATTTTCCCAGGAAACACTTATTGTCTGATTTTTTTCTCACTTGTGTGCAGTTTTGAAAATTTACAGTTTACAGTCACAATGAGTTGTGAGTTAGTTTTGGTTTATTCTACAGGTTTTTTCATGGTCTAGATACTGTGGATAATGCAATTAAATCCCGTGGTCCTTTACACACACACAAAATAAGGCAAACAGATTTTCACATTCTAATTTTGTCAGTTCAGCTGCCTTAAGAAGAAAGAAAATAATATATGTATCGTTTACCTGTAGAAGGCTGGAGGAGCAGCTTCCCTCATGCCAAAGTTGCCCTGTTCATTTTCAAGGTAGTAGGGTACCTGTTGGCTGTGATGATGGATGAAGGGCGATAGCTGAGGCGCCGTTTGCAAGAACACCACTGGGCTCGGTGGGACATTGTTCAGTGAGTGAAATCCTGCCAGACTGCTGGACCCAAAAGATTCAGAAGTAGGGGCATAAGTGAGAGTAGTAGAGCTGTACACTGGAGCTGTAGTACCAAAATCATACGTGGCCCCTTCTGGGTAGTTAAAAACTCCTGTCTTGTTGCTCTCCACATACATGTCGCTGAGTGATCTTTCCAGGGGAATCTTCAGCTGAGGTCTGTTCAGTGTCTCCAGTTCAGTGCCTTGAATCTGGTGCAGCAGGGTAACTCCAGAGGTTTTGGTGTGAAGGGTCATGGTCAGTGCTAATGGCAGTGACCAAGGAACATATCTGCTTTTACTGTCAACAACGAGATCGACAGCTGGCAGTCCACCTAAAAAAAATATCAGAACCTATTCTGAGGCTCAACAGAAATCATAATAAAGCAGCACTACACAGGTACGCCTCTAATCTCAGCAAGGAGGAGGATACAAACAAATGCAGAGTGAGCACTGGAAATGCACATTCTCTCTCTCCCTCCCTCCCTCTCCCTCTTTCTAACTTTTAGGAACTCCTCATCTGCGCTAATATGCAGTACAAGGTGCTGGCTGTGAGCCAAGAACTCTTGCCTTGTGCCGACGTTGGTTTAAACATCATTTCAGAAACAATTAGTTTTGGAGTTATACCAAATAATTGTCCCACTAGATGTTACTACATTCTTACTAGTCATTTAATTTTTTACTTCAGGGTAACAAGCGTTCAGCAGTGACTAAAGGGAAAGAACACTGAAACCAACCAGGAAGAGTAGTCCAGTGGTCAGGCAGATTACTGCCTTTAATTTCCTTAGCAGGCTCCAATCTATCTGTGCTTATCTCTCCTCCTGTTTGATTCATTTTTATGTTTGCTAGAAATATGTAAAGTATACATTGCAATGACCCTGGGCAGGACTATGCTGTAACTGAGATAGGGCAAAGCAGAATGTGTGTGTGTAAGCACGTGCATCTCTGTGTGTATGTCTGTGTAATGAGCCTCACTTAGAAAATCCAGCTGAGCTAATTAAAGCGTGTATGCTATCTACATAGAAAAAAGGTTTGCAACATACTTTCATCAGTAACAGCAACTTGAATTTTTCAGAGTGTAACATTGACAATAAAAAAAAATGAGGAAAGTCTTTGGATTAGGCTGGGAAAATTTACCTGCTTCTTTTAAAGCTGTAAAATGATGAAACAAAGCATCGTTCAGGCTTTGCCACAGGAAGATCCTAAAAGTTAGGAAAAAACCCTTTGGTTCCACGACACATAAAATACAGGAAATTCTCTTTCCTAGAACAAAAGCTCAGTAAACTTGAATTTTGAAATAAAAATCAATTAATCTAAAATAAATAGATAATGAAAATGGATTTGCTTTAAAATAAATGCTTCTTGAAGTTATATTTAGGAAAAGAAAAAGGGAAGAGATAGAACATAATGAAAAGGTGTGGCATGCATTCTTCCTCTTGCAATCTTGTTCTATTTAATTTTAACTTTGTACAAACCAGTTATCCTGAATCAGCTAAATTAAAACCTCCAGACACTGTCTCAAGCCTCTAGCTCTATTGCTGTGGTCTGTGGTTCAGTCAGTGAAATGAAAAAGGTTAATGCCAACTCTAAATGCATTAATATATGGACTGCAATTAGTATGTTTTGAAAACTAGCAAAATCTACACTGTACTTGAACAACTCCACAGCTTTTCAGCTCAGTATTAAAAAACCCAAGAAATCAGAAAACTGAATATGAAGATCAGTAATAGCTTCAAAAAAAGTTTACTAAACCTGATTTTATTTCAGTAATACTACTGCGGGTTTTAAACTCCTACTAAAATAGCTGAAGTTATTTATATTTGCAAGATTATTCCGAAGCAATACGCATTTGTACCTCTGCAGGTACGCACCTAGGAGAGCAGCACACACATAGATATGTACTTGATAGATTTCCTCACCCACCAGCCACTCTCCCTACCCTGTTCAAATTACAGACTGTAGACTTTGATCAAAGAGATAAGCTTGTTTAAATAACACTGGACTAAACGTGTTCCCACTTAAAAAAATAATAATCAGACAATCATACCCAGCAGTTCAGAAAGTCTTCGAAGAGTTATTCTGAAAATATGCCAGACAGTATGAGAGGGAAAAAAAAGACAGAGTGTGTGTGTTTGCGTAGACTAGGAGAACATGCATCTGCAGAGACTCAGAGGAGAGAAAGCAAGCATAGCTCTCAGCAGCCAGTATGCTGGGTTACACAGACTGAAATGAATGACAGTTAAGAGTTTAAGGTCAGTCACTCTTACAGATTCCTTTTAGTGCTTCTGGAATACATAGAAAAAGCATTATCGCATATTAAACTATATAATTTAAGAATTAATGAGAATCTACCTAGCACAAGAAGTACTTGCTTCTACAAGGTGCTACAAAATGGACTTTAAACTTATATTTAAAGCATTATCCAATGTGTACGCTGTTTTAATATTACTATATTGACATGCAATAAAATGCTTCAGCATGATAGTTGTGTAGATGATGAAAGATGTTAAGTGTGCACACAGAGAGGTGGCTTCTGAATTAGTCTTGCGCAACCTCGCCGCTCCCTAAATGCAGTTTTTAAAAGCCTCATTAATTATTTTGGGAGGGTTTCTTTTCAGGGAGATAAGTATTTCAAATTTCCACCATATGCAAGCAGCATTACAATACAACTTAGAGAAAAACACCATAACTTCCACTCCACACCATTTAAACTTGGGACCCTCTGAGAAAGTTTCCAAAAGTGAGTGTGGAAACTGACAGTTCTGCTCCCTAAAAGGGCTCAACAACAGACAGCAGCAGTATTCCCGCAGCACACAGGCTGGTACACATCTTGGATGTGAGTGCCACCAAGGTCTTAGGGACTGGCTGGGAATGCCTGTAAGAGCATCTTGTAACGTTTGACTCAGTTATCCTGTGCAAGAATAGCAAGGGTGAGGCAGGGAGTTTAGTCAAGCACAACACCAGGAAGAAGCTGTTTTTTTCCTTTTTGTATACCACATGGAATCAATTTTTGATTCTGCATACTATATGTGGGATTTTTAGATTAAAAAGAAAAAGCTGTGAAATTGAGCAGATTATCAGAGAGAGGTATTTTTCTCCTCCTGTATAGTGATGACTATCCTCCTTGCTCCAAATTAACACATAGCAAATTTCCTCTGCTTTAGAGATTTTAGATCTGTCTGCTTGTGGTCTCACCTTCCACAAAAACAAGATTTATGTTTTTAAAACATGGTCTTTGTACTTAAAGGCCAGGATTACTCCACCACTCAGTTTAATCACTCTGATCTATTAGATGTCAGATTTTACCCCTTATGACCACAATATAGATCTATGTATAGGATGTAGCAACAGCACTGGCTACTTTTTACCACTGGATATGAAGTTTATGCAAAAAAAATGCCAAACCTTCATTTCACTAAGTCCCATTTCATGTATGCCTTTAAAAATATACATATGATACACAGGATGTCTTGCTTCATTCACTGTGTATTTTTAAAACAGTTTAATGTACTAATGAAATAGAGAAAACAACATTAATTGGTTGCAACATCTTCATTTCCAGTGCTAAGCAGATGTGTTAAAATAATACTTCATCAATAGAAAAATCTATCTTTTCATATTTGGGAATTTCTCCACGAATGTGTATTCAACTGCAATCAAGCTGCCCTTTTTCTTGCTCTCATCTTAATAATGGCCTTATATTGTTTTGGATTTACCAAACACATGCTACAGGAGAAAGTTGTCTATCCCCATCTTCCACATATACCCTTAAAAAACACAGGGAAAGTGGTTCTGCCACTGAAATCTGAAGACCTGCTAAATTTATATCAGGTACAGACTGGGTTTTTTGCAGCATTTATGAAGTTTGGGAATATACAAATAAAATTAATGCTGGTTTTCATCCATCTAGAATCATGGCTATGTGATAAATTACACTTAAAAAATGCCAAATGTAGTAACCTTAAAACTAAATCACATTTCTGTGGCCCTGTGGATAAATTAACATCAACAAGAGCGATCAGATTAAACTAGTAGAGTCATGCATAATGCACTTTGGCTCAGATGGACCACCAGACCACCCTTACCAGCTGCAAACAAGAGCAATTAAACAAATTCAGAATTCTTTCCATAGTGAACAACATGGATGTATTTTCATGTTAGAAGTGGAATGTAGCTTAAATAAAGAGAAAAAAAAAAAAAAAAAAAAACAGAGAGAGAGAGAAAGAGAGAGAAGTAAAGTAACCTCCTTCCATTGTTTGCAAACAATGTGGCACTGGAATAATGGACTCAATACCAGAAAAAGGAAAAGGATAGGTAGTAAAAATTATACAAAGTACTACTCTACTTTGTCTAGATAACCAAAAGAAGGTTTGAGGATTTCCAGTACCATCAACAATTTTCTATTAACTAATTCCTAAAGCCCAGCAAGGGAATGGTAAAAAGTAAGTTCATTTTATATACAGAAAAAAAAAAATAAAAAAAAAAAAAGGGAGCAAGAAACAGCCTGAACAGACTCCTGATTCTGGACAAGATAAAACAGCAGTTTGAGGGGAAAAGAGATGAACGTAAAAACACTACAGGAAGACTATTCAAATTATAGCAATCTTTAAAGACAGCAAATCTCCCAGTCCTGCAGTGGGTTTTTTTCAGTACTAGCCTTAGTATGTATTCCAACAAAAAAAATGGTAAACTTAGAACATATACTATAAATTTTCCAGAAACCTGCTGACAGTAAGAGACCATAAACTTCGTCGTTTTTGTTCCACAGCTATAAAGATAGAAGCTTTATTTAGCTGCTGCAATTAAAGAAGAATCTATTGCACATAAGAGGAGGAACATTATGTTTTTCCAAGATTCCACAGTAACATTACAGAGAAACTATGTTGTGTGTAGTTCAGTGAGGAAACTCCTCAAGACAGGCAGCTGGAGAACAGCACCATCTACCCCATTGCTTTATAAATCTTCTCTAGAAAAAAAAAAATAAAGCTCTTGAAAGCACTAGGCAAAACAAGATGTACGGTTAAAAAATTCTTAGGTTCTTAGAAGAGGGTTTGCTTCACCTTGTTATTAGGAGTTTTTAAATGTTAAAGTTTTATAAGTTGATATGAAGATGCATAACCTTTCTCCCCGCCTCCACTCTCAAATAAGTTATCAAAACTAGCAACTAAGAAGTTGGACCAAAGATATTTTATTTGCAATTTCTGTTTTAGTTAGGGAAGGGTCTGCTTTCACATAACAAATGAAAGTAGAGAATTTGAGAACATTTACTTAAAGCTGTTCTTATTCCAAAAATAGAACTGTGGAATAAAATTATTCAATATATCTGTTTCTTAATTTACAACATTTAAGTATACCTTCAGTTTTTCCTATACTTTGTGTGAAAAGATCTATTACAGGCTTCAAAATTATCTGTGCAATCAAGAGAAAAATTAAGCTGACACATCAGCATCACTTTTTGGTAACATGTTCTGACGCATTATTTCTTAAGACTTTGTTAACAACTATTTATGATACTATCAAATTTTAGCCTCTTAGGTGAAATTTTACATGTCAGTCATGAGTTCAGAGAAAATAATGTGGAACTGATTGAGCCAATTGGAGAGGATTTTTTTGCTTTTCACTCCTTAAAATTTTCTACAAACCTTTTTATGAAACAAGAAACCCTTTTTGCTGTAGTAAATGAGGGGTTTCGAGTAGTAAATTTGAACCTGGCAAGAAGATGAAATTGTGTGTCACAAAACCGCCTTTTGTTATTTTTCTTAAACTCCATCCACAAGTGGCCAGTTTTTCAAGACTTGTGCAAGTTTTTAAGAGTTAAGATTTCTAACAGCTCTTTCCTGACTGAGCCTACTCTCTTAGATCCTAGGCCTGAGCAGACTAGGCACAAAACTTGCCAAAGAAAGGAATGACATGTTTCTATCCAGACTACCCCTTTCACTACTCTTCTGGGGCAGAGTAAGAGTCTGGTCTTAAATGCAGATTATTGTGTCAGTTATAATACCAATTTTCAGACCCCAAATTTAGAGACTGAATTTCCTGACACTATAATGGGGCACCATCTGCCTTTTCCATTTGGCATTAGAAAAGAACACGCAGAAACATACCCTGTTCTAAAGCAGTAGAAGACATGTTGTAATATAACTAGATTGGACATTTCTTCAACTTTTTTGTATCTAAGAAAGATGGGAGAGGATAAGAATAATTAATTCTCCCCAACTCGTACAGAATAAATTACTTACTACATACATAAAATGGGTCAAAATGCCTGAGTACTGTGGACAAATTCAAAATATGTTAGCAAATATTAATGTTTAATAGAGTTAGCAGATGTTTTCACATAAGCAGAAAAACAGAAGAAAAAAAGATACGTCTCTGCTTTCCTACACAAAATGTCACCCACTTGTTATCAAAGATGTCCATTGGTAGAAAAGCAACAGTACCATGATTTAAAAATTAAGAAGCATTCCTTGCTTAATCACAAACAAAACATCTTAACAGACCATTTCTCATAGATCTAGCTACATCTGAAAACAAGAATGAACTCTAAAGTGCAAAACAAGAGCCTGGGATCCAATGTCCACATTCATTTATTGTGGTCATTTCAAAGACAAAGTGAATGAAGCAGCTGAACATCATGAGTTACTATTCTGAAATCAGCTAGCTAGAAAATCTTCTAAATGATCAAATATTACCATATCTGGGCTCCCAGAAATAGTTAGAAAGTAGTCACATGCTTAATCCCATTTAGATGGTGATATTAACAAAACTGAGAAGTTTTGTTTATGAGATTCAAGGCATGAAAGCTGAACACATTTCAGCATTGGCCCACCATGTAAGACAACTGTTGTACAACTTATTTCTAGTTGCCAGAGAATAATTTGAGGAAACAAGTATTGAAACAACTCCTTAAATCTAGGAGCAGGATATGCTGGAAGAGAGATGTAGGAATGGTAGAGGGAGAAATTTGTATCTGAATGAACTCTTAGGAAAGACTGCTTGTAAAAGCCCAACAGCATAAGATTTCCACAAGAACTGATAATTTAGGCATGACTTAAACGTGTATCTTAACTGGAAGACAACACGAAGAAGACTCTCAGATACTATTATGAATTTGTAACACTGATATCTGTATTCCACATTTGTAAACTCTTTATTTAGACTGACCTTAAAGTACCCTGGGGTGATTTCAGGCTAGCTGGCACACATCGCAATACAATGTGCCTATAGAAGAGTAAATTCTTGAACTGGCAAGTACTATTAGCATAACACAGTTCTTCAGATCACTTAAGATAGTTTGTACCTCCACTGAGCTACACAGACCAATTTGAATGCTAGTAACACAAGAATCTATGTTAAAAAAAATATCTTCTAGATACCAGAATTAGTCAAAAAAATCACCTTTTTGATGTGGAAGAATGGCAGAGCACGTGGAACACACACTAACAATTCCTCCTTCTTTTGCCCTTTCACCACAGACTTCCATTGTTTCAGCAGGTGTGCCTCACGGATGTCAGTTCCACTTGCTAATCAGTCATATTTCATAATTAATTGGCCTCACTCACAGTATCATTTCTCAAGGCTTATTTTCCAGCCAAATGCTTGAATGTGTACTGAGCAACTAGAGCCCTTCAGACTTTAAGTTTAAACATGTGCATGCAAGTGCACCCATGGGCACACAAAATATGCATGATAACATTCTCCTCAGATAAACTCTTTCCACTCCCTTCTCTCAAATACCGCACTACGACCACATTTTTTTACATCTTTTGCTGTAGTTTCAAGTAATGCTGCAACTAATACCTAAACAAGGTCCAGGTCTATTTTTTTCAAAAGGAACATATGCTAACAGATGAAGAACTGAAGAGAAACACAAATGCTTGGTCATATCCACACTTATAGAAGAGGTCTTGGATTAAGTTTATCAATGTGAGACTTCCTGTTACCCTCACTCCCTTTTGGATCTCCCTATATAAGAAGGGAGTCCAGAGACCCCAAGCCAGTCAGGATATACAAGGACAGCCTGAGGTAGCTAGGTCTGCTCAAATTGTAGGAAAAAATCTTCGGGAGATCTGCTATCTACAACTATCTTCTTGGAGAATGCAGAAAATACAAAGCCAAACTCTTCTTAGAGATGCCTAGCAACAGTACAAGAGGCAACAGGATACAAGTCGGACTGTTGGAAATTCCAATTATATATGAAATGCAATTTTTTTACCAAGACAGTGGTCAAATACTGGAACAGCCTGTACAGAGATGTTGGGAACTCACTGTTCTTTGAGGATGAGTCTCAGCTCTGAGTTCAAGACTCAGCCAGAGAAGTCCCTGAGCAACCTGATCTAAAAATACCTTCTTTGAGGAGGTATTTGGACTAGACAGCATTTTGACATCCCTTCCAATTTCTTCTATGATTCTAGGTATCAAATACACAGTTATGCAACAGAATACTCGAACAGAAAGTATGTATTACTTAGATGGTTGTCTATATTCCCACTCTCCACAAATGCCCGATTTCAAGATCCCATTTTATGGTTTTGGCCCTTCTCCTAATCTCTCTTGTTCATCAAGCAATGTGTCTTTTTTAATTGGTCTGCTATTTTCCCTAAATTATAAAGCAATTAAGGATGCTCCATAGGCAAATTCATCCTTCTCCTCAGTTCACCTACTTACTGGCCTAGTTAATGCGTTAGTCTTGGTTCCCTATCACAATATGAGATAGGAAGAAAAAAAAAATCCTCTGTTGACCTCACTTTACCTTAGCATTTCTGTAAACTGGTCAGTCCTCAGCCAAAATAACTTTGTTACCCATTGTCCTGTAATGGACCCGTGTTTGAATGCCAACCAAGACAGAGGCGGTGAGTAGTCAGACATCTTTTGCAGCTTCCACAAAAGAAAAGCAGCTGCCTATTTTAATACTCAGTCCCAAGTACCATGCTGTGGCTCCAATTCCCTCTGTTCCTATTTTTCCATTCATACATATGATGCAAGGACACATATAGTAAAGTGACCAGAATGTCCAAGTGCTTAGAAGTTAGAGCTTATCTCCAAACCTGATTACATTGTAGAATTAGTCTTTCAGCATGATCTAGTTTTCTCCTTGTATTTCTCTCCAGTAATGGTATTCAAATATGCTACATTTTGTTTAAACACCTCACACATTCACAGTTCCTTTCCAGAATCTGATGCTCTAATTGAAAGGTCCTTGAGGTGAGACTAATCCCATCACCTTAAGAAATCATTGTGACCATGAGGCCACCATAACTGTTCACTCAAAAGGCTTGCACAAAGTCTAGGTGCTTCACCACTCCGTACTTATAGTAGAAGTCCTTTATTTCCTGGGCATTTCCAGATAATTTGATTTGCTTCAGTTATTTTACTAATCACTGTCAATCTTCTCTGCTATTGCAAACATAGTTACATGTACCTGTGAATAATCTGCAGCAGCACAAGACCTCATGCGTACTTTACCCTCTCTATATCCAATTAGAAATTATCACAGAGCTATTAGACTGTTACCAGTGCCACACAAGAAAGATGTGTCAATTTACCTTTGGGCCTATTTCTACAAATCTCAAGTCCAAAAGGAGAAGTCCATAAGAAGCATTCAGTGGTTGAACTATACAATCAGTGCTGCTATACATTTTTCTGTATAATCTCCTCAATGTCAAGAATTGCCTTGTTACCACCAGTCCAATAACAACTATAGCTACATCTGAGTCACTCATTGCTGCCACTGGTCATCCATCTGGCACATGCTCTAGAAAAGCATAGTCAGACAGAAAAAATGTTCCCTTAAGATGTTCATGTCCAGCAGGGAGGGTACTGGCTGCAGTCATCCTTTGGAGACTCCAAGTGAAACAGCAATTTACTCACTCTAGATAAAAGAAGTGTGTTAAGTATAGAGAAAGACGTTGTGTGTTAATAATTAATTAGACCTTTCTAACCAGGAGTTTTGTCTTCTGTTCTGGTGCACTTTTAAAAATTCTTAGTTGCCAGTTAACAAAATATTTCTTAATTCTAGCAAAAAATTATCCCTTCTAGAAGAGAAGATGTGATTCCACTTGGAAGATGTGATTCCACTTAAATAGCAGATATGTACCATTTATATTAAAAGATGCATTTTGGAGCTAACTAGTAGCTTCTTCCACGACAGCTAAAGTGAAGACATGTAGGACAAGGAACATCTTGAAATGGATCCTTATAAAACTTTCACCAATACTTTTACATTTTTGATTTGCGAAAAAGTGATAGGGATTGTATTAAATATATATTCCTAAATAAGGCTGTGTTGTATCTCCTGTGATAATATGAACCAGTCCCTGCCTTCAGTAGAACTGATCATGGTGAGTTAAGTTAAAAACTACTTTAAGTGCTTTGCTGGATCAGGGCCTAAGTCTCTGATCCTCATACACACATCATCTCTAACCACCAGAGAAGTCCAAAATTAACATCCAAGGAGGTTATATCTCATTCTTTGGGAATAACTTGCAAGCTTTCCAAAATTCTGTTTCTGTGATGTAACGTATACTCATTACTCCAGAGAAGTCAAATTTTAAAACTGACTTAACAAGTCTAAAAGCACAGCCAATGGAATCTGAACCACAAAGCAATGTGAAATGGTCAGTTCTATAGTGACTGTTATTTGTACTCAGGAGCACGTAAGATCACCATCAGAAATTATGTTCTTGCTGTGCTAAGTACAAAGTATACTTAGAACAAAGAATGTTTACTTAATGGCCTATATTTAAATACCCAGGGTTATACTAGTGACTGAACGCAGCACCCATAAAGAGTTTCACCATTTCTTCATAAAATTCACATAGACCTGATAATGTATCTCCTGCTTCCATTATGATGTTGCATTGCTGAATAAAATTGAAGTCTGTTTTCTAAACTCTAAATATAAAATCTTTTGATCAAGCTATCAAATAAGGCAAATGCAAGAAAATTATACAGAACTGGAGAATTAGCAGTAATAAAATTTGTTTAAAAAAACAGGGAATTACAAAATAGGCAGTTGCAAAGGACAGTCACAAACTAGCTATGACATGACTGAAGCATCAATATATATATCCCCATACCTGGAGGTGTTTAAGGCCAGGTTGGATGGGGCCTTGGATAACCTGATCCAATGGGAGGTGTCCCTGCCCATGGCAGGGGGTGGCAGGAACTAGATGATCTTTAAGGTCCCTTCTCATCCTTAACTATTCTATGATTCTGTGTTACAACTGCCGGAGACCTCAGTTCTTGCCAGAGCAATCACAAGGAACAACAAAATCATACAACTTCAGTTGTCTAACCAGCATAAACACAACTATCTCAAAAAAACCCCCAAAAAAACTAGGCTTCCCATTTGTGGAAGCTTTCAAAGTCACTTCTATGCTTCTGTAGAAAGACAAAAATGCATTGTCATCTGTCGAGCGGAACAAATAGGACCATAGTGATTCAGTAAGAGTTGCACTTTCTTGGCAGATATTAGCTTGTTTAAGGCAGGGAAGATCAAACGAAGTAACTGGATGCCAACATTAAAAAAAAAAGCACTGGGGGGAGGTCAAAGTTATTTATTATTTCAGCATTCCCTTATCTTTATTTGTTCTTCTACCATTTTCATTGTTTTGTGCAACAAGATGGAGGTCTTCCTGAAGTAGGGCAGCCAATAGTTTAATCCAATGGTTCTTTTGCAATACAGGCTCCCCTATAAGTTCAGAATCTCATCAGAGCGATAGGGTTTCTATTCCTAGGGATGTGTGAAATGCAAAGTTCACCATACTTATTTAGCACCATAGTCTACAAGCCACAGTAATTATCATCTATTGCTAATATTGAATTTGAAAAACAGAAAGAATGAACAGCAATAATTGTTATTAGGTACGTCTTGTAGTAGAATACTGATATTTTATTTGAGTTGAAATGATAGGAAAACCAGAGTTAACCGTCAGATTTTTGCTTGAAGAAATATCATAGATTAGTTTGGATTGGAAGTGACCCTTAAAGGTCACCTAGTCAATTGCCCATGCATCTTTAAGTAGATCAAGTTGCTCAGAGCCCCATCCAATATGACCTTGAATGCTTGCAGGAATGGGGCATTGACCACATGTCTGGGTAACGTGTTCAATTGTCAATAATTTCTTCCTTATATCTAGTCTAAAGCTACCCTATTTTAGTTTAAAACTGTTACCCCTTGTCCTGTCACAACAGGTCCTGCTAAAAACTTTGTCCCTCATCTTTCTCATAAGCTCCCTTTAAATAATGAAAGGCTGCAATAAGGTCTGCACAGAGCATTCTCTTCTCCAGGCTGAACAGCCTCAGACCTCTCAACCTATCGTCACAGGAGAGGTGTCCCATCCCTCTGATCGCATTTGGGGTCCTCTTTTGGACCTGCTCCAATCACTCTACATCTTTCTTGTACTGAGGGCTCCAGAGTTGGACAAAGCACTCCAGCTGGGGTCTCACCAGGGTGGAGTAGAGAGGGAGAATTACCTCCCTCACCTTGCTAGCCACGCTTCTATTTATACAGTCCAGGATATGGTTGGCTTGGTAGTACAGACTCTCCACCATATTGATTCTCCTTCCTTGAGTACAAATAGTCCCAGCATCATTAGAAGTTATATGGACTTGTGACATGTTGCAGCCCAGAACCAACATGGTGACATTGCAAATGGCATCAGGCAGGCTAGAGCTCCTACAAGGAGGCTAGCATGCAGAAGCCAGTGTTGGACACCTTCATCAGATTTGACTGAGCAATCAAGAGTTGACAATGAAGACAGTGAAAGTATGTTCCTCACAGAAGTACTACCTTTAGTAATATACAGGTAGATTATACTCCAGGTTACTTCTATTCTAATGAAAATGACACACCTGAAGACTCACTGAAATTGTACTATTAACAGATGCAATATTCCTGGGATAAGTTTTGCACGTGCCAAACAGCACTGCTCCAAACTATTCCTGAGACTGCTTGGGATATTTAAAAATTACCGGACCATTCCTATTCATTCGCATCCTTAAGATTGATCCAAAAGATTGATTTGCAAACTGTTTGTTAGGTGCCAAAGTTGAAGAGCAATGCTGATTGTTAAAGCCTGAGCATTCCTCATTCCCAGCACTTTTATCCTAACTTGAGCACATACAGTGAGTCTCTGGGCAATTCTGACCCGAAATGGTCAAGGGAGCATTTGCAAGGCCCAGAGGAAACACATCCCTGTTTTCAGTGTTCAGGAAAATCAACTTCCTGAAAGCCAGCCTAGAAAGTCAGTCTTTTGTGCTTGCCAGATTTTTAAAAAGAATAGTTCTGCAGCACAGCTCAAGTGATTTAGCTGTGAACTGTTGAATGAAGTAGTGGCAGCCCTCCTTCTACCTTTGCATTCCTGCCTCTTTCCATGCTTCCTGCCTGGAGACTGACATTAGCAAAAAGGTTTTGTTGTTTTCTGAAACTTAAGTACCATACTGTTGCAGCTATTAAGCCAGCTCAGGAGAAGCTGCAGGAGCTTATGTCCAGACTGAAAAAGGGAAACCACATTGTTCAGCAGCAGCTAGCCTTAAATTAATTTAAAAGTGTGCTCAGAGAGAACAAGCCAAAACAGGAAGTATGCATACTGGCCAAGAGATATTTGCCCGCCACACACTCACATTGGTCATAATGAAACTGAATCAAATCACAGAATCACAGAACAACCAGGTTGGAAGGGACCCATCGGATCTTCTAGTCCAACCATTCCTATCAAACACTAAACCAAGTCCCTCAATACCTCATCCACCCGTGTCTTAAACACCTCCAGGGAAGGTGACTCAACCACCTCCCTGGGCAGCCTGTTCCAATGCCCAATGACCCTCTGTGTGAAAAACCTCCTCCTAATCTCCAGCCTAAATCTCCCCTGGCGGAGCTTGAGGCCATTCCCTCTTGTCCTGTCCCCTGTCACCTGGGAGAAGAGGCCAGTTCCCTCCTGCGTGAAAACCAATGACCCTCTGCGTGATCCATACACCATGGATCACATATGCCTCTAACATAGCTTGTTTGTTTTCTATCTTTTGTATAACACTATGTAAATAAAACAAAATTATTTGTTAAGGACAAAAAACTGGGTGTTTGCAAAAGAAAAAAGACCTCAATGCTTAAGATAAAGAAGTATTTTCTTCTCACAACTTTGTATTAGGATTTTCAGTTCTTTTTTTTCCTATGCAAAAAAAGCAACAATTTAAACTACTTGTAAAAAGAACTCATAAATGTTTGCAGTTTGCCAATACTGACAAAGAATAATATACGTAATTAGTACTAAAATTATTTGGCTAAATTCCACAGTGACAATGATTCACTAGTTCAATTACATTATCAATATCAACTAGAAACTCAATTTTTAAAAGTGAGATAAAATATACTGTTAATTTTAATAACTAAAAATTACAGGATGAGTGACAGAAAGACCAAATATTGTTCATCCATAATATTAAGGTCAGTATGTTACACAATTTTACTTCAGCATTAAAGGCATTTTCATATAGAAAATAAAATCAATTAAAAGATTACTGGAGGAAAAACACTATGGCTGACAGAATAATGCTTTGCTTTAATGTAGCAGCAATTCCTGTATGATTATGTTTCTGGTTTTCAGAGAAAGACTAAATATGAATAAAACAAATTAAAAGATTGTTTGTTACCATACTGTCATTAAAAGCCTGTGCCTACTATTAAAGGTGAAAAAAAGACTTGTCCTTACTTTCCTCCACCACAAGGTCACTGCTCATTAACCAAAAGAGCTCCAAAGCATTTTTTCAGAGACTGACCCATGGAATGTCTGTGATTTTGAAATATATTTAACGACATAAAGATTTTAGGGCAAATACCTGGAATTTACTTGAATGGTTGTTTTATGGTTATACCCAAAATCAGTTTTATCAGTTTCAGAATGGAGACTTGAGTTAAATTGATTCACATTATGTAATTTGACAATGCTGAACAACGTTACAGCAGTTTCAAGTCAACTGTAGACACTGTGCTCAGAGACCGAAATACTTGTCAGGTTATATTTTGAGTGATAAACAAAAAATGGTTGCTTATCAGCCCACAATATATGTTGAACCCTGATCACTTGTAAAGTTATCTCCAACTTCACTGTGTAGAATGACATTCCAGAAACTTCCATCATATAATTTTACCAACAGAAGTTCTTGTTTCATGACTTCAGACACAGGTTATTTACCCAGGCAGTTCAACCCACTCTTACATGCGTAGTATTCTTAAGTTGCAATTCATTGTTCATGACCAAATAATACGAAATGTACTTTTTATGAAAAACTAAAAATCTACATCTGCTCTGTGACAAAACTTACATGTGTGCTGAATGCAGATGCCTACTGTTTATCTGAGATGTCCAAACGGCATAAAACTGCCCCTGATAAAACTGAATGGACTTTATCTAAACTTAAGGAGTAACTGAAAGATTCGCATAATGAGCACTACTGTGTCCTCGCTTAAATAAAGCGATATACAAACCCTTCAAAATAAAAAGTATTATCCACAAATTAATTTTCAGCAACGCTATGTTAAAATAATAAGCCTTCATTAATGAAGAAAAGGAAAAAAAAAAAAAACACTGCTAGGTAATATTACTCTAACCTATTCCTGCTTTGAAGTGTTGATTCTGAGGAAATACAGGAGCAAATGTTGCTACAGAGCCTCACTGACAGAATTATCAGCTGATATTGTGTATTGTGACAGGAATCTGTCACAGATTGCTTATGTTCTATGAATGTAAGCAAAAAAAATAACCAAACAAAAAAACCCAAAATACTAACATAAAAGGTATTGTAGCAGCAATGCCTGAACCCCTCCAAAGCTGAATGATTACTATGTTAAGTGCTCAGTTCTTCTGCTTTGAAGGAATAAATTGTCACATATTTTAATCTCCCATACATTTCCAGTAATAGAGAGGGATGTGTAACACCCCTATCCGAGAAAGTTTCACTTTTTGCTCTTGTGGATGGAAGTTTGTGAAGAAAAACAGAATAATCTTACCATCTTAAACAGATTCTAGATAAATTTGCTCATTTTACAGAGCAGTAACAAAATATATTCACTTTCACTCCTAGTTCACTTCCTTCAATACATATAGCAACTTTGAAATCATATTTGCAAAAATAAAACAGGCTTTCTATCAAAAGGCATCCTATTTCAAGAAAAGATTTAGAGGCAAGACATAAATGAACCTGTAGTACTTTATGTATCTCTATCTGAATACGTTAAAAATCATCAAGATGGAGTTGAATGTTTATAAAAATTTCTAGCTAAAAATGTTGTAATAAATAAAACAGGCCTTTAAGTTCAGAAAGCACTCTACAAAAATCCTGAAAACGGCCAAAGCCCCTAACATACTATTTTTTCCAGACTTCCTCCCAAACATACCAATCTTACAAGAGTGCTTGCAAGAAAATGCATCTTGCCTACACAGGACAGATATGAGGACATGAAATCAAAGCATTTGAGCCATTTACTTCATATTTCAGGTAAGTTCCTTAATAACATCATGTAAACAGCTTCCTTTCTCCTATCCTGAAGTAGCTCCATTAACACATCCTTCCTGATTGAAACTATAGCACAATCAGGTTGAAGTGTGAAGTATTTTCTCAAGTTTCAAAGGATCATGTTGCATAAAGCTCAGGAAGAAGCAATCAGAAGAGAACATTGTGAACAATACCAGTGTGAAATTCCAGATTCTATAATCTCACCTCAAGGAGATGGAAGAACACCTAGGGTCACAGAAACTAACCTCCAAAACAGGCAGAAATTGAAAGAACATTAATTTTGGTCAAAACTGAGGCCTGATCACCTCCCAGAAGTTGAAGGTTTGTGAATACTAGAAAAGTTATCTCTTCAAAGGAGTAGAAAAATGCCTGCCTGCAGCTAAATTGCTAGTAATGCCTGCCAGTGCATCATCGTGTTTGCTTCAGAGAGCCTTTGAATTCCATGTGAATTCCTATTTAATTCCAGCTACATACTCAAATCTCACTCCATTTACAGCCTGTCACTAGGTATTTATTTATCATGCCAACAGAAAAATTAATCAATTGAATAACCTGGATTTTAAAGGAAACCACAAGAAGGTAGCATTTTTAGATGAAAACAGAGTCACAAAATAACACAAAACAACTTTTTGTTGTTATGTGTAACACAATGAGAATACTTCGAAAATGTTAAAATTACGTTCAATAGTGTTAAATTTCCTTATCTAAGTGTTTAAAGTCTTATTTATATTTTCTTCAAAATTCTGGATCAGCTTATAACCCAAAAGATATACGTCTGAATCCACCAAGCTGTTTTTTTTTTTCTTTAACAGAAGTACCTTCTGTTCATGAGGATTATGAAGAAAAAAAGCAGGCAGAGGCAGCCTGCATGGATGGCTCCATCCACATAGTTTAGAGGAATAGGAAGCCAATCTGTACTACCATTGGTTTACTAACTTCCAAACATTCCTGCAAAAACTTCAGAATTGTATCCTTCCCTAGGTATAACACCAAGTCAAATTTGTAGTTGTCCGTTGAGACTACAGACTTTCCTTCAGACCATGAAGACTATGAAAAAAATACCATCCAAATCCATATAGTTAACAGTTCACTGTATGTAACACTTAACAGCACTCCTTTTGGGTGCAATTCAGTAGCCTCATTCAGCCAATATTACTAGGCTAAGGTTATTACAGAAGTTCACTCACATTAAGAATCTCTCCTATCAGGCTACTGCCAATGTTTTGTATTTAATTGTTCGCATTGATTCATGTTTCCTTTGGAGACTTGATATCTACAATTGTCTGAAAGATATGATATTCAAACCAAACGGCAAGAAAAATTAATCACACTACTGGTTTTCCAAATTTAACATAAGCATAGAGTTGGAGACACCAAGGAGGCTCAGATCTACTTATCTGATTCCAATTCAGTAAATGAAGTGTATGATATACAAAGTTAACAGTTTATGGAAAAGTGAAACATTGACTAGTTGAAAACTGATACCTAAATCTGAAACCTTTACTCAATAGTGTTGTCTAAAGGAGTCTGCAGAACTAATTACAAGAGCACAGTTTGCTAGAAACAGAATAGAGAGGTGACTGGAAGTGGACTGGAAGAGTTGTGAAATATCTATCAGCCACATTGCTTCATACCCTGGATCCCTATAGGCCTGTAATCTTATCTTCAGCAATAGTGGCTGCAAATGAATGTTCAGTGAAAAGGAAGAACTGGACAAGTATGTGCAATATTCCTCCTACTTTCCATTTTCTGCTCACAGGATTTGCTAAGCCTAATCCAGTTATCTATTCAGCAATCCACAATGGAACTATCTTCCAAGATTTTTTGTTCTCCATTCAGAATATTACTTAATACACAGTCCCTATACATTCTATTCACTAAATCCAAAGTTAGGATCCAAAAAGACCCATCAAACCAACTCTGAAGACCCCTGGAGGAACCTGACAGCGTTAAATATCTCTCCCCTTTAAAGGAAAGTCCTGAACTTGATTGCTTTTGTCCTTTGGTACAGCAGCACTGAAGCTGTCCTCCCTTAGTAGCTGGGTTCCCAGTTTCATGACTAAGGCAGTCTGTGACATGAAAAAGAGGCAGAAAAACATTAAAATTCTCTATGGACAACTTTGAAAGAGCTCTCTGAGCAGAGCAATGCACTAAAAGAAGAGCAATGTCTAGCAGAGCAATGCACTAAAGAAGGCTTAACAAAATGTAGTTGCTGATTTGATTTTTAAGTGATGAAAGTATGAGTAGAGGTAAGACTGTAGCTTAATGGCTAGAAATTTCACAGGAGAAAATGAAAACTTGCAGTTTGGCCCTGCTCCCAGAACCACTTACACTTTATTTAAAGCCTGTTTTTATATAACACTCAAAGTAAGTTTCAGATGAACATTGTAATGTGCAGCCTCAAAAATACAAGACCAACAATGTCTCATGGGGTCTATTTAAGCACAAACATGCAAAGTATACATGCAATGGAGAGACCATAGCACTAAGAGATAAAAGCAGGCTCAGAAGCCTACTGTGGAGTCAGGCCACATAGTCATCCATTGGCACAATTAAGGGAATGTTCTGCCTGTGAGACAGAACCTGGAAAAGTGTCCATTAGGCGACTAGATCAAAATGTACAGAATCATAGAATAACCAGGTTGGAAGAGACCCACCGGATCATCGAGTCCAACCATTCCTATCAAACTCTAAACCATGTCCCTCAGCACCTCATCCACCCATGCCTTAAACACCTCCAGGGAAGGTGAATCAACCACCTCCCTGGGCAGCCTGTTCCAATGCCCAATGACCCTTTCCGTGAAATTTTTTTTCCCTAATGTCCAGCCTAAACCTCCCCTGATGGAGCTTGAGGCCATTTCCTCTTGTCCTGTCCCCCATCACTTGGGAGAAGAGCCCAGTACCCTCCTCTCCACAAACTCCTTTCAGGTAGTTGTAGAGAGCAATGAGGTCTCCCCTCAGCCTCCTCTTCTCCAGGCTAAACACCCCCAGCTCTCTCAGCTGTTCCTCATAAGGCCTGTTCTCCAGCCCTTTCACCAGCTTCGTTGCTCTTCTCTTGACTTGCTCCATACAAAACAAGAATTGTACTTCTGACAACCCTCTCCAGAATCATCCTTCCTTAGAATCATAGAACAACCAGGTTGGAAGAGACCCATCGGATCATCAAGTCCAACCATTCCTATCAAACACTAAACCATGTCCCTCAGCACCTCATCCACCAGTCCCTTAAACCCCTCCAGGGAAGGTGAATCAACCCCCTCCCTGGGCAGCCTATTCCAATGCCCAATGACCCTCTGTGTGAAAAACTTCCTCCTAATCTCCAGCCTAAATCTCCCCTGGCGGAGCTTGAGGCCATTCCCTCTTGTCCTGTCCCCTGTCACTTGGGAGAAGAGGTCATAGATGTTCCTCCCATCCCAACTGTCTCCCACCATCTTGGTCACAGCTGCTTTTGCTCTTACTCTCCCTGACTACACCGACTCCTTTCTGTCCCACTGCCCCCTGCCCAGTTTAACCCCTTGCCCCAGTCCCAGCTCTCTCCTGCCCCAGCTGTTGCTCCAGGTTCCTGCTCTCTCCTCCCTTCTGGCTCCCTGCCATGCCCTGGGCCACCTTCCCCCTCGCCCCTGTCCAGGTTCCTTTCATCCCTGGTGTCCTGTCCAGGCTTGGGCCCGACTTTTCCCTCTCCCTTCACCCCGACTGACCCTTTTCTGAACCAGGCCTGGCTCTCCCCTGCCCCAGCTCCTTTGGCCCCCGTTACCTTCCACCCTGCTCCTCCTCTTACCTGGCTCCCCTTGACCCATCTCCCCCTCATCCCCGTCTCGGCCTAGTTCATCCTTGCTGCACCCTCTCCCTCCAGCCACTAGCCTGAGCCTGACAACCCCCACCCTGGCGCCTCCTTCCTCCCCACAGCCCAGCTCCCTGGCTCCCCCGTTTCATCCCCCTCATCCTAGTGATCCCCTTTTGCCCTCGTCCCTCTCCCCGCTGCCCCCTCTCGCTTCTCCCCCCGCCCCGGTCCCACCACCCCTCACTTAAACACATATCTAAGCGGGATGTCAAAGAAACAAAGTTTCAGCAGTCTCCTTACTGTCCTAGATGACAATGATACATACGACTCTTCCATTCAAAACATAGGAAGGCAATTGCAAAGTGCTCTCATACTTTCAAGTCAGAGGTGCTGAAGTGTTACATTTACACGAATTAAGATTTTTCCAGCTGAAAACCAGAAACTATTTTTTCACCAGAATATTTATCCACATTAATGACTAGTTTCCTGTCAAATTTTCAAGGAATAGTTATTTTTATGTTTAAACAACCAAGTTAAAAATAATGAAATTGCCAAGTGAATCTGCCACATCACTCAGAATTTAGCTTAGTTTTCTCTCTGTACGTGTAATTGCACAGTTCCATTTATGTATCATAAAAGCATCACTCCAACGCTATAATACCATGAAAAAATGTCTAGCTTGCTACCAGTATGTTTACTGATACTCACTAAAGTTGGCTACAGTAATTCATAAAAGTATTCATCTATGACCCTTTTGAGCTTTACACATCTGAAATTGTTCATGATGTCCTCACCTCATATACATCCTCTAAATGCCTAATACTCTACCCAATCTCAATCTCAACAGTATGATTCATACACCAGCACTAAACAATGTTCTTAGAACTGTTTATAAACAGCAAATGTTGGAAATATTTTTCCTTATACAGCACAGGAAAGTTGCACATACCGATTTAGTAACGGAGTAGGCTGAAACCTAGAAGAGATAATGGTTTCTGGTTTCTTACCTATGTGCATTTCTTCACTGAGCATCATCCACCAATAAACTGTACAACTCAAAGCCATACTAGGTACAATGTAGTTTTGCAGGATCCAAAGTCCTGACAAAACTAAGAAATCTGGAGCTGAAATAATGCAACTTTTGAAAACTAAAACCATTCAAATGATATTTCTGTCAGCCAACTATGCAATCATATTTTTGTTGCTCTTAATATCAATGAAAATGCTTCCCAGAATCACAGAACAATTTAGGTTGGAAAAGACCTTCAAGATCATCAAGTGCAACTGTAAAATTTAGCCATGCTTGTTAAACAGAGATGAACGCATAGGGAAGAAACCACTGTGCTGTAATCCAGAAAACTCTCTCAGCATTTCACTAGAGGATCTGCAGATGAACTATATGAAAGTGCATTGAGAAGTGGTAAGATTGGTCAAAATAGTCTGAGAGATGCTCTAAGTGGTTTAACAAATAAATAAAAAAATATTTTCCCCTAAGACATATTTTCCAATTGTGTGGATTTCTTCTTGTGGCTACTTAGCAACAGCAGTCATGTTCCATACAGGAATCCTCTTGGTACATTGTAAGAGCCCCAGGCAAACTACCATACACATTCATTATTCTGAATGCACAAGTGGAAAAAAAAAAGAGGGGGGAAGTGGAGGGGAAGAAAGTAGTACTGAGTTCAAAATAACACTATATTGTTTGGCAGTTGTTACACAATATCTTTTACCTCTATGCCAGACACAATTTTACATTAATCATAATTGGCTTTTCTCAATAAAAGAAAAGAAATTCTAAAAATCTGCAAATCACTGGCATCAGTCCATAGCCACAGTGTTCAGCCACACTGGGAGCCACTCTGCAGTTCGTTAGCTCTGAAATAATTTTAAATAACATTTTCTATAATCCTAACCAGAATAAGTAATTCAGCATCAAAAAAAATTGGACACTAAATTTCCCTAGTGTCTAGGGAGATCGGTAGCAATAGTACTTTGGGAACAAAACTGAAATGTTTAGAAACCATAATGTAGACAGAACCATACAATTTCATCATCAAAATATACCTAATGAAAGATCAAATCAATTTCTATTTAATTATAATTTAGCAACATTGTGGTTACTCTAATGTGCTAATTAAAATCTGGCTCTACTTAAGTTCCATCTGTTCTCTCTTCCCATCTTATCCTCTTGGGAGATTGGTTGGAATATTCATATCCACAAGAGCAAATCACATCTTATAAAGATGGGTACATGATTACAGTACCTGACAGAGAGGTACAGAAAAGCCAGGGAGGTGGGGAGGGACTTTTTAAAAAAGGCATGATTAATAGGACTAGTGGGAATGGCTATAAATTAGAGCAGGGAATACTTATACTAGGCATAAGGAGGAAATTCTTCACAATCAGGGTAGTGAGACACTGGCACAGGTTGCCCAGGGAAGCTGTGGATGCCCTGTCCATGGAGGTGTTCAAAGCCAAATTGGATGGGGCTTTGAGCCACCTGATCTAGTGGGACATGTCCTTGCCCATAGTAGGAGAGTTGGTACTAGATGACCTTTAAGATCTCTTCCAACACAAACTGTTCTATGATTCATTCTCTGATTCTATTATTAATACAAGAAAGAGTGCAGAAAAAAAAAGACAACTTACTACTGTGTTATGACTATGAGAGGTTCAACAAAATCTTTAAGCATTTGCTTAAGTTTCTGTAAAAATTCTCTAAAGCTATTATCAAGGTTTGAAACATTGATAAACAAAGATCCCGCACTCTGAAACTTACCAGATTTCAAGTATTTTTTGTCCCTGTTTTTCAACTTTTCAACATCCTTCTAAAATCACAGACAAATTAAACACTATTTTCTGTACTGGTATGCTTAGAGCACTCTTGTCAATCCTTCCTGCTGTTTCCCTGTTTCAACATCCAAGGATTACAATAACTTTTTGTCACAGTATTGCACAGGCAGACCATAGTTGCCTAGTTCCCTCAATGTTCTTTTCAGAATCATTGTTTCCCAAGACACAGAATAAGATTATAATAAATGTGCAAGTACAATATTTGCTTGGCTCATTCTATTATTCACACCCAAGGTCCTGCTTCCCTGTCTGGCTGCAGTGCTGTTGTTCTCATTTCTGATATCACTGCGGTAGTGATCCAACCAGCTAAGGGCAAGGACTGCGAATTTTCCTGAATTTCCCAGGAAACACAAGCACAGCTGACAGCCCTGTTTGTTGTAGGGTTCCTTTCAGATAGATTGTATGTATACAATACTCAGTTTAGCTTTTCGTTTTCAGAGCAGCTGTACTCTCTTGAATTCAGAAGGACTCGCATCTTCTTCACCTACAGCTGAGCCCAACAACTGAACATCTTATCACTCAGGTACACTGATACAACCATTATCCAGGACATAAAATATATTAATAACTGTGCCTCAGTGCTACGTGGGTGACACGAATCCCAGCACTATGTAGTATAGATGCAATCAGCCACTCAAGGGAGGGCTAACTGAGTTATTTGAGTTAATTGGTGTGACTCACAAGAAAATACAAGGTCAACCTAAAGTGCTTCTTTGCTTTGGAGCAGGTGGATCATCGTACAGTCCAGCACAAAGAAACAAATTTACATGGAGAAATACCATTGTTACTCTATGATATCTAGATGAATGAAAAATTTCTTGCATGCTGATTAAAACCTACTGAAAAGATATAATAATGGCATTTGCGACCAGGTTGAATGAACTTCTCTGCAAATATGTTTGCCTCTACTTGATTATGAGTCACTGTAGACAGACAGGCAGACTGATAATATTTCTTTCCTGGCCTAACTTACTCAGTCTCTGAAGGATTTGCAGGGTTTTACTTTGAAGAAAATACAAAAGTATTAATGTCATGATGATACTGCAACTACAAGAATGTAATTAATTGGAATACGCAAAATTTTGCCCAGAATTAATGCTTTCAGCAGAGAAAGTAGTGTGTCCCTGCTAAAATGGCCCTGAAAACAGAGCATTATGACAAGTAGTAAAAGTCAATGTTGACAACAGAATGCAAGGGCTGGAACAAGGTCTGCAGAACAGACAATAGAATGCAAGATCTGGAGCAAGGAGCTGGAAAACAGGCCTTATGAGGAATGGCTGAGAGAGCTGGGGTTGTTCAGCCTGGAGAAGAGGAGGTTAAGGGGAGACCTCATTGCTCTCTCCAACTACCTGAAAGGAGGTTGTAGAGAGGAGGGTGACAGGGGACAGGACAAGAGAGAATGGCCTCAAGCTCCACCAGGGGAGATTTTAGGCTGGACATTAGGAAAACATTTTTCACAGGAAAGGTCATTGGGTATTGGAACAGGCTGCCCAGGGAGGTGGTTGATCCACCTTCCCTGGAGGTGTTTAAGGCACAGGTGGACGAGGTGCTAAGGGGCATGATTTAGTGTTTGATAGGAATGGTTGGACTCAATGGGGTCTCCTCCAACCTGGTTATTCTATGATTCTATGATATGTGAAACAGCACATTGCTTTAAGCTGATTCATTCTGAGTCCTTTCAAGACAGTACTACTTTGACTTCAAAGTTAAATTAGTACTCTTAAAGACCTTGACAATGAAAACTAGAGAACAACTTTGAAGCTAGCAATCTTGGTTATAAAAAGTAGTCCATTTGGGCTAGAAAAAGAATGCTCTCTAAAAAGGAAAGAATTTATACAGGAGCAGATAAAAGCTGACACTCACTAAAAATATGTCATAATGACTACCACTTGAAATAAAAATTGGGGTAAGGGAACATCAACACCAAATACACCCAAACAAACAAACCCCTCAGACAGATTTAATTATGCACTCAGAGTAACTGTGGAATGGTTTTTCTAGGATAAAATCCCATGTTATTTAAGGCAAATTAAGGTAATTTTATTAGGATGGAATTGAGTGGCGAAGATCACCCATGGAAAAAGCTTTAATAAAATGACCAAAGACAGCAACTATTTCAGCTAGATTTCCTAGTGAAGGCAAATCTGCAGAAAATACAGCACAGAAGAATGTTTTCTACGTGATCCACTACCGGAAAGCAATGAAGCAGAAAGTGCTATGCCTTAGAGTAGTAGAGTTATGAGCTGAGCTATTTTGTATAGGAAAATGGGCAGCTGTCCAAAATAGGCACAGGTAAATGTAAATTACCTGTGCTTACCTTTGATTTCACCACTGGAAAAGCTGTCTTGGAGTAATTAGTTTTAGGATATTCTTATCACAGTGTATTGCAGGAAATGTGAATGTCAAAGATGTATTTTAAAATAACACAAAATGTTATAAAATTTGACAAATCATTTCAGGACTTAGCGACCAAACTCTAGCAGTAATGGCTCTGCTAGTTGTATATGCTAATTACAATGGATGTTAACCTTAATTTGGACAGGGAGGGACTTAGTGGTAGATAACTACTTATTAACCAGAAGTCTGGTTTGTAAAAGGAACCTCCTACAAACAGGATAAAAAAAAATTTGAACTCTAAGAATATTTTGCAACAGTAAAAAACAAGTAAAAATACCTTGGTGAATACACTATGCAGAGTACCCATTCCCAGTGCTTCCAAAAGAAAAAGCAAATATTAGCAAGCGTACAAACACAGACTTCACAGAGGAGAGTAATCAGCCAACATATTTGGATATGTACCAAGAGTCTGTGATGGAAAAAGGAATGAAGAGCAAGAAATTGTAGAGATTTAGAGTTGTTGATTAGGGGATGAAATCAGAAAGCCTTGTTTTCTACATTAGTTTACTGTTGGTCATAATTAATTGAAGCCTGTGCTTTTTTCCCCTCACAAAACTATCACTACATTTTGAAAGACACTTCTGCCTAATGATGATGTTGAATTAACATCACATATAGTAATGCTTGGAATATTGTTTTTTTACCACTGAACACAATTTTGAAATGGTCATTTTAATGGAAATAAATGTCTGAATTCTGGAGTGGTACAGTAATAACAGTTGTCAGCAGAGTTGTCGACCTTACAGTTTAGAGTGAAATAGGGTAGCCATCCTCAGCTCTTAAGAGAAAGATAATTGGCACAAGTATACTAGAATAACTGGTTTCTGACAAATAAGGTCTCTCAGGTCTCATGGGAGACCCTGGAACATCCCTTATCTGAGGTGAGATGCCACCTTCATGCTCACAGTTCATGAGTGCGGTTCATTAAAGCAGGAGAAAAAAGAAAACAATAAATAATCATAATTAAAATGTGCTCCAGATGCAAATGTCTGCATGTAGCAAAATTTCTACAATGATACTGTTTTCTTATTTGCAATTCTCTAACATTTCAGATTATTTTTATACAGAGAGAGGTCTAGTCTGACAGCACAACTTGTTACTCTTGCAACCATGTTTTGAGCAGCAGTCTACTGACATCTTTTCCTTCATTTCAAAATTGTACAGTTCTGCCATCTTCTACCTTCCTTGACTACCCATCGCTAAAGCTTGGCATCCAACTATTGTTTTCCATTTTTTCTTCCAGGCTGTCCCTTATTAACTCAGCTAGTAATACACTGGAAAAGAAACATACTGCCATTAACTCAGGAAGCCTCAGAGCTTCACACTGCTGGATACTGGGGTATATATTCCTGGGGAAATGTTATTATAAGTGGATTCTGTTCTTATATACTTAAATATGCATTCATTTTTACCACTGCTGAAGACAAGATATCATGCTACATAAACATTTAATCTGACCCAGTGTACTCATCTATTTGTTCTTAGAGTTCATTTGAATCAAACTGTTTACTTAGCCTGATACACTACTTGACTTCTGTTTCAGACACAAAATATATGTCTTTGGTCTCATGCATCATAGGACAGCAAGGTATGACACAACTGCACCATACCTATGTGAGAAAAGTAATTTAGGAATATTCTACATCCACTGATGAAAACACATAAGAGAACAGTACATTTTACAAGCCAAGTGTATGGACAAGAATTATCAGCTTAGAAATGCTCCACATCTTTTCAACACAAGACATTGCAGAATAACAGTTTTAAAAAGCCAAGTGGATGGGCAAGAATTAGGAGGGCTATATGAGCAACCTGATCTAGTGGGAAGTCCCTCCCCATGGCAGGGGGGGTTGGAACTAGGTGATATTTAAGGTCCCTTCTAACCCAAACTGTTCTACTATGCTACAAATTTTGTATTAATTTATAAAACCAGAAAAATGTCAAATCAGATATAAACATGTCATAAAGTATCTGTATCATCCACAGAATTCAGTCTTGTGGATATACCCCTCTGACCACTATTCTTAGGGTTCTGGGCAATTTCCCAGAGAGAATCTTCTCTAAAGAAAGGGTAAAGAAATACTACTGGAAACCTTTGAAAGCTACAATCTATTTACAATGGTTATTAGTAGGAACTAAGAAGTTTAACAAGACTTGTACGCAAACATAAAAAGCTGAAACAATGCCACAAAAGCAAGACTTTGCTCAATGCAGACTCAATTTCTGAGGGCCCAGCTAAACCCAGCCTTGATTACAGTAACTCATTTCCACAGCTACAGGTGACAGGCAGCCCAAAGTGACCCACGGTCATAATGACATTCTCACATTCAGGACGACAGAAGACATAACTGCTTCGTGTTTGCAAACAGTGCTGAACGCTATGATTAAAATTAAACAAGGGCAAGTGCTAAGTTAAGAGAAGTGAAATCAGGGGCATAACAATACACAGCTGTATGAGCCCTTCAGCACAGAAGATCAAAATGGCAGCCAATCATAAGAGTTCCCTTTATACATCCAACAGGGCAGACATAGATCCAAACTGGGATCTGCTCAGCCGTTAACGTACTATGTACAGAAGCACAAACACCTGCCACTGAAAGCATTGATCTAGCCCACAAAAGATCCTGCAAAATCCATGCTTATTTCTCCTTACCTTTTTTTTCTCTCTTAGATTCACTACCATAATGTCTGGACATCTTTTATAATGTCTGTGCTAGCCCAAGCAGTGTTTCGGTTCTCTTACCCAGTCTCTGTCCTAAATTTCTCCTTCTGATAACACTGTCTTCCACATTTCTTTTTCCCAAGTATTCAGTAGTATGTTCCTTGCTTGCAATAAATAAAAAAATGACAGTAAGGAAGCAATGAATAAGAGTAGAATTAATGCATTCTCCCTGAAGAACAGGAAGGTACCACTTTGCACAAATGAAAGCAAAGAGTTAGTACTGGAGTGACAAAAAGGACAGATCACTGATACACTTCCCAGGGAATAACTCCTCAGGACATCCAGCAGCACAGAGCAAACTTCCACTATCCCTCAGATTCTCACAAGATGAACCCACATGGATTCTTCCCCATTACTCAGAGTACTACAGATTATTCTAAAACGAGGAATGCACACATTATTTGCATTGCTTTACAACCATCTTCCCATCTATCAGTGCACAATGGCTAGTTGTATAACTAGCTGGAATTCAAAAAGAAGGTTAGACAAATTGTTTTGATACTCTTGGACATACAAGAGTAATGAAAAAGAGAACAGTCACTGTGCTTAAGGACCTATTGAAGCAGAAGGATTACTAGACTGTAGATAGTACTGGTAATTTTGGGAATAAACTTGATAGGATCACTGTCACTATTTGGTTATTAAAGCTTATCAAAGGAAGTTGATTTTTTTTGTTTCCTTATTTTGAATGGATTTGGGATTAATTAAAGGAGTGAGAAAAGTTAAATACAAATCAAGTTAGCTTTTGTGATGTAATTCCACTTCCTTAGTGTAAGTGTTCTTCTGACCTTGTTTGCTTAAGCAGCAAGCTTTCCTTTTATCTTTCAGGCACTTTGCCAGCTTCTTCTCCTTCTTAAATTATTCTAACCTTTTGTGAACTGTAGTAAAATCTCAGACATCCGTGTTGTGATAGGATGATGTTAATAACAACAAGTTTCTAAGAGTATACATGTGAGAAAAGAAGGGATCATTTCAGAGTGAGTAGAGCCATGCTGAAGAGCATGGTATCACTTCCCTGCAACATACAAAAAGATGAGTGGAGATTTGCAGTCTCTGTAAGTTAGAAAAGTACAGGGAAAATAAAGGGGGAGGAAGTTTCTTAAAATATCCCTCTTTTTGTTTTAAAAATCCCTCCTAAGCCTAGGTATCCATGGTTAATCAGAGCAGGGCTTGGGACATAACGTGGCTAGGAAACACACAGTTACCTTTTCATGCACTTAAATATCATTCTCGTTAAATGTCTGAGAGTATCCCTAGAAATTAATTTGGTTTGATTGTTTCATAGAGCAAATGGATAGTCCACAATAGCAGACATAGTGCATTCCTTGGTTCAAAAATCTTACACAGTGGACTAACCCTTCTATAGCAGCTACAATAACATGCCTAGTTTCAATGTCTCTGTAGAGATTTGAAACTCTGAATAACCCCTACAACTGTCCTCAGCCTCAAAAGGACATAAAAATAAAGAGTCATATTAAAAACCCACAGAGGGAGCTGAGAGAATTAAATCCTTAGAAGTGGCTACTTGAAGACACCATCAAAGGAACACAGAGCTGCTTAGGGAAAACTTGAGAAAAGCTAATGGGAAGTCAGCAGGGAAGAGGAGGTAGATTAGAAGCACAAAGGAGTATTTTCAAAAGCTGAAGTTGTACCTAAAGGAAGAAAAATAAAGGCTGATGAGCTTTAGGAAATTAAGCATAAGCACACAATAAGGCAGGCAAAAAACTGTGTTTGAGAAACAACCAAGGAAGCAAAACGAAAACTACATTTCTCTTTAAACATAACAGAAACAGAAGCCTGTTAAGGCATCTGTAGGATCAGCTGAAGATCAGAACACAAAACCAGGAACGAGAACAAAAAAAATACATCCTTTGCAGTAGTATGTAGGAGTAACTGAAGAATTTCTTAAAGAAACGTGAACTTGTTTGTGAGGGACTCTGGAAAAGATCCGTCTGAAATTCAGGTAAGTGTGAAGTACCCTATAGAAAGATTTGACAAAGTGAATACAAATTAGTTGCCACAACTGGGTGGTATCCAATCAGGATATCTGAAGGAACTCTGGAATGAAATAAATGAAATTATTATAATGAGTGATACACTCTCAAATCTATTTTTAGATGTAATGATTGACAAATTGCAAACATGGCAACTTTTACAAAAGATTGCAGGGTAAAACTGTGAAGCTGGAAGTTGTACTACTAATTATATGGAACATATGAGAATAAAATAAAGATATCGGTATAAATGTGATGTATTCAGGAAAAATCCAATGTAGCTTTTGCTAAAGAAGGACAGCCGTATTCGCTTCTTGGTATTCTTTGATACAGTTAACACAATCCACTTCAATTTTCAAAGTTTTCTGGACAAAACTATGAGGAACTGCTGAAGCTCTTTACTAAACTATATGATTGGCCACAAATCAACAGATGAACTTCAGAGTCTGTAAAGGTGAAGGCACATGAGGAAAAATTACCTTAAATTTCTGTGCCAGATACCACAAACATACACTGAGTTGACCATTACCAGGAGTCACGATGGATGTTCCATGAAAACATCAAAGGCAAATCAGATGTTGGGAATTCAGACAACTCTGCCATTAATCTACGTATAAATCTATGGTTTGTCTGTATCCTGAATACTAGCTGCAGTTTTGGTCACGTCCTCCTGAGCACGATACGGAAGGACATGAAAAGTTCAAGACAATCAAGGGTGACCAAATGTCTTGAATATACACAGAATGTTCCCTTTGTAGGAGGGATGAAGGATGAAGTAGACTAGGATTACACTTTGAAAAACAGGTAACTTAGAGGGAGTATGATAGAGGTCAACTACATCATAAAAGTGGGCTTTGTTTACTCTTCAGCAGTACAAGAACCACAGAGCATCAAACAGAGACATCAGGAGCCAGGTTCAAAACAAGCAGAGGCAATTCTTTATATAACAGTGCTCATTGTTAAAAGATTTCCCAGATTCTGTTAAGCTCACTTGGATTCAAAGGAAGATAGAGTGAACTTAGAAGATCAATCCACTGAAATTCACTAAATACTCAAAAGCTCCATTTGGTTCAGGAAATCTTTAAAATAATTGAAAGCAAGGAGAGTATAAGAGGGATCACATGTGTTTAATTGTCCCTCTTGCACGCTTCTTACCTTTCCCCCTGCTAGCAACCGAGTTGGGCTGGTGGGAAGAAGTGCATGATAATCATGCCTTGAGTATTTCCAGGATTATAACCATCTCTCAATGCCAGAAGCAGGGTTTCCAGCACACATGTGGGAAGAAAGTGCCACAACACATCTTTTATCTATTCAATAGGTCTTATGTCATAGGTCTCTGATTGCTGCTGTGTGCCCTATTTAGAATGTGCTGTTAAAAACATGTAAATAACAGAGGTCTTTCCAGATACTGCATAGTCTCAGTAGAAAAAGAGAAAGGGGAAAGAGGGTAAAAGTGTCTTTTTCTTTTCAGCAGCACTTGATTAGAGAGCACCAGGATGGACCATAGATTCAGCACAATGACTTGGAGGATTAACATGCAAATATTACCACGTGCAGAAAACCACTTTAAATCCCTATCTATTTATGCAAATCCTTCAAGCAGGAGCGATTAAGTGTAAAAAAAAAAATCCTTCTAATAAACTTGATCATTTTCCTCCAGTGCTCTAAACAGCAGTGATACAAATTAAGTAGCTCTATTCTGCTGCATACTGCAATTCTTACCAGTTCATGCATTGATGCACCCAGTTATGACAGAACAATATGAATTGATTCAAGATGTATTATAGGACCGCTTTCTAGGAAGTCTAGTGACACTGCCAGTAATTAAGCTTGTGCAACTGTTCTTTTATTTTCAGTTTGTTATAATACTTTGGGCTCAAATTTATTGCAATGATTTTTCTGTGCTGTATGCAGGCTATTTTTTTTCCCATGGATAATACATAATGTTCCCAAGGACAGTGCTAAGGAAAGTATATAATTTCACCTGCATTAAAAAATTCATTGTCCCTTTACTGACCGTCTCACATACTTCTATACTTTGAAGTAGAGATCTAAACCACAGAACCTGACCTGCATGTCAGGGAAGTCTTTAGCTTCTCTGTGAAATTCTACCTTCAGTTTGGCCAAATTAGATAGTTTTTATCAACTAAAATCTCCCAATATAAGAAGAAAATCATTCTCAAATCTCATTCTGCATGTTTTAAGAACATCATCTACTTTAATACCAACTTTCAGCTCAGTTATTTTAGCACCGCTTTTTGGCTTAAATAGGGTCATCCATTACCTGATGATTACAGTCCTTGACTCACACACTTCTGTCATATCCCTGATATCTCTTCCAGACCTCTTCCTTTCAAATTATAGTTTATACATTTTTTGCTCATCTCCTAGTTCAAACCAATTTTCTAGCACATGTGACTTGAACAATGCTAACTAGGATTACATGAAATGTAATACTGAACCTTATAAAATTGCATGGATATTTTCCTATATACAGATAAGAATCACTGACATGGGAAGGGACCTATTAAGATTGCTTAGTCCAACCATCCTGCTCCAGCAGGATCAGCCAGAGCAAGTTGCTTGGGCCTATGCTCAGCTTGATTTTTAGTATCTCCACCGAAGGAGACTCCATAACCTCTCTGGACAGCCTGTTGCAGCATCTAACCACCTTCACAGTGAAAAAAACCAAATAAACCTATTTTCTTTTGTTTATGCAGAATCTCCCAGGTTCCAGTTTAAACCCATTGTATCTTGTCCTGACATTAAGCATCACTGAGAAGAGTCTGTGTCCTTCTTCCTTTCTCCCTCCCATCAGGTATATATAAATATTGATAAGATCTCTCTAAGACTTCTCTCCTCCATGCTGGACAGTCCCAGCTCTTTCTGCCCCTTAGATGCTTCAGTGCCTTAATCATCCTTGTGGGCCTCTGCTGGACCAGTACCAGTATGTCTATCTTTTTTGAATTCTGAAATATCCCCTGAAGCATCAGAGTGTCTTGTTTTTTTTACAGCTGACTTAAGGGAACCAGTTCAGAACCGTCTGATTAACAGTTAATATAGTGAAGTATCCCTATACACATTGAAACATACTTAAGTACACACAAGCTGAACGGTACTACTTTAGTTTCTTTCAGCCAGGGAGATCTCAGCTTATAGAGGCAACTGATAGTATTTCTTGCTAAGGAAGCTACCTTTCAATATACAACATTCAAGTTTTATATTCAGTAAATTGTATGGTTCAGTTACTACAGACCTTATGATTCAGGGAGTTTAATCTTCTCTAATTTAGTTAATACTTTTTCCTGTAATTTCCTCCCATATGCTTCAATTGATGATCAAATTGACTCAGTTTTCTTTGTCCGGAAGATCTGTTATCAGATTACTGTGGAACAATCCACTTTTGGTATATCAGTATTTCGTTTTAATTAATTTTCTCTTTACCACCTCCTTTTTAAACCCTCTTTCCTTCAAAATGTGATCAAAAGCTTAGAACATAACTGAAGTCAGACTGTAATCAACCACTCACCATTTCTCTTTTCAAATAACAGATACTGTCTTTGCCAGTATAAAATCAAAGTATTTACAATGTGAAAGATTATAAAAAACCTGGATTTGGAATCTCAAGAATAACTGTTTCATCATCCTAATTTAAGTATGCTCAATTTTAGGTTTTAATTTCACTGTTGTTTAGTCATTTCCATATACTTATTGGTTTCAGCTATCCTGCCTGTATAACAAATCAATATTGAAATCACAGGTAGAGGTTTTTTCAATCATATCTAAACTATTTCCAGAAACATGGAATCATTAAGGTTGTAAAAGACAACTAAGGTCATCAAGTCCAATTGTCCAACAACACCATGCCTGCTAAACCCTGTCCTGAAGTGCCATGTCTACACATTTTTTTGAACACCTCCAGAAATGGCAACTGCACCACTTTGATGGGCAGCCTGTTCCAGTATTTGAACACTTTCAGTAAAGAGTTTTTTCCTAATATCCAATCTAAACCTCCCCTGAATGCAGCTTGAGGCCCTTTCCTCTTGTCCTATTGCCTGTCATTTGGGAAGAGAGACCAACACCCCATTCACCTCAACCTCCTATAAGGTAGCTGTAGAGAGCAATAAGGTCTCCCTTCAACCTTCTATTCTGCAGACTAAACAATCCCAATTCCCTCAGCCTCACCTCAGCAGACTTGTTCTCCAGACCTTTCACCAGCTTTATAGCCCTTCCGTAGACATCTTCACCTTCAGAATCTTAACCTATGAAAATATGTCTGATTTAAAGAGAAAGTGAAAACTTAAAACTGCCACTTATGCCTCAAGTTTAGATACAAATATTTAAAGTGCTTTATGATGCTAAGTCCTAAGAAAAAGGACTCCAAATTATCTAAATTCTACTAATATTTTTATCCAACCTATGACTTCTAACATAGTCTTTTGGCCTCAGTGATTTTGAAATGACGTCTTATATTAAAATACCAAATACTTACAAAAATTAATAAACTTAATGATACCAAAATACTTTAAAAATTAATAAACTTAGTGCAATCTCCATAATATTTTTGTAGAAACATTTGAAATAAGGACTTTACCATACAGAATCACACAGAATCAGTAGGTTAGAAAAGAGCCCCAGGATCATTGAGCCCAACCATTTCTATCATTACACAATGATAATGAAACGTGGAATAGTTTATCATCAGTTACATGGGTGGACAGTATGGTGGATGGGAAACTGGTTGGAAGGTCACATTCAAAGTGGTCAATGGCTCATAGTCAAGATGGACATCCACGACAAGTGGCGTCCCTCAGGGGGCGTACTGAAACCAGTGCTGTTTAATATCTTCATCAATGATATTCACAGTAAGATTGAGTGCACCCTCAGCAAGTTCGCAGATGGTACCAAGATGAGTGGTGTAGTTGCTGCGCCAGAAGGACAGGATGTCATCCAGAGGGATCTAGAGAGGCTGGAGAAGTGGGACTGTATGAACATCATGAGGTTCAACAAGGCCAAGTGCAAAGTCCTACACCTGGATTGGGGCAATCCCCTATTTCAGTACATGATGGGGGATGATGTGATCGAGAGCCGCCCTGCAGAGAAGGACCTGGGGTTGCTGGTCAATGAGAAGCTCGATATAAGCCAGCAACGTGCACTTGCAGCCCAGAAGGCCAACTGTGTCCTGGGCTGCATCAAAAGAAGCATGGCCAGCAGGTCAAGGGAGCTGATTTTGCCCCTCTATTCCTCTCTTGTGAGAGCTCACCCAAAGTCCTATGTCCTGTTATGGAATCCTCAACATAAGAAGGATATGAAACACTTGGAACAGGTCCAGAGGAGGGCTACAAAGATGATTGGAGGGCTGGAGCACCTTCCATATGAGGACAGGCTGAGAGAGCTGGGCTTGTTCAGCCTGGAAAAGTGAAGGCTCAGATGAGACCTTATAGTGACCTTCCAGTACCTGAAAGGGGCTTGTAAGAAAACTGGAGAGAGACTATTCATAAATGCTTGTGGTGACAGGATGAGGGGGAATGGGTATAACATGGAGAGGGGCAGATTTAGAGTAGACATAAGGAGGAATTTCTCCATCATGAGAGAGGTGAGGCACTTGGAAGACGTTACCCAGGGAAGTTGTGGCTGCCCCACCCTTGGAGGCATAAAAGGTCAGGTTGAATGGGGCCTTGGGCAGCCTGATCTACTGGGGTCATAGAATAACCAAGTTGGAAGAGACCCATTGGATCATTGAATCCAACCATTCCTATCAAACACTAAACCATGCCCCTCAGGACCTCGTCCACCCGTGCCTTAAACACCTCCAGGGAAGGTGAATCAACCACCACCCTGGGCAGCCTGTTCCAACGCCCAATGACCCTGGTTGTGAAAAAATTTTTCCTAATGTCGAGCCTAAATCTCCCCTGGTGGAGCTTGAGGCCATTCTCTCTTTTCCTGTCCCCTGTCACTTGGGAAAAGAGGCCAGTACCCTCCTTTCCACCACCTCCTTTGAGGTAGTTGTAGAGAGCAATGAGGTCTTCCCTCAGCCTCCTCCAGCCTAAACGACCCCAGCTCTCTCAGCCATTCCTCATAAGGCCTGTTCTCCAGCCCCTTCACCAGCTTTGTTGCTCATCCCATTGGTCTCTGCCCAGCAGTCCTGCCTGTTCAGATCCCTTTGCAGATCCTCCCAACCCTCCAGCAGATCAACACTTCCACCCAGTTTAGCGTCATCTGCAAACTTGCTATGGGTGCACTCAAAGCCTTCATCCAGGTCATTGATGAATACATTCAACAGGGCTGTACCTGACCATGGGACATCCCTGACCATGGCAGGGGGGTTGGAACTAGATAATCTTTAAGGTCCTTTCCAACCCTAACTATTGTATGATTCTACATATCTTGTATTTTGTCCCCGAAGAAGAGATTTTATAAGAAATATCATGCAATCATGTAATTACAATTTTATCATACAATGTGCGTACACAGTAAAGCTGAAGAATGAAATAGAAGTTCTTCCAAATTTCACAGTATTTTCCCCTTGGTGAACATACCGCTGAAAAAGTCATTAAAAGCATCCTTCTCATTAATCCTAAAGCATCAAGTATAAGCGTCTATGGATACTTTGCTTTTGATTTCTTAAAATACACTTTCACAGCTGAGAGAATAGCATCAAGAGATAAAACACATCGCTTCTCAGGCAATGTGTTAGAACACATGCCAACGGATATTACCTGACACACTAAGGGGTGTTGCAATATCTGGCATTAAATATCAATTTAGATGACAAAAAAAAAAAAAGTCTTTCCTTATTCTCATACAAAACAGCATTTCAAAAATAAATGGAAAGAAAGTGGCAAGAAATTTTCATAGAATAACTACAATCAACACACTGTTCTTCTAAAAATTTCTTCAAAACTTCCTCTTGACTTGCAGTTATATATATATAAAAAAAAAAACAATGACACCAAGAATCCGTTTTAAACTAGTCTGCCTAGTTTCCCTCTTCTCTTCCTGGGTTAAATCAGGACATATAACCCCCCCAAAAACCAAAAAAATCAACCACCTCCAAAATAGTAAGATACCCAGATGATGTTAATGGTGGTGTTCAGCTCTCTAGGAAAGTATTGCATTTATACTGTGTTCATACACATATGGTAACCAACAACAAACATACTCTGGTGGTAATTTTAAGTTGACCCTTCAAAGCAAAATCATTTTACATATAAGAAAAAACATGTTTTGTCTAAGAGAGGCTTTAAAAGTAGTAATTTAGTCTGCATTCAGATTAAAGGCAGTTAAATTAGGGCACTGAATTTAGTTAATACTGATTACCTTCAGAGGAAAAGGACATGCAGTCATCACAAGTCAGAGTTTGCACACTAGAAACCTCTGTCATGTCAATACGACCAGAAAAAAAAACAGATAAATAATTTCTACACAGATCCACAGAGAGAATCTCTCTAATCTTAGATAATGGTTTCATGTGAGAAACCCTCCATAACTACTTCTCCAGTTATTGGTACAGTCATTAGCCTAGGATTCTACTCACAGAGGTATTACATCTTCGTTTTTCCTTTTAGAAGTACAAAGGAGAAACAAGGAAACTAAAACCCAACTGTTACATGAAGAAAACATCTACGTTTAGACTTGCAAATCCACCAATAACATTGACCATATCCTTCTGTTTAGCCTGGAGAAGAAGAGGCTGAGAGGAGACCTCATTGCCCTCTCTAATTACCTGAAAGGAGGTTGTAGGGAGGAGAGGCCAGCTCCCTCCTCTCAAGTGACAGGGGACAGGACAAGGGAGAATGACCTCAAGCTCCACCAGGGGAGATTTAGGTTAGACATCAGGAGGAAGTTTTTCACAGAAAGGGTCATTGGGCACTGGAACAGGCTGCCCAGGGAGGTGGTTGATTCACCTTCCCTGGAGGTGTTTAAGGCACGGGTGGACGAGGTCCTGAGGGGCATGGTTTAGTGTTTGATAGGAATGGTTAGACTCAATGATCCGGTGGGTCTCTTCCAACCTGGTGATTCTATGATTCTTGCTATTTTAAATCAACAATGACACCTTCCAATGCACAGAGAGATCTACTGTATTCAAAGGCACATTTGGTCTGACGTAGGGCATGAGGTGGGATTTTGACAATGTTTTTCCTTTTCATAATGCTTATTTTCTGAATTACAGGGTTCTTGATCTTCCTTTTTCTGGTAGTTCCTTCCTGAACTACTTTAGTGGGACCAGAAGAGCTGTTGGTGGATTGCATGGTTTTCTGATCCAAGATTAAAATCAACAGAAGCACACACTAACTCAGCCATTTTTTAGATCAGTTTCCTGATCTGGATTACAGTACAGTTCAGCAGGAAGTGGAGCCTATTCTACTAAAAGGATAACACAGTAACTCCGAGAATCACTGGCAGGAGGGCAGGAATATCTCAAGTCAACATTGCTAACATGCTCTTCATGCTGTGAAACCACTGTCTTATTTTCATGAAATGTCAATATCAATGTGCTGAGTTCGTGGCATTTTTGGTGGTAGTCCATTCATTTTAAAACAGTTAAATGAATTTCAGTATGTGAAATTATATTCTTATTAGAAACTAGGGGTTATTTTTATTATTTTTAAAATATAAAGTCAACCCCAGACTACTTCCACATCTGAAATCATTTTCAAATGCAGGTGAATGACATGCAAGTCTGTCAAGATCCCTTGGAAACAACACAAACCACCACAGAAACCTTTGTGCAAATACAAACATATGTGCACAGCTATATATATGCAAAATGAGCGGACATTATACATTATAGAACAGATAATCAGAAATTATGATTAAAAAAAGGTAATTAAAACCTAGAGGATTTGTGCAGTCCTAAATAACTACTTCTGGGCAAACAATGTAGTGTTAAAAAACTTGGCCTAAAGCTTACTACATGCAAGCCATCTGTCTAGTCAGTTATTAGTTAAGCAGAAATTCTAAAATGCAAATGAAAACAAATATGTTACGCTCTGTGCCAATTTACTGATATCTTCTTTGCACACTGGCTCTATGAACATTCATTCTCGCTATATTATTCTCGCATTTTGTGAAAAACTGATCATACTCATACACTTCCTTGCTGCTTCCACACATCTGAATGACTAGAGCAGGAGACAAGGAATACCAAGTGTTTGATTAACTAAACTGCCTTTGAGGACATGTAATTCAAATAATTTAGTCTTGCCTAATATTAAAGTGTAATAAAATTTATCTTCAAATAAGAAGATTAAGGAATTTTTTTTTCAAAATCAGCCCACTGTGCAAATACACAGAAATGTGTGTATATATTTATTTTTATTTATACTTATTTATATACATGTGGTTTACCCAGAATGTAAACTACTTCTCTTCCATTTAATTCCATGCTGCAAGTTCTCCCCTCTTAATAAATCATATTATCAATATAAGCTTCATTATTTCCTGAGGCTGAACTGTTAGACGTGAGCCCCATTTATCCTTTCCATCACTCAGATAAGATGTGTATACATAGACATTGTACTAGAAATCCGAGGACCTACCTAAAGCCAAATCGGGGCATTCACACATTCACACCCATTATCCCATTAAAATACTTTAAGAAATTAAACACTCAGAATTCAGAACAGCAAGAAAATAAAAAATACAACGGGTTTCATGAGCCCTCTGTATTGACTGCTAAACCTGTATAGATTATAAGGTATATACCTATAGCACCCCCTGGCCTCCAGAACTGAGGGAGTTGATGCAAACATTGAGCCTGCAATTCATACAGAGAATTCCTCAGTAATAAAATGAGAGAACAGTGAATTTTTGCTGTGTGACCCTTTTATCTATATAGAGGAACTCTGCAAAGTGATTTTTTTTCTGGAGATTACAATCCATAAAATACAGATATACAAAATCATATACAAAGGGGAAGACTTACTTCATCCAATCAGGAGACAGAGATTCTAGTATGCACAGTTAACTACTTTTCCACTTAATTCTAGATAACGTGGCAATAACAACTATTAAAAAAGATAAATTAAGAACCTGTAGATTTCCCTGATGCAGAATATTAAATGTTCAGGATAATAGAAGGAATGGTGGGACTGAAAACTGAAACGTTTTGTCAAGTAAATTCTGTTTCTGATTCAATCTCACTGAGACCACAGAAAGCACTGCTATTCTTCCATTAGCAGAAGATGTTGCTAAGGGTACCCAGACAAATGAACAGGCAAGAGAAGAGAGGATGAAAAAAAAAATACAAGCAAGGATGTCTGACAGTAAAAAAAATTCACAAGGTGTATAGAGGGTATTTTCATCTGAGTAGTTTGATACAGAAGCTGTCTTCCAAACCACTAGAAACCTTTTAAAAAGTAGATAGCCTTTTAAAGATACAAAGAAACTGAAAAGAACATTAAAAGATTCCGGGGTGCATGTGAATAGAACTGTGCTCACTAACAGTCAGACATTTTACATTAATATAGCACTATCAGCAAGAAGAATTCAAGAAATCTGATGATATTCATTAATTAAAGGCATATCACAGCCATATCTAATGCTGTTCCTGCTTAAATAAGAAATGGCAAGAGGGAACAGGAGACACACAAAAAATTACCAGCAGAGCCAGAAGAATTCAGGTGAGGGTTCAATGGGTCAGGTGTAGTGAAGGTTCTTACAGGACACAGGCACAACCTGTGAAATGAGAAACGTACCCAGGAATATTCACTTTCAAGTCCTGTACATCAGTCAGAGAGTTGATCTTCATCCCATACACTGCTCACTTTCATAAATTATAATCTAGAACAATGACTTGTCAAGCTGAGTGGATTTTCTAAAAGATAAACTCTTCCTTGGAAATCACCTAGAGAAACGCAGCTTTTCCAATGGTTAATTATTCACTTCTTAAATACTTGAACCTATTTCTCAAGTTTTGACCTTAATATACTTTCACTTGCTATTTCAAGGAGGTTTCTATTCTGAAACTATTATTCATACACAGAAATTAATAAACCACCACCATTCATAAGTCTGATTGCCTTTGGTTGAAATCAAGCCATGTGGTCTCCTGGAGAACGACAACTTACAGGCTATTTTGGTTTACAACATCAGACTACAGCTTTTACAAAGTAAAATCCCCTGAAGCACATACAGTGTGGAGGTGTGAATCCTCAACACCAGCTGTCTTGCTTTCTAGGCAGCTCCTGCTGCACTACTTCTTAACATGTGCTCATTCACAATACCTCAGGATAAGCACAGCACACAGTCTTTATTTCCAGACCAATCATGACCAACGCAGCCCAAATAAAACATGGTTTGTTTGAACTAAATTAACCAAACTGTCCAGATCACCCTAGACTAAAATCTTCTTTTTTACCAGTATTTTGTCCTCTATAGGCTTTGAGTGATGTTTTGGTATTTCCTTCCCAAATAAAACTTTAATTTTGTTCCCTTGTTGAAATACTTCCTTTGCTCTCCACAGGGAAGAGGAGTTTCTTCCATTTGTTCACTTAGGTTTCTCATTTCTTAGAATTTTCCAGCTGTGGAAAGCTCTCTTAGAACTAAGAAATAAATAAAAATGTGTCTCTTTTGCTGGATTTTATAAATATTTCAGCTCTACATAACAAATAACATCCATCCTCCAATCACATTTACAAGAAACCAGTTATTATGGAATTTTAAAATAATTCAGGTAAAATATGAAACCCTCTTCTCTGCCCGTACAGAAGAATAATTTGTAAAAGCTCACATGTACATGAATCCAACTGTCTTTACTGCTTGCCTAAAAAATACGGCTTTGCAGGACAAGCTATACTGAAAAGTGTCAGTGCTACCCTTTAAAAACCTGAGTAAAACACAAGAAAATCTACAATGAAAGCATATTTGAGACGCTTGATAACATGAGTATAATTAAGAGTAAAACCAAAACATTCTTTCAGGTCAGAAAGGAAAGATGTTGGAGGGACAGCAAGGGAGGAAAAGTCAAACAGTATCTCTCAAAAATGAACATCTTGATATATGACATTAATCCTGTGTTAATGGTATATTCATTATAGAGAGGAATATTTAAATATGCGTACGCACACACACATATACACACACACACACACACACACACACTCATTATAGAATGAAGCCTAAGTCTTTCACAATACTTGTTCAGATTCTGAGAAGGAACCAGCTATTCCCCACCCACTCCAGTCACCCCCCAAAAAAAACGTTGCTTTAAAGGCAATTACAAAAATTGCACCTTTCTGATTCACTTCTTTCACACAAATCTTGTGGCAGCTTGACTTACTTTGAAGTGAGAATAAGCTGAAGAAATTGAAGGCTGTTAAATTTAGATGATTTTTCCTTTTGATTTCTTTGTACTACCTGAAAACACTTCTGCAACCCAAACTGTCTTTGAACTACAAAATTAATCAAAGTTTCCTAATCCATTCAAAGGTGAGAAAAAAAAAAGTGTGATACTTTAACATGTAAGTCATCTGAACATATCACTCTCGGGCTGGGCTTCTCCTCCCTGATCAAGAGAGTAAATGTAAACCTTCCTGCTACCCATATCAGTTGCAGAGGCAATTGAACTGGTATCTTGGGCTCTAGGGAGAGCTCCAAACAGTCTTTGCCTTCAGCAGACCCTGTTATGAAGAGGGGCAAGGGCCATCCATAAAGGAAACAGGGAGCAGCAGGCATGCAAGGAACTACCACACAGGGCAGACAGTGAAGTCTTGGTCAGCAGTGTCACCAGCTAAGAAGGTGCAGAAAGGGAGACAGCATAGATGCTAAAGGCTGGAGGAAAGAAGAAAGAGAGCAGAAAGGAAATAGTGACAATGAGAAGGAAATGAGCAAGAGGAAAGAGGTGGTGACTGTCAGTCAGTTTAAAGTTCATCAGCTAAGGAAGTAAGGATTTTCCTCCTGAACCAGACATGAAATTCTAACTGCAACCTTATGTTAAAGAGAAGTAGTATGGAAACACACAACAATGCTTCAGCCTGGGCATTAGAACATGCAACAGCAAAGCTGAATACGTCTTCCAGCCCAAGCTAAACCAGAGTGTGTACCACCAGGGGGATCCTTACATCAGCACTAGGAGCAGTTCAGGTTAGCCAGTGGTGACTTCTTCCTTCACTTTCCCCTCACTTCCAGAACAAAGAAGGCTCCGAAGATGAGCAACTTTACTTCAGGTTTTCTGTACAAGCATTTTCTATGTTGCATTCTGCAGAAAGGGCCAGCTTGCCAGCAGGCTGCAGAGAAAAAAAAAAAAAAACAAAACAAAAAAAAACCATCTTTCTCCGGGATGGAGGAGGCCCATGTTTCTTGTTTAGGCTGTGTACCACATTGCCTTATTAACTGACCCACAGGTCAAAACCAAAACAAAACACAACACAGAGAAGGGAAGTTTCTATACCTCACAGACTGAAACATCTGGACTAACAAAAGTTGTTGGTTTAAATACCATAAACAGAACGGAAAAATCAGCTTTCCTGTTTTGGCTGCCAAGTAAAAGTGAAGAAAATTCCCGAATACAGAAGACTATATTCTTTTATAAGTATTTTATTTTAATTAAGGATTCCCTGAACAGGATAACATTCTCCAAAGTTAGCAGGCAACTTAGAGGGGCAACTCGTTTTGCAATTTTGATTTAACAGCCATTCTAGGATGAACAGTTCAGGTCTATAAGGAGCAAGGGAGGTAATAAGACAGGATGGGGGAGTGAGAGGGAAGGGGGTTAGAAGAGAAGGAAAAATGAAAGGAAAAGAAGCTGTCATAAAGTAGGAAACAATGTCAATGTTCTTATTTACCAAAGCAGAGTAAGGTTCATGGCTTAAAGTTCATGAGTCTCAATGATTTTGCAAGAATCTGTGAACTCTGAGAATACAGAAGAGTGAATGTATTTTGTATTAGCTCCTCATTGCACCCAAAGTGATTCTTTATGTCCCCACTGACTGTTTTTTTTAGGATGGGAGCATCAGAGGTTCCATGAAGGGAAAGGTAACAGGTTTTAAAAACATAACCAATCACTGTATCCACAGAGTTGTCTTAATTCCAATATTATAACTCAGAAGTTTTCCTACAAATAAGAACAAGACAAAAAAAAATACGGATGTTGGTGACTGCATTCCTAATATTTCTAGATGTACATATCACTTAAAAATGCAGATGTTTCCTCAAAGTAGGTATTTTTAATACTAGTGTTACACTGTAAGTGAATACAGTGCCAAGAATAATAACTTTGATAATATAAGTCATTCTTCAAAGCTATAAACTGTGAAGAGAGATGGAAAAAGATGGAAAAAGGAGGGCTGGGGAGAAAAGAAACTGAGAAAGGAAATTGTATGAGAGATGCGGAATGCACAGACAAAGTAAGGAAATAATATAAAAAGAAGAATGAGCGATAAAAAAGTGAAAAGCAAGATAAAAGTGGTCATAAAAGAGAAAGCAACAGAGGCGAGGGCCTAGATCCAGAAAAGCTCTTATGTTCTTAACTAAGTACATGAAGTGCACTACAAATAAACTTAATTACACATTTTGCAAGACAAAAGAATTAACAGTCAAGGAAAGGGAAAAAAATCAAAAAGCAATAATATCTAAAGAAAGAAGAAAAAAGGCCAGCAGAAGATTAGAGTGAAACTAAACACAGAGTGGAAGTCATCCTTGTCATGGGGTGCTTTTTTATGAGTTTCAATATTAATTAATCTTTGGGTAGCCCAGAATTCATACATAGCTAATTCTCAAACAAAATTTACTTGGTCCAACATGGGGAAATTACATATTTTTGACAAAAGAACAGGAGATAATAATTGAACAAAAAAGTTTGCAATCACATAGGTGCAACTGACAATAATTTGACTGCAAAGTATGAATAGCATCAAGTTCAAATGAGTCATACATACACACACACACCAATTTTTCTAATTTTAAAGGGACAGTTTCACAGATGAAAGCAACAAGGATTAAAAGCAATTGAGAGCAAAGTGTTGCCTAGAAAACAAGTGGTATTTGAAAACTTTCACAGCATACTTTACTGGCTGTTGTGAAAAGCAATAATTCAGCAAATACTGTGGTTTAAAAAATAAAAAAATAAATCAGATTTATTTCACCTTTTATTTAGAGGGCGAATAGCAATTGAAAAATTCTAAATTTAATAATATTCTAGGATAATAAAAATGCAGAACCTCAAACCATAATTGCAAGCTTAAATATGTGAAGAGAATAAGACAGCACATAAACAATTGTAGAAAATTAAGTAGTTAAGAAAAAGGACTTGGAAAGAAGGCAGCATTTCAGACAAGAAAATATGTTTTGTAAAATATTAAGAACATAAAGGAATCCTAACATTGATATCAGGTAATTCTTAGAATGATACATTGGTTTTCTTAATAACAATAATGCAAAAAAACCCACAGCACCATTCTGGTCTGGGGGTAGAAGCTAGGTGATGCTTTATCACTCTCCATCCTTCTAACAATTCACAAGTATTTTAAGTTGCAGTCACTGATCTTGCTGGTTTTAGCTAGCACAGCCAAAAAAAAATGCTAGTAGACTTAAAAGACCTGTCAAATGGCTTCTCTGCACATGAACTAGGATTTCAATAAATTCTGAAAGCCGTAAATTTGTAGGCGTTGAGGGGTTGGGACTGGAAGGCTAGGACTATACTAGAATTTTAAAGAAATATACAGGAAGACTCATTTAACTTGGCACATTATCTGATTTTGCTCTCAAGGGAAATCAAGATTTCAATTAAGAATTAGAATCTAATATAAAAATATTAACCAATAACATCATATAAGCATTCAGTGTTTCCTCTCAAACTACCTGAATAAATATTAATTGAAGGTATTTGTCTGATGAGAGCAATAGCATTGTGCAATGCGTTTGCCTACTGCAAGGCAACAGTCCAACAATTAGGTTAAAGTGTGAAAAAAATCCCAAACATTGTCATGTATTAAAATGAAGGAACTGTTCATTAGACTTCAAAAACACAATTGTGAATGGAGAAATATCAACAAGCAAGTATGGTCTGCTGCAATTCACAGGTTGTATTTGGCAGCTGTAGTATGTAGAATTTTCCTCAGGGTCATAAATGCAACAACAGCATTACTAGCCAGACATGCAGAAAAATCAGATCTTTGGAAGAATAAATAATTAAAAAGTAATACTTTAAACTATGAAGTATACTTTTAACTATGAAAGCCAATTGGGAATGTTTTCTAACCTTCCTTGAGGCTCTGGAGTGAGTCTAGAGAAGAGCAACGAAGGTGGTGAAGGGGCTGGAGAACAGGCCTTATGAGGAGCATCTAAGAGAGCTGGGGTTGTTTAGCCTGGAGAAGAGGAGGCTGAGAGGAGACCTCATTGCTTCCTACAACTACTTGAAAGGAGGTTGTGGAGAGGAGGGTACTGGGCTCTTCTCCCAAGTGACAGGGGACAGGACAAGAGGGAATGGCCTCAAGCTCCGCCAGGGGGGATTTAGGCTAGAGAATTAGGAGGAAGTTTTTCACAGAAAGGGTCATTGGGCATTGGAATAGGCTGCCCAGGGAGGTGGTTGATTCACCTTCCCTGGAGGAGTTTAAGGGACTGGTGGATGAGGTGCTGAGGGACATGGTTTAGTGTTTGATAGGAATGGTTGGACTCAATGATCCAATGGATCTCTTCCAACCTGGTTGTTCTATGATTCTATGAAAAAAATTTCTACTGTAACTAAATATGAAAACATGTATAGATGAGGCAGAAATGCAAGCCATTAGAAGGAGCTACAGGAAAGATGTGGAGGGACTTTTTACAGGGAGTGTAGTGATAGGACAAGGAGTATCAATTTCAAGCTGAAAGAGAGGAGATTTAGATTAGATATTAGGAAAAAAAAAATTATTGCAAGTGTGGTGAGGTACTGGAACAGGCTGCCCAGAGAAGTAGTGGATGCCCCATCCCTGGAAGTGCACAAGGCAAGGTTGGATGGTGCTATTAGCAAACCGATCCAGTGGAAGCTGTCCCTTCCCATGGCAAGGAGTTGGAACTGGATGATCTTTAAGGTCCTTTCCAGCCCTAACCATTCTATGATTCAATGATTTTTATTCTCCAGTCAATACAAATGTGAAAAGAAATTAAGTGATTTAACAAGATTTTTCTTTGAGAGATCTCATGGCAACTGAGATGCCACAGACAGGCCATATAGAGCTAAAAATCTGGCTGCAAAGTAGAACTCAAAATCAAATGCTAATAGCATGGATTTTTTTCCATGGAGGGAGGTCACAATGGAAGTCATTCTATTATTACCTCTGTTAGCTAATATTTTAATAGGAAAGAAAAAAGAAGGTGAATAGCGATATAAATAAGTTTACTGATGATAATATATTAGGAGGAGGGTGTAAGCGTGAGGGCCTACTGTGATGAGTTGGAAAAGGACTTCACGATATATGGTAGGGTGGTGAAATGACAGCTGGAATTTAATAAAGATCTGAAGGTTGAATAGTATATTAAACAAATGACGGCTAAAAATTTGGCTTCTTCAGACTAAAAAAATAACAAAGATGAGAGCAAATCTGACTACTCTCTATAAATACACACTAGCCATAAACATAAAGACCTAGAAGGTATTTGAGACAAAGAAAGAAAGCTGGCATTGCAAACAAATTTAGTACGGAAATTATGAGCTTCTCAGCTGCCAGAGGAGTGAAGCTCTAAATCAGCCTGTCCATGAGAGGAAAAACAGCCTAACTGGTCTTTAAGATAAATGTGGATAAGCACTGTGAACAAATTACACAATCTGGTTGCTATGACAGCTCAGTACTGGGTTATCCACCCAACTTAGGCTGGATTCAATAAATGAAACTGAAGCAGAAACTTACCAGCATATAGCAGATGCACTAGAACTTCTATCACTAGAGACATAGTAAGATTTAAAGTATTTTTGAGAAAGAGTTTTCCACTTTAGTCCAAAACGTCTGCTTTTCCTTTTGATTTGTTTCTATGACAGCAGAGGTAGCTTTAAGTGTGAAGGTTCAGACTTTTACAAGCAGCTATTTGACTTGCTGGAGTAGATACAGTGTTGAGACAAATTAGTGACAGGCTAGTTAGCTAGCACAGGGAAGGCAATTAGTTAATCAAAATAAGCAATGTCTGTTTGATCAGGCTTGTTCATAGCAGTAATGAGGTTTTGAAGTTATTTCCTCAGATCTTGAGTTGGTTTTGTTTGCAGAGCAGCTGGGGTGGGCAGAAAAAACTATTCCTTTTGGGGTAAACTGGACTGAAACCTGCTCCAAAAGCGTGCCAAACACATCCCAGCCCTTCACAGGGCTGAACACTAGACTGTTTCTTTATGCAATCTCAAGCCATGTGCCTGCCACCTGGGACATCAGGCTCTCACTGTCCCACCTCAGGACTGCCAGACATTCATAGAGATGGACACTAATGGCTGGAATTCCACCAGGAAGGCCATGCCAGGAGAACAGCGCACAACAAGCATGGTTCTACCCAACTCTGACACCCAGTTGGAAGAGGACTAAACAAGCCTAGCGTTTACTAGAAATAGAAGACCCTGCTTCTTCTAATTGGCAACAGTTTGGGTTGAAGGCTTATATAACGCCAGAGAGCTGATATGGGCTCACTTCATAATGTATACGTTTCCCAAGAACTGAAATTTTACCTTGAACATAATGAGTTATCCAATGTTTTGTCTAGCTTTCTATCATTTAGGTTACCAAAGATCAAATTTGCTGAATAGCTTGTCTTACTTGCCTCAGTTTAATCACTGAGGGAAGACAGATCAGTTGTTTGCGACTAGTCCTCCTTTAAAAAAAAAAAAAAAAAAAATCACAACTCACTCACCACCTAATTAACAGAGTTTCTTAAGTCTCTCTTGACTCAGCTTTCTCTAGTTTTTTTTTGTTTTATTTTTAAAGCAATTTATAAAATTACATCCTTCATGTGGCTAGGTTTCAAGATAAAAGAAATAAAGGAAGAAAACAAATCAATATTTTTTTTCAAAAGACAACTCTCTGTCAAAAGTCCAAAAGGAATTATAGAAGTCATCTTCTGTTAGATATGTGCCAACCTTCCTTTTCCCCTTAATTTACTTTTTCATTGTTTATGATGGACACACCTTTCATATAAAACTGCACCAGTGAGCAACATCAAATGAGTTTAAGACGACTACTACTCAAGAAAATGAAATGTTTAGGAAATAATTATGAACTCGTTGTCACAGAATTATAAATTTCATTTAAGCGTTGCCTTTAGTGTCCTTAGAATGAAAAGGAAATCCACAAGAAAATCATGCAGTTTAAATTACAGGGAGAGTTTAGGTTAACAAAACAGAAAAATGAAATTGTCTGGGACAGAAATTTTATCATTACTTACTCTTGTGAAATGCACAGTCAGCTCCCCAACAACCAAATGAAATCAAGACTTCAGGACTGTTTTCATATCCAAAAGTGTCCAGGCAATATATCAATGCCTGTACAGAAAGTGCCCTTCAGGCAAAGAAGTAGTAGAATGATTCCTTGAGATGGTGAGGACACAGCTTGGCACCAGTTGTGGATATATTTGCATACTGATTAAAACTATTTTGGAATGCGTAAGGTGGTTGTTGATTTATAACAATATAGGAAGATGAGCCAACAAATATCATACATATCCATTACCTCAAAATTAATGATGCTAATAAAATGAGACACAGCTATGAAATGCTTCCTATGGTATTACTGTAAAACTAAATCTCACGAATCATATTTTTAAAGACTCAAGCAACTTCTCTCCACTGAAAGAGCATACAAGGCAAAACTATAAGCAATTACATTAGAGTTACGAGCAAACTTTCAGAGAACAAACAAAATATAAAGAAGATTTTGGTTTGAAATTCAAACCAACAGAGAACCAAGTGCTTTGCAAAAATTAATAAAATTCAAATCTGACCAATTTGAGCTTTATGGTATTTATGTTTAGCTTTTATATACAAGACTGAATAAACAGTTACAATAGTCCACAAGCTATCCTGGCAGATCTAACATGTAACTGCTGTGCTATTAAAAAACATAAAAATTGTGAATGAAAACTATTTAGAACTGAATAGACACACAACTAGTACATCCATATAAAAACACGATCAGACTTTTAAAAATATATATACTTGAAACAGATCTGCATAATTCCAGACTTATTTTTTTGTAGATTATTCTTCTTTAACTATTCTTAGTGTCAAGATAATCAAACATAAAATAAATGGTATTTTTATTATCTGTAGAACTTTGCACTGAAACAATCAGTGTTTAGATATGAATAAAAATACAAAAAATTCCCACAAAAATATTTTTGAAATCTGTGATTCTTTTTGCTTCAAAAAAATTAACCACGACTCTGGAACATACTTTGATGGTAATCTAACAAAGTTCTGTTCTTTTGACTGTTACTATTACTTACTGCAGAGGATAGATTAACAACAGGAACTATTAAAAAATAACAAAAACAAACAAAAAAAAACCCCAAATAACAGAGACTACCCAAATTGTAGGTTGGAGAAATTATACATGAAGTTACTTAAGTCAGTCAAATGTAGTTAACTTGTAGATATTTTTAGACTCAAGAGATCTGCAAATTATATTGTAGAGTTAGCAAATTATTGTAATATTTTATATCAGGGAATTATTTTAGAAACATTTCTTCCATTTTTATCTTCATTCTCAGTGTGGTTACCAAGCATCAGCTGAATGCTGCCAGACTGAGCTGCTATGGCTACTGGCTCCCTGGAATGTGGAGGGTTTTTTCCTAAAATTACTAACAAGGATTATTTTCTCTTCAGAAGTCAAATGTTCATATGCATCTACAGGAAAGCACTGCACAAATTTCTGCCTCGTTCATCTGCAGCATTGCCCTCAAAAACAAAAAAGTAATAATATTTGTAAACTATATCTTCTTCTGGAAAAAATACCATGTTTAATTTCCATCTTAGCCAAATTATACTATTTAACCAAAAATGGAAATGACCTTCTGAATTACTGAGCATAATCCTCTCTACCAAGTCTTCACCTGCTGTAGCTAATTCACTGTGCACTTTATAAAGAGGAACATGCCCTAGAGCAGCCTTAGAAGACTGAACCCATCAACCTTCCCAGCTCCAGCTTGAATTCACAAGGATACCTGTTCAGCTTTGTGTCAGTCATAGATTTCATGGTAAGTATTCATATCTCATGAAGATGAATAATATTTAAGTAAAATCATCACCTGCAACACTATGGTAGAAAGATTAAAACTCAACTTTCTTAAACAAGTCAAATTATTACCTTTTGTCATTTTTATTTAAAATTCATATTTGTATGTTAGTGTGAAAGGTATTTAATGAAATTTCTACAGTTTGGTAAGTATACGTTTTGCTTACATGTATATTTAAAAATTTCAACCTTTTGCTTTCACTAATTTAGCACTTTTCATTTGCTACCAAATGATCCCATGTTTCCCTGCACCTGGCCTCTACAGTACAACTCCATTTACAGCACACAGGACTGGGGCTTAATTTTTCCAGTAGCCTCCAAGGGCTTCCCATGAATCTTCCTTCTTCCTCCCTTCCTTTCACACTCCCTTGTGTGGCATTTGTGAGTTTCTATACCCCTTCCTCATCTTCTGGAGATTCCACAGAGATTTTACTAAAGTAGCAAGATACACATAGGAACCCAATTCACACTAGGTCTGCCTTTTGCTTTCTGCTTATACTTTTCCTACAGGACTCTCACTAATTTTACTCTTAATTTTCTCATTCTTTTTCAATAGTGTCCCCTCCCTCAATTGTGCTACACAGTGATGCCCGAGGAGTTTGCAGAGGAAAGACACGGGATAAGAAATTGCTGTAGAAGAAGTAACCTCTGTAAGAAGTAACTTTGGATAGCTGTGAGGAAGAGGTAGAAAACAAACCCTGCTCACTGTCTGCAGTCACTTGCTTGTCGATGATGTTTCAGCTAGTGAGCATTAGGCAGTGCCAGCATGGTATGCATGGCCAGCACTCCAAATAAATGATTAATGTCTGACCTAAGGCAGCAAAATGACCAGCTCTAAAATACAAGAGTAAAAGTCTAAAATTAAAATCCACACGTGGCTTCTGCTCTCCCCCCAAATTAACAGTGCTGTCCAGCTCTCCAAATTGCAAGAGGGAATTCGCAGACACTTGCAAGATCACTGCAGCTGTGAGGGACCTCAGGGTGCAACCTAGTGTGACTGCCCTGCTCACAGCAGGGTCACCTATAGCAGCCTGCTCAGAGCTGCGTCCAGCTGAGTTCTGAATGTCTCCAAGAACAGAGAATCCACAATCTCTCTAGGTAACCTGTGCCAGTGTTTGACTGCCCTCAGACTAAAGATAGCAAAAAAAGCTTAGAAGGCTTTCTCCCTTTTTCCTTCTCTCTTTTTATTCTTAATGTTTTCTCATGTTATGTTGCAAACATGACAGACAAGCCCAAATGAAGTTAAGTAAATAAACAGAGGTGGTGGAAGAAAGAAATGATCACATAAGTTGTCTAATTTAACTCATTGTATTTTACCAATTACAATTTTTCTGTTTACCACAGACATTGCCACATTTCTTAAGCTGGGGATTCACGTTCACAAGCCTTACAATTAACTTGTAGGAAGCATCAAGCAATCCAGCTCTGAAGTGAGGTCACAAAATTCCTGTTACATGCATATCAGTGCTGTGCAAACCCATGAAGAAAAGGCAACATTGGGTTAGTACTTGCTTTATCATCTAACGAACATATAACATATATTATATGTTATAACATATATTTTTTTTTAAAGCAGTATAAACAGTCTTCTCTACTGTGCAATGTCTGCTTCATCAACAAACTCAACAATTCAATCTTATTTGTTTAGACACCTGCAAGTTTGGCTCCTAAGTTTTATTCATGCATAATGAGAATGTCTCTTTCTAATTGTTCTCAGTTTGAGTCATGTATTTACACATTGGTGCTACTGCTTTTCTGACACTGCAGCACTTCAACCAGCACAGAATTTAGGGGACAATTTTGTTTCAGCACCTGTGACAATGAGAGGGATTGCATTGAAAAAAAACCACTAACATACCTCACCACTGCTTTCTTCTTAATGCTTAGTCATTAAGTAAAATGTCTCAGTTCAAGATTGACTGGGGCAGGGAGGAAGATTTCATGCAGTCCTTCACTTAATGCCTGGTCATTTGGACATAGATAAACAACAGAGAGAAAGAAATACGCAGTATTGGCATCTACACCTCCAAGTGCAATAGGGTACCTAGCCTGCAGGCCATGAAGAGAAATCAAAAGATTTCAGCTTATTTCATTACATTGTTTTCACAAACAATTGTTCTCACACTTTTATATGATATCAAGATGTATCACTTAGGGATCCAAACTTGAAATAAGCCTTTGAAACCTACAAGTAAATTTTGAAGAAAGCACTTGTAATTTGGAAGAAAATTAAAATAAAAGAAAACCAAACCAATTCAAAGAAAAACCAAATTTAAAAACACAAAATTAAATAGAAATTAAGTAAAACTTGTCAATATTCTACTATGGAAGAGAAGGATTTTGGGAAAATCATATTTATCCAAGAAAAAAAGATATATAGTTAAATTAGACAAAACGAATACTCAGTTGTAATTAACAGGTAAATTTTACCTACTGAGATTAGACACTGTTTTTAAAAAAAAAAAAAAAACATATAAGGACAAGATTCTCACTTCGTACCAGGAAGAGCACTAATGATCTGAACAAACACATATTTTCAATATTACATAGTGTAAGTATGTGCTCAGAATTAGCTGAGACTAAAATAGGGTATTTCATTCATACCAGAGAAATTATACACTGCCTCAAGTACATGACTGCCCTTTAATTGAATCAAGCCCTTTCCCCATTACATCTCAGCCAATTGGCCAAGGCAGGAGCATGTGATTTCAGATCTTTTTGTTTACTGTTTTTCTTCTAAGAAAATGAACGATTTTTGACACCATGTACAGCACACATTAAATGAAGTGCTACTACATCTGGTATATTCCTTATTAAACTTCAAACACACCTCAGGCAAAGTTTGGAATGCATTTGGCTTGTTTTCTGCTGCTTTTTAGTCTTCTCAACTGCATTGCAGGACACAGGAAAAAACAAAAAAGAACAAAGTAAGAAAAACTAACATTAGAAAGAGTAAAAAATAAATCAAAACAAGACCCCTGAACTTTTAAGCATTTCCATAGGTAGTACTAGCTGTGGCCAGCAAAGTTTGGGGGTGAAAGCACCATTCAAAATTGAATGTGAGGGACAGAAACTGAAAAAAACCAAGAGTTTTTTCTGACTTACATTGATCCCAGCAGGCTGTTGCCATTCCCTCTGCAGGGTTCTCACTGGCTGGTGGGATCACATGACACAGGGAACGAAAATAGAAAAGTTTCAGGAGCAAGGAAGTTGAACCAGAAGTGCATTTGCAAGGAAAGACGTATCGCAGGCACAATAACATGCCCTCAACAGTGAAAGGTGATAAATTTAGACAGGAACATAGCCTGTACTGAAAAACAGGCAATGCCTTGGACCTTGCAGCCCAGCATCGGCTACCTTTCCAACACATGGGAAAAGTTTTCTGCTATAAATCTCAGTCCATGTCTGTACGCAACTAAACCTGGTAATAACATTAACGTATCTCAACAAATTACCAGACTTTAAAAGCAAATAGGATCTATTAAATTTAAAAGTAAGTCCTATACCATTTAAAATTAAACTTCCACCGTTAAAACCACTTCCATCTACAGGCTAAGGTTTTTAGTAGTTTGTAACTAAAGAGGGAGAAATTTTTTTAAAAACATATGTTCATAAGATTAATTGGGAGAGTTCTAAACACTTAGATTTGGAAGACTGCTTTCATTTCTTTTACAAATAAAAAAATATTTCTGCAGACTGATGCACAAGTAAAACATTCACTGTAAATCTGCAATTTGAAATAGAAGCTTCACAGAATCAGAGGCAAAAGATGAACAGATGAACAGGTGACCAAAAGCAAGTTCCATACAGTGACAAAATATAGCTTGTTTTCAAGGCTGCTGTTTAATTATCTCAGTCAGAAGAGCAGGTCTTTCAGTTTTAGTCTTATAAAGTTTGTAGAAAATAATTTCCAGTAAGATACTATTGTCTGGATTACAGAAAATACATGTTATATTTTGCAATGCTTAGCTTTTCACCATTTAATAGTTTATTTGAAATTAGATTACAGTTTTTTTGTTCTATAAAATGTCAAGAATTTCCTTGTTCCTAGTGCACGTCTGGACAGCTATCATGGGAGGCAACTTTACTGAAAGATGCAAATAGTAGTAGGAAGGACGTCGTAATCAAGGAAGAGAGAAATATGCTGCATATGGTAACAGGACAAGGGCAGGAAATAATTTCTTGTTCCAATCCTTAAATGAAATCACCTTTACTTCACAGTAATAAGGCAAAATATTGAAATATCCACCCTTTTACTACAAATTTGACAAATATGGATTTCAATACTCAATTTTAGTCAAATCTTGTCCAATGTACATCTATTTTATAAAATTTCTCCTGAACCTCTGAAAGGGACAAATACTAATTTGTTGACCTGCCCTGACAGTACATTATATTACAGCACAAAATAAATCAATTCATAAATAAAGAATACTGTTTAAACTACTCTGCAGAACAGTTTTAGTGTTTTAAATTTCTAGAAACTTGTACTGCTGTTTTAACTACTTGGTAGCCAGCTTAATTCTTGAGACAGAAGTCATTTTTTTCAGGCTGAGAGTTCACTTATTTTCCAGTGGTGTTACTAGTTCAAACTAATTTTCTGATACACTATCTTCATAAATTCTTTGATTACACAACAAGCAAAATATCAGGGTTAGCTTCTATCTGCATCTGTTTTTTAAAGACAGTATTTGGACCCCTTTCTAGTCACAATATTAATACAACCTCTTTGTCCCCCAAAATTTTAATCTTACTGCTAACACCAAGTACCCCAATGGCACAAAAGGTCAGTTTTCTGTAAAATTAGTGGGAAATTTCAATACAAATATACAGAAATAGAACAATAATACGTTTATCCTTCCTTACACAGTTAGGTTAGGGCTGGTTATTTTAAAAAAAAAAAAAAGAAAAAAAAAAAGAAAAAGGTAAAAAAATCTACTGTATTTCTTAGTCTTAGCTAAGATACAGACAGGACAAAATTATATCACTTTTTAAAATCCCTTATATGTATAAGTGTAATCCACAGCCATTTGAACAAACTGTGGTAATCCTGGTGTTAAATTGGCCTTTAAGACCCTACAGATAATCCTCTCTAACAGGTGACACCTCTAATTTACTTAAATTCCACACGTATCTCTGCAAATTTACTAGTACCTGCTGATACATCAGCTCTAAATACCAAAATACTTGTTACTCACAAACTCTTCTTCTGGAAAAAAACCCATCCTCCTGCAAGATATTTAAAGTCATTTAGTGATCTATGATTGAAGATACCAAATGGCATTATAAAACTTAAAGATCATATCCTCTTGGAAAAGGAAAAGTATCCAATTTATTCTAGTGGAATAATAGAACCTGCTGTTGTAGTGATGACCACTTCTCATAAAGACTTTTTCCTCCTTGTTTAAAATTTGTTCTAAATTCTCATCTCTACCATATAAAACAATCCCTAATATTAACACATGTTAATTGCATAATTTTTTGCTATAAGTAAGAAGAGATTGGAAGAAACATTTCTTAATCTGTTTACAAACATAATAATATTTCACACATTGAAGACAATAGCTTTGTCACCACCTTTCAGCTGCTGTGCTCAATAGACAAGTCAGTATTATGCAGTCCTTATTCCTGGCAGAGAAATAGGAAAACACTAGGAAATGTTGAGCTGTATAGTGTTATCCATTGCCTGACATGCTATCCATCAGTATGTTAAAACTGCCACCTTTTCCACCAAATTGTTGAAAAGACTGGAGATATTCAATTCATATAATTTTTGAAGATTGCTACCAGATTATTTTTTCAATCTAAACGAATTAGAGTGAAAACATGCATACGCCATAACTATTTTAAATGCAACTGATACTTAAATTTTGGGTTATTTTGATACAATCCAATTCCATGAAATATTTTGTTGTAGTAACTCATGCAGATACAACCCCTTTAATAAAGAAGGTCCTTACCCACTTTTTTTTCCGTCACCTAATATCACCAAGAATTTAGACTCTTTAGAACTGGAATTTAGACTTTAATAAGGCACTAAAAATATATGTTTGGGAAAATACTATCAAAAGCCTATGCACCAAGCAACTACATATCTAAGAGATTAGTCAGGGTCAAGATCATTGAAACATCTACAGAAAACTTCAGGTTGCAACAGATTTATTCAACTAAAACATCCTCATGACCAAATTAGGTTCTCACTTGATCACCACTAATCAAATATATTATTTGAACCTCACATTTCGCATATGCCATTCAATAACAATCTCATCATCGTCATCATTGTTACCATCTGTTGGAAAAAGGTCAGGATTTATATGACTTACTTCCTAGAAACATAATATTAGAGATTATTTATATCAAAGGTTAAACATACTAATTTCCTTGTTATAGCTGTCAAACATTAAGGGAGCTGAAGTCCATTCAAGTCACAATATTGATTCCCTTCTTCAATGGGCTTTGTAATGACCTCAAGGAGTACTCAGAAGTGTGTATTTATACACTTTTTCTTTGTCTCCTAACACTAAGACTGTGAGCGCCTTGTAGCAAATAAGAAACTTATCTTAGTTTCATCAGAGCTCTCTGAAGTAGGTCAGTTTGATTTACATTGTATGGGTTCCACTCCTAAAGTGTCCAGACACAGAGTACATTTTTTCTTTAGCACCAAGATTAATTCAAACAAGAACTGACATCACTGTATTCCACGGAAGCTTGATTAGGCATAAATTGTGAAAAGTTTTCCTATCATTGAGCTTATGTGTGGTTTAACAGGGAATTCCTCCTTTTCTAATTTTTTTTTTTTAATGGTAGTCAGGTGCATATAGAAGTGTAGACAGTAATAAAAGACGTTAAGCATAAATCACAAAATCTGCTTTGCGGTCTACATACACTAGATGTGTAATTGTAAGTAGGCTATGTGCTACCACGTCTGCCTGTAGTCCAGCGCTTTAAATTTTGTTTAGATAGATCAGCTTAGTCTGCAATCCCAACTTTCTATGCAGTGCAGAAGCATCCTAAGCAAGCTACCCGCTCACACACGTTATTCATGTTTAGCGAAGAACTTAAAGGGTTTTACAGAAAGACGTCCTTGGAAAATCTAATGTGTGTGACTGTTCAGTTTTCTAAGATCTGAGATAACCTAATGAAATTTGCAAAGAATAAGCATAGAAAAATCACTAGTAGAGATTATTTTACCTTAAAAAAAGTTTGTTCCTTAGTCACAGTAGGCAAAATTTGGAGGCTAAGTATATATATTTTTGGTACCGTAACAGTACACAAAGAACAAATGTATCTTTTCCTCTAATTTTCTAACAAGAAAGGAAGAAAGAAAACAGTATAGTCATATATTCCTAACGATCAGCTAGAGGAAATCATAGCCTAAATGATGAAAGTGATAAACAGATAAAAAGATTTTACAAGAGATATAATAACAAATCTTAATTTGGCTAGGCATCAAAATTCCCAGTTAAACAACAGGGACAGAAATCCACACAAGACATTGAATTAATAAGGAAAAAACAAGGGTTATTATCAACAAGTATTTTTCAGTTGAAACTTAAATAACGATCAAATTTGATTACCTGTCCTTTTAAATGGGTAGCACAATTTAATAACAAAGTTAATTTTAATTTAGTAACTACTTTTTGAAAAGGCTTAGTGAACTCAAGGGAAAACAGACCTGTACAAGTATTTATCTCCTTTTATGATATGGTATGGGATGGAGTGGAACAAAAAAATTCCAATAAACATGCAGTTAACCCAGAACTATGCAAAGCAAGAAGATGATCCTTGCAGAAGCTACCTATCTTGTAGAATTAGAAAATAAACGCAAAATACTCTGGGAATACAGCAGCGCATTAGTAGTAACATGCTTTTGACTTAAATTGCATGTTTAGGAAAAGGAAATTGTCACTAGTCGTTAATGTCAACAGTTAGGTAAAAGGAAATTTTATTACTGTTATTAATATTTAACTTAGTTTCTACAGGATTAATAGAGAGAGCAGGATCTGTTTAAAACGTACAATAGCTTGAGGTTCCAAAATAATTTAATCAAAATAAATACACGAACACCCAGCACAACCTTCAAAACGTGGTATAGCCTTCAACACGTAGCAGAAAACACTTTTGATTTAATTACTTTGATTGTCATAGAACTACAGGCATTTATAAAGCATTTATTTACCTGCTTAAAAGTTGTGTGGAACTCTCCATTCCCAGATTAGAGGTAATGTTACCAACTCTTTTGCCCTTACAGACGGGGTAGGGTCTGTGCAGCAGCTGGGACATCCAGCAGGACAGACAACTCACTCAACTGAGCCCTTTCTCTGTTCCTGGGGGGGCTGAGTTTCCAACATCAACCCATACCTTCTTTCATTGGCCTCTACTGCCACACTAACGTCAGCCTTTTTTTTTTTTTAACAGAAGTGGGATGCTAAAGGAGAAGAGAGGGTCCACAGATAAAGAAGAATAAGAGGATTCATGGGGAAAAAAATGTGATGCATGATTTTTCAATGGAGGAACTGAGAAAACAGTGAAAAGGGAGGGTTCCTGTCCTTCTCTAGTTGTTGATCTCCTTCCAAAATTTGTTTCATATTCACTGAATACAAATTTAATCCCTGAGATATAGTTATTGCCTCTTACTACCTGCTTATGACTTCTTCAAAAGGAGGGGAAGAGCTGTGATTCACACTTCCGCACAGTCACGGTACACCGGTTAATCCAAGCCAAACAACCAAATTCCACCCAGTCTCTGAAGACAGAGATTCCTGTGACTTCTGTGAGGAAAAGGAGGAAATACAGACTAGCACCAGAAACACAGCTGAGGCAACAACTTCCCAAATGACATGAGGAGCCAAGTGTGCATGGGTAACCATGAACCAGTAAATATCCACATTTGTGAATCTTCAGGTGGTGCAATTTTGCCAGCTTCAGCTGTTCTACATCTGTTGGCTAACACAGGCAACCACAAACAGAAATAAAGCTCTACTTCCACAGGCTCAGCACTCTCCATATCAAACTATATCTAAAACTTTGGGCACATGAGAAAAATTAAAAGCAGAAGAGGTCAAGTTTCTCTCCAAACAGTTGAAGACTGCAGAGTAAACTCCTAAGAGTATGCTGTCATTACTTGAGCTAAATCCTAGTCTTTAGATTTGGCCAGTATAACTAGCAGTCAGATGATACCATGAAAACATTTCTGTCATGCTTTTCCTCTTGACAGACTGAAGCTATCACTGTTACCAAATCTACTTAATTCATTTTCACTTTGAAGATCAGACAAAATTAATTACCAACAGCTGAGCCTCACACACATGCGCGCGCGCTCACACACACACTACCCCTCTCCTTAATGCTTGGTTCCCAAGAAAGTGGGTTTCCAGTTGGCCACCACTGCAAATATCACATGAGTTGCCATTAGAAGCGATGCTGGAGAGCAAACTGTCCCTCGTATTCAGAGAAATAAAGGTCATGAGGCAGTAGATAGGGACGGCCATGCTGGGTCAGACAACCGCCCAGCAGCAAGTCTTTAGCACCATCTACAAGCTGATATCTAGGGAAGCATAAGAACAGGTGAGCACTTGTGGTATTTCTTCCCATACTTGCCCAATCGCCAGCTGTTTTAATTTATGGAGGCTTCCTGAGCCAGATGTGGCTTCTGTAAACCACAAGCAGGATGCGTGTATGGCTTTGGGAAAGGTTTTTTGAGGAAAATGACCAGGAACACAGTTACTTCCCTCATAGCTCTAGCTTAACAGACTGTTATTTTTTTTTTCTTTTTTTCCTGAGTTTATGTAGAAAATTCCAAAGCCTAGCAGGGAAAACAAGGAAGATAAATAAAAGAAGAATCTTCTATCTTATTCTTAATCCAGCATAGGAGAAAAATATGGCAGAAACTTATCCTTAAAAGCATTCTGTATTTTAAATATACCCTTAAACCAGTTTTTCTATTAAAAACAGGAAAAAAATCTCCATATATACATATCTATATAACAGCAAATAAGAAAAGGAACTGCTTTAAGTTTTTAATAAAAACTTTAAAAACTTCTAAACTTGTTGAGCTTTAAAAAACCAAATTCTTCTCATTTTCAGATTCCATAAAAATATGAATAAAAAATATTTGGATCCTTCAAAAAAATAAAAAGGGACACACTGACAAATTTACAAGGACGTGCTGACCAATCTTTAAATTTGTGGGACTGGGCACTCTTTAATTGGTAGAAAGCAGTCAGGATGACTGTTTCTTTAACACAAAACCCAATAACATTCTTTGAATCTTGTGCCCTAAGTAGTCGTTACTGATGGAAAAGAAGTAATCCTTGTTCTTCATTTGTACTTAGGTGTCAGAAATAAAGGGGGATTGAAGGGGGAGGAGGGAAGTACATTAAGCTTATTATGTACTTGATAGGTTAATTCACACTTCATGAGTGTAATAACCACCTTGCTCAGGGTGTGTTATGCATCTCCGTGCAGTAATCCCACCAGGCTGCTGAATGATAAACGGATCCAATGAAGAACAGCTCAATCAAATTTATTCAATCAACAGCAACCTTTACGCACTTGCTTTTCAACAGAATCTGTCTGTGGCAGTGAATGATTTGATGTCATGCCACCTCAGCCATAACACTGCTCTTTCCTTTAGTACTTTTTCCTCAGATTCAGTTAGCTGCTTTTCACACCTAACCCTGTAACAAAATTGCCTGAAGGCTTTTCAGAAACACAGGCAAGCGAGCTCTGCAAGACAGAGAATAAGCATGTGGGCAGAAGTAAAGTGAAAGAGGGATAAGGCAAATCGAAGCTGGCATAGAGCCCCAAATAGCCAGCCTTTCTCCTCCTTGGCTGCCAAAATTGCCAGGTGAGCCTGTTCAGCAATAGCTGCTGCCTAGATAGGCAATTCCCACCCTCAGGGGTGGGTGGCAGCACCATGGGCTTTCTCCTCTGCTGAAGACACCAATGTGGTCTGCACAAAGGTCTATGGCTAAATTCCACGTAAAAAGTAGGAAAGGCCTAAAAACTAAAATCATAGGATAACTGGGGGGGAAGAGGGGAAAAAGGAAACAAAACCGTTAAGTCAGTTCCAGTATGAACTTTTAAATGTGAGTTTACAGATTGAAGTCAGGCATGATGTTCAGCTAATCTGCAGTTACTGGGACATAAACTCAGAGCTCAAATTTTTTATTTAGACAAATTGTTATTTGAGAAATCAGCAAACTGTCCAGTCTTATCATCTAACTCATACAGAACTTGGAAATCCTGCCTTTGAAATCCTAATTGGTGTAGTAGTATTAGTCTTTTTCTCCAGCACTACCATGGTTTACATCATGTAAGCCAAAGAGCTAAACGAAGAACAAGATGTGTGCATCTCAACAAGCACAGGAAGGTGATGTAACTCCGTCCTTATGCCACGTTTCCTTCCCTTCACGCGTATTTCTTACCTCAAAAATGCTACCTCAAAACAAAGTCATTTTTCCCGTTCCCAGCCTTTGGGTGGCAGGAGTGCTCTCAGCTGGAGAAAGCACAGAACATCACCTCCTTGAAAAACCTAGTAAGCGTGCAGTATAGTCTGGTATCAGAGTCTGGATAAGAACAGAGATTAATTTAAATTTAGTTAATTTTTAAATTGATTTTAATATAGTTTTAGTTAAAGGATTTAATTTTAATTAGTGATTCAGAGTTAGATTGCACATCAGTAACAATGTCCTAACAGAAGCTGACACTCAGGCCTGAAATATGGTCCATCATCATCAGAAAACGTAGTAAGAAGTAACAGTGATGCAGAAGCAAGAAAGAGGAAAGGAAGAAGAATGAGAGGGAAGAAAATACTTCTATTTATTTTGAGCTGATGGTTGAACATCTGAGAAATGTGCCAAGATTTTAGATTAAGTGGAAAGGAGAAAGAGCTTAAATGGGGGGTGAGGGGGTGGGAAAAAAAAAAAAAAAAAAAAAAATCAGTGCTTGTTCTGTGCTCCTCCCCTTCCTTCCACTCCTCTCAAAATAACTAGAATATGGTGGCAAAGAGGAAAGAATTAGTTGTGTAAAGAGGAAGGTTCAGAGATGTGCTAAATTAAGTTGAAGACTTCAGGGGAAAGCCTATTGCTTATTGCCAGATATAAGGAGATTATTTTTGTTTCCTTTCCAGATGTAATTAGAGATTATAAAATTGATAACTAGGAAGAAAAGAACAGTTTAGGATAGAACCCAGAATGATCTGCTTGCATAATTTAACAACAAAGAATTTTCAAACCCATTAGTCGTTGAGGATAATGTTAAACAACAGACATTAGAGACAAACACTTAATAGATTGTACCCTAGGGCACTGTTTGAGCTAGCCGAAGCAGTTTTTAGCCTGATAACATAGCAGCAGAACAGTTACAAAAGATATTTGACACTCCTTGGATTTTCTCAAAGAATTTGCATAGTGATCTGTACATCACAGTGACCTGGTCACACCTATTCATCAGAAACAGGGAAGTAAAATCTCAGTGGACAGCATTTTCAGAGGATTTAAAAACTTGCCATCCTGCAGAGATGTTAGTACTTTAGGCTCACTGAAAGCAATTGTAAATTATCTAGGAATACAGGTCATCTATGGCTGGAAAAAAGTGGGCTTTATCCCTTAAAGTAATGACTGAAAGGTTTCAGGGCACTCAGTGCAACTTCTGTCACCAGCTGTATATAAACACCTGGTCTTAAGCCATCCACCATTCTAGTCAAGCTTGCTCTTCAACCCACCCAATCTGAACAGCATGAAGACACATGTGCTTTTGGCCATTTAGCTACAACCTCAGGATTAACAACCCTCTAGCCAGCAAAGCAGCTGAGACTGCAGTAATGGACTCTACCGATTCCAAAACTTTAACTGGATCTCTGCTTCCCCAAAAGTACAGAACCACTTTTTTTTTTTTTTTTTTTTTCCCTTGAGACTATAGACTCTTTAGTTCTCTGGATGTACAGTTAGGAAGAAAAACCTTCTGGAAAGTAGGAGGTAAGCGGATGTTTTATAACAGCTGTACATGAGTCCAGACAATGAACTCCACAGTAAAATCTAAGAATTATCTTGTAAAGAAGAGCTGCCAATCTTTTCAGAAAGTTATTAATATCCAGGGAGATACTAGAAGAAAGGAAAAAAAGAAGTATTCCTTTCCAGAAAAATAAGAAAAAGGCAAGAATGTTTCTGGTAATCTTCCTGTAAATTTATCTTTACTGTTAAGCAATGAATGGAACAAATACCAAAGCAGTATTTACTGGCTAGCAATAGGTTTGTGTGAATCAAACAGTATTAAATTATAAAATAAAAGGTTGCCAGAAATCCATTACTTTTTCCAAGAAAACAATTATTAAATTAGTGAAATGAGTGAATTACCATGTGACAGTAAGAACAGCATTTGATATATTGCAAAAATCTCAACTTAAAAATTAATTCCAGTTGACCTGGATAGCAACATTGCCAAATTCAGTGAAGTTATCTATAGTTATATTGTTATGACCATTCAACATTTTTAACAGAGAATGCAATCTATGCTAGGTTAAGGTTTAAGACATGGAGATGGAGAAAGCAACGTACTTATTTCATTATTGCGTTAATCACCTTCCAACCTTATAAAAGAAACATTTTTCTTTAAACTCTGTGTGAATGGACATAACTCAATCTCAACCCATCCTGCAGTTTTCTCACTGCAGTGTTATGTTCCTCCTTGCACTCATAAGCCATGCTCTAATCTTTTGGCATACTAACCTCTTGCTGGCAAAAATATGTTGACTTCTCCTGTCACCTTCCATTCACCTTTGGTTTAGAGATGATTCAGCCCAGTTTGTCCATGGATACCACCTGCTTACCACAAAGTCTGTCAATACTCCCAGCAGAAAATAATCAGGGAGGAAAAGTAAAAAGAAAAGGAAACAAAATACAAAACAAGACAGCATTCTGTACAATCTCCAGAGGGGACAGCATGTGCCTGAGAATACTGGCTGCACTCTGCATGGTGTGCACCAGTACATGAAGGGATGGGAGGAGGGAGGAACTGCTGTGGCATAAAGAGAATACATATTATGGATCAGCAGGATAATGTCCACTGAAACTCCATGACACTATGACACCTCTATGAAACCAGCTAACCCAAGAACTGTTAAATCAAGAGTCAGATAGTAAAGAGATGCTTTCACTACATGTTTTGAACTGCCTTCTGTTCAGCTCAAGCTTTGTTCCTCCAATAGATGGAAAGAAACATAGCAACAAACTGAAGAAATGTTGTGTTATATTGCAGACATCTGCAATAAGACAGTATTCCCTCAAGGTCTTGGGGACATAGAGACCTTATATGAATTTGGGGGAACTATTTTTGCCATAAAGATGTTGACAAGGAAAAGTCTCTAGTGGAAGAAAAACAAAAATTAAAATAAATTTTAAAAAAAATGCTGGAGTGGGTGACCTACAAGGAAAGATATGAAAATAATCACATAATCTTTTTTGGTTAAGTGACATTAAGACCACTTCAGGGTTCTTAAGAAATTGAAAAGGTACCAGTGAAGAAGAAAATACATTTAACATTATGAAAAGGTGCACAATGAATACAAAGGGCAGGGTGATATTAAATTGGAAATGTAAGAATAATGCCTATGAATTAACAAGATAGTCCTGACTCTGAAAAGTCTTCCAAACAGTCAGTCATCAGCTAATGCCCTGGGATTTCCAGTCCTTGAGCAGATGAGACACTTAACAACCAATGAAATCTATGAAAAATATACCCAAAGCTACAGAAAGCTACATCTGAAATACCTTTTCATCTCTCAACTTTGTATTGTTCAAAACAATACTATGTACTGCTTAACCAAACAATGGCCTAGAAACATCTTGCATGCAAGTACATAACTTGCACCGAAGCTCTGTAGACCAGTTTTGCTATTTCTAGGACCTTGGGTTCTAAATCTGAAGCCCCCACAACCTCCACATAAGCAGGAAGAATCTTCCTCTTGCCCAGTTACTGATGAATAGCCAACCTGAGCTCTGCCTTCTGTCCTGAACTTAAAAATATTCTCTTTTCCACAAATTCAGTCTGAATATTGCGCTTTGCACAGACAGGTCCAACCTGCTAGTTCTTTATGCCAGACAGAAAAAAAAAAAAGGTTGTTCCTTTGAACAATTTACTGCCCTCTCAGTTTTCACTGACATAAAAATTACTTCCTCTGGATTTTTTTTAAAGGAGTCTTTGTATGCAACTCCTCCACATCCATGAACAAGCTTAACAAGAACAGGCAAATGCTTTAAAGTGCTGTTTGTGTTCCAAGGTCTGAAAAACAGATGTCTCTTTTTGGTAATGCTGTATGCCATTGACCTCACTGCAAATTTGAGGCCTTCCAATGGAGCACCATTCAGGCAAGATTTGCTAGGTAAGGGGGGGCAGGAGGGGATTGTGGTGGGAGGTGTGGGCGTTTTTTTGTTTTCTTTTTTAAGAGGCTAGTTTTCATTCCCAGCCTTCACTTAGTGAGCTTATCTTAATATTGTTTCTCTTTTTGAGAAGTGATCTGTACACAAAGATACAGGCACTTGTCAGATTATAAAGGAAATTAGCTAGTGAAGAGGGAAACATTATTTTTTTCTTTTCAGTTTTGGATCTTTCTAAAGTTTTCTGATTCAAGCAGAATCTTCTCTACTCTACTTCTCTGTTTCTGAAGGGGGAACAATTTTCTTTCCTGTTCCACTAAATCATTATGGTATTTAATATATTTTATTTCATTCTATACCACTCATAATTTGCCCAAACACTTTCACCCTGGAATACCTCCTGAAAGAAGGTCAAAAGAGAGCCTGATGAAATTACATAGAGATGCCACTGCAAGGGAGATAGTATTTGTACTCTCAAGTGAAATAAAAGTTGCTTTCAAACCTATGGTGAAAAGACACTACTGACAGGAAACTACCTTGGTTTCCAGAAACTTAACAGCATTGTATAGGTTCATTGGTCCAGACAGAACATCCACGTAAAGTGTCTTCTCTCCAGCACTGATCAGAAGCAGATGCTGGGGGAACAATTCGGCACGGTACCTCTGAGTACATTAGTACCCTCTAGCTACTCTCATCTCTGGGTATTTCCTGAAATTGACCTTTTATATCCACTTGTTAACCAAGTACATAAACTTTTCTACATACATACCCACTTACCCTTAAACATATGTAAAATAGCATGTATGTGAATTATCCAAAAAGGAAAAAGAAAGGAAAAAAATTCTTTTATTTGTTTTGCATATCGCTTCTGTTGGCTTTGGTGTATTGAAAGAAATTATAGAGTCAGTATAGCTCAGAACTTTGTAGAATTCTATCATATATCCCTAACTCATCATTTTTCAGTGTTAAGTCTTAACCTATTTAATTGTTGCTCATATTATCTCACAGCATGAACAAAACTGAGAAATTTGTGGTCCTTAAGAGACATGCTAACAAAATTTCTCCCTGCAGATGCCCAATTCTGTTTTTTAACAAGAATACAGTTAACAAAATGTTATTTTTAATCATCAGACCTGGTTGTTCTACAGTGCCTTTTATTTAAGCCATAGCCAAGATGCAGATGTTAATGTCTACGTTCTATATTCCCTTTACTTTAAGGATAACTAAACAATGAAGTACTAAGTTGTAGAATATAATCAAATCAAATGCACAAATAGAAGACAGAATATTTGGCTAGATATTAAGGGCATCCCACGTATCCATAGAAGCCATTAATTTGCTATATTTGGCACTGATAAATCCTCAGATGCAGAATTAATTTCATTCAATTTAAAGAAAAATGTAAAGAAATCATAATCCAAAAGACTGCAACAGTATTAGATTTAAACAGAAAAGATGACAAAAAGAAAAAAAAGATTGTGCTAACTGGGTGTCATTTTTCTTAATATGCTAAGGCTGGGAACAGAAATTAAATTGATCTTACAATAAGTAATAAGAGGACAGAAATCAATAGCTTACAAAGGCCACCATGAGAAAGAAAATTTGCAAATAACTTGGAATGGATACTACAAAGAGTTGTCTAACAGTCATTACAGGGAAATACCAAAATAGCCTGTCTAAAGACACGTGGAATCTCCTCCTTTGTGGGTTTTTAATATCTTCCAGGGTGGCACAATTGATCCTTTCCCAGTCTATAGAAATAAGCAAGTCATGTTCTAAAGTCACTGTCAACTCTGTACTTCTAGGGCTTCTTATTGATGTAACATGTGTCGTTAATGGGACACAGCTGCCTAAAAGCATTGTATGAGTTCTGGTAGTTAGCCAAAGAACCAATATATGGACCTGCAAATAGCAGGAATAGGACACACGAGCTATTGTTCATAGTCATATGTTTTTATTTGTATGTTACTTGGTTTGAAAAAAAATAAATCTTGACTTCACTTTTTGCTGATTCTGTATGTTTAAGGACTACAAAGTGGGGAAATAACATAATTGACACTCTCATTCTGAATTCAGCATTTCCAGATCACCAAGTGCATCAAGGGGCTCAGCACAAACAGAATTTGCTCTTAGGAACAGGCATAATTACAACACTGTTCCAATTAAAACACATTTTTGGGTTATTGTTTCCCTCTGCTTACCATTACAATTACCGTTACAATTACCATTACCTAATAGGAACTCAGGCTTCAGCATGTTATCCAGAATTATAACCATTCCACTTCATAAATTATAATATCACACACCTTCCATTTGCAGAATTTGCTCTGATTTCACAAGCAGAAGTACATGAGCACAGCTGCTGCATCTAATGAAAATTAGGCTCATTGTTAAAGCCTTCTTGTGATAACTGTGCAATGATAAACGTGAACAAGGCTGAGAAAGCTGGGCTTGTTCAGCCTGGAGGAGAGAAGGCTCAGAGGAGATCTTATAGTGACCTTCCAGTACCTGAAAGGAGCCTGCAGGAAAGCAGGAGAGGGGCTGTTCATAAAGGCTTGTGGTGATAGGATGAGGGGGAATGAATATAAACTGGAGAGGTGCAGATTTAGACTAGACAGAAGGAAGAATTTCTTCCCCATTAGAATGGTGAGGCACAGGAACAGGTTGCCAAGGAAAGTTGTGGCTGCCCAGTCCCTGGAGGTGTTCAGGGGTTACATGGAGCCTTTGGCAGCCTGGTCTGGTGGGAGGTGTCCCTGCCCATGACAGGGGAATTGGAACTAGATGATCTTTAAGGTCCCTTCCTACCTGAATTATACTATGATTCTAATAAGAGTGTCTGACTAGACACTAGTAGATGACTGCTGAAAGATATTACACTGGTGGACTTCAATTTGACAATCTAACTTCTTTCTTTATATGCACGTCTTTTTTTTAGCTTCCAACATGGTGAAAAGAAGTGGGAGGTAAACTAGAAATTAAAATGCGTTCATTGAGCAGACAACCAGAGGTCATTCCTAACTGACACCCAAGTCAGGTGCTTTAATTTAAAACATTAAACTTCTCCTTTAGATGCCAGCTGCCAGCATCAGGTAAAGATTATAATATGTCAGGGGGTCATTCTACCAGGGAGCTCATTACCCACTCATTAAGCAGGCAAAAATCTTCCAACAGAAACAGATGCAAACTACCTAGTAAGAAACAATAACAATGAAAATCTTGATAAACACTTGCAAAAATGTATATATAAAACATGTTTTATTCTTCCAAGCAGATTCAAGAAGTAAAATAAAACCATATGCACATCTGCCAATATTATGAAGGGAAAGAAAAAGGGTGCACTACATTTTAATATACTTGAATTAAATATTGATCTTGTGGTTCAAAAGTACTCATCAGATATTATGGTTCAAATTCATATGATGGCTACCTGCAGCTTTTACATACCTTTAGGTATTGGCTACAAGGACAATTTAGTGACTGCCAGTTTCACTCTTTATTAAAATCCTTTGCTCTTGGCCTTACTATAACATTAAATGAACTGTGATATGAACTTTCACAGGCTATTCAATCCCTCTACTTTTTGCATATGTTAGGAAAAGAGATGCAAATAAATGAGTCCAAAATTAAAGTTGCATGGGATATTTTATCTCTGAATTGTACTCATTCCAAGTTTCTGATGCTAAACAATTTAAAAGATGTTGTGTACAGGGGCTTGGGGGGGTCTTTTGAAAAACAAACTAATAGCCTTCTTTTCACAAAATTTCAATTACATGCTGCTTTCTGATAGCTCTTCACACGGATTGAGGGTAAGAACTACAGATGTACTACAAAACCTTCTGTCCCTTTTCTTACAGACTTCCTCAGGCTGGTGTTTTATCACACAAACACCATTTTGCCTTTCCTAGCCAGTTTTGATCTTTACTGCTTAGCCTTCTGATCAGAATTCTCATAGACACTAGAGCTGAATACTTTTTCCAGTCCCTTACACAGGAACCACTTGTTAGGATACGCAGTTAAATCTGTCCAGTTGATCCTGGATTTTTTTTATCCAGCATAGTAACCCCAATACTCAGTTCTCCTGCCTCACAAGCCTCCAGTCCATGCATTTCATGATCTTCTACAAACAGATCCCTTATCCCAGTCTCTTCTCTTGCCTTGGACCCTGGTCCAAGGTCTGACTCCCTCCTTTTATTCTTTTCAAATACATCATTGTATAATACAATTTTATAAAATTTAAGCACTGAAGAGAAACAGCCCCTGGTCTTCATAATGGTGTCCAGAGCCAGCATAGCCAGCAACACTTCAGGAATTTCAGTTACAGGAGAGGTCTGCTCAACCCTGCATTGTCCCAGTCTGGGCATGCAGAGATAAACTTTAGTGAATAAGGCTGAAAACATCTAGCAAGCACGAGCATTTTTGAATTATGTGCCCTTCAAACAGCTTATAGCTTTGCCAGATTTAGGCTGATTTCACAGAGATAAAAGCAGCCCTTTAGCCAATGGCTACTTCTCTTCCAAGTGTCAAGTCTTCACTCAGAAAACACAGATGCACTTAGGCAAGAAAGTTTCCTTTAATAAGGGCCAAGCAGGACTTGAAAATACCTTTGGCAGCCCACGCAGTACATATGACACATTAGGGTCCACACTTTTTAAAATGATACAAAGCCTGTGCTGACTCTCCTCCCACTAATGAGATCATGAAATTATGACCTACAGATCAAAGATCCCACAGTTACATTTAGAGTTCTACAAAGAGGAGATTATCTTCACAGCACAAACCAATTTCTCTGGTCTTATTTAAAAAAAAAAAAAAAAAAAAAAAAGGCAGGGGGGAGAAGATTGAATTTTATTCATTTCTACATGAAGTACTTCAGCTAGAATTTCCCAGATCTGCATCAGTCATGCACCTCAGCATAAGGAGAAGTCAGATTTCAACTCTGACAGTTGTAGTGGGGCTCTGTTATAAGCATCAGAAAACAAAGTCTGTAATGGGATGTGTGAGGCAACTTTAATAATAGGTGTGGCTGATATAACCTCTTTATCACAGGGAAACACACTACACACGCAGGGAGATCAGTCAAAATAAACTCCTTCCCATTTTGCCCTGCAGATCCAGTAGCTTCCACACTTCAAGCCACTTGAATTTTGGCAGCCTAGCGGCTAACAGTCAGAAGCACGATTTCAAGCCGATGATAAAACACGAACCTCTCAAAACAACTCCTAACGGCTTTTCCATCTTGTGATTTTCAATAGGCAAAATTAACAGTAGTTGTACGCTTGCTGCTACGTTAAATGTCCTAAGTCATCAGTAATTTCTCAAAATTTCTCCAAACCTAAACCTGTAGCAGATAGATATTTTCTGATATATTCAAGAAATACACTTTGAATTTAGACAATAATTATTATGTATTACTAAGAGTAAGGTGATTTCATAGGTCCTTCCCCATCCTAGTTTACAATGTAGAAGACTATTAGGATGCCAATAGGTATTTCTGCATTTCTGCATCGTGAAAATTCACAGGGAGCTGTACACAATGTATTTAGCTTGGAGTACAGTAAAAAAACTCTTACTGCTGCTTTGGGAAAAGGGCACACTACGTCTTACTGATTATTGCTCTAGAAGCCAGTGTTCCCAAAAGCAGACTGGGACAGACTCCTGCTCTCACAGTCTAGAACACAAACATACAACAGGTGCAGCACAAAACAAAACCCATGCACCGACTTTCTGTACATATAAATACAGATATTCTATTAAGTCACAAAAGACATTATTCAGTATAGAAAGAAATAAAAAAAAATATTACCTACTTTAACAGATTCATGCCTGCAGTCTTCTCATTTTCAAGCAAAAAGCCAGGAGAGAGAATATTCAAATTTCTTGCCCATTTGGTTGGCTTCTTTGCACATGTTCCTGAATTTTCAGCTATGATGAGATCCCCTCATTGGCAGTCACCAAGAGGCTGATATGACCATGAAATGAGGAAACACAGTGAATGAAAAATAAGGTGCTAGCACCACCATTTGCTGAGGGCTGGAAAAACTAGCAGAAACTTTATGAGACCAGGTAGACCTATTTCTACAGGCTAGCTGCTTTTAACTCTCTTACCATTGCTGCTATTGCAGATGCTTGTTTGAAATAGGCTTTTAGCATTAATTACTTGCCCGGAGAGTCTTAATGAAGTCCAGGTGATGGTTTTTATTCACAGCATTATAAATCTTCAGGTGTAGAAACATTTCCTGCAAGGCAGGTTTTTTAGTAATTCAAGTTAAACTAAAATATTACTGAAAGCTAACCATATTTGGAAAGTGAATATAACAGTGGCTGGCAGAGACAGAATGAAACCGTTTAAGGCAAGTACCGTACCCCTAGAAAACACATATTTTCTTGTCACCCCTTGCCATCACAATACTAAGAAGTATGGGGTTTCTGCTAAGTGACTCTGGAAGAGGCGAGCTCTTCTCTGCCAGTGGATCCCTTCCCTATTGTCACATAGTGTTTCCATTTCTGCCTCCTGTTTCCTGAAGCAATTTAAGTTTGCTTCTAAGAAAGGAGAGGTCTGTGAAGCAGAAGCACAAATCTTATTTAAGCAATTTAAAGGTGTACAGTCTGATTTTAAAAGACACTTGTTAAGAAACAGATGTCAACACCTGTATTGCAAAGTGCAAATGAGATCAGAATTGATGTGGACTTTTAGAATCTAATTGGATCCTGCCTTCTCTGCTGTCTGCTAGTTTTATTTTGCTCCTCTTGAACAACAGATGCAGCTGTTATAGATGACAACCACGAAATCAATTCAGAAAAATGGATTCATTAAAGTTTTCATTGTTCCAAGGAAAATCTACACTGTGGAGGAGAAATGCTTTAATGTGGGACAAAAATAACTGTACAATTTTTTTTTTGAAAATTAATTGAAAAATTTCTCTTGCGCTAATATGTCAATAAACTTCTCTATTATCAAGACATTACTGCTGGCCCAAATGACCTAGTAAATGTCCCTTTAACAAAGTTTTTAAAGTCGTATTTTAAATTCCTTAGTCTGGTTCCTCCTTTCCCTATTTAAAAATACAACAAACTTTTCATTAAATTTAGATTTGTGAAAAGGATAAGGAACAAGAAATAGCTATTCCATCTCATAATAATATTATCTGATATCTGCAAAGTAAATTCAGAAATGGATGAGAAGTAAAAAATAAAGTATATCTTCCTCTGCTTTTAAACGCTTTCTTGAGATCTATTTTGACTAAGCTTATGACACCAAGATTATTGTCTCAAATCTGTAGTTTAATTTCTTTCTCTGCCTGAGTCTTTCTGCAAAGAGCACACATCTATTATCCAAAATCAGCAAAATAATAGATAACTATAACCACCTGAAGCTATCAGGTGGCCCAAGGCTCAGGTAATAGTGTGGATTCTGGTTCCCCATCATCTGAAGATCCCTAAACAATTTCTCCCTATCACAGCTTCAATTTACTTAGGTTAAGAAAGCACCACTTACCTTTCCAGCTAGAACTGAGCCATATAAAAATTGCATATTTGTACAAACTATTAAATGTAGCCTCCTATTTGGTTGGTATCCCCCATCATAATCCTACAGAACTTAACAGAAACTACTTTAACACACACAGGTTGAGGTCTTTGCATTAGATACACAAAAGGACACAGGAAAATATTTATATTGTCTATATATATTTCATATCTTTTACCTAACTAGTGCAGTTTCATAGCATCAAAATCAATTTAAAGTTATTGCCTTTTTTCCTCAGAAATTTTCTCCACCTCAGATTTCCCTCTACTATGTAATCACTTCTAAAGCCACCTCACAAACCATCATTTCTTGGAGAAGTAGTGTTAGGACTTGTCAGACTCCTTATTGTAATGAACTGTTTCAATATACAAAATGCATTTTTCCAGTTTTGGTATTATCCTATTTCTTCCAATTCTGTTGTCTGAGATATTATTCTTCTCTTGGATATTTCTGACTCAGAATTTTACTCACACAATTCAAACCAACTCAAATCACAGCCGATGTATGCTTTCAATTGTATGCCGATTTCACATCCTCATTGTGCATGACCTTCACATTCCTCAAAGTATAAGAATGTTCTCAAACTCTATTTCTCAAGTATTCAGACCTGACAGATTTCAATCCTGGCTACGTCATGCAGGCAGCCAATAATTGGTCTCTCTACAGTTTCACAAATAAATAAATAAATTTCCCTCCATGTAGGCAGGACACAAACACAATATAGCAATATATTTTTCATGTCTCTACTTTCTATTGCTTCTGTAGCTCTTTCTGCTTTTCAACCACTGCACTCTGACAGAAGACTAACATATTGAATGATGTTGACCTATAGGTCTGCTGTGGAAATCGTGTTTTAAAGCTGCTCAGAGTAAATGAACAAAATATAAAGGGTCATGAAACAGGAATGAATACCAGTGTTCATAAATGACCATACTCCATACCATAAGCAGATAGTAATATTTTTTTATTGCCAGGCCAAAATTGCTTATTTCTTGTCCTTTTCTATGTTCATAAAACTGAACAACAGCTACCATCACTCTTAAGCACACACATGCACTCACATTCAGAAGTAAATCAAATATCAGGCTGAAAGAAAAGTGTCATAAGGAGTTTCTGCACTATTGCTATGCTCTCTTCCTTACTTCAGGATTTTTGGGGGAGGTTACATGTTTCTCGGCCTCTGGGGCTGGTGAGGGAAGCTTTATTGTAATTGGATAGATGTGTTAGAAGAATGGCTACTTCTAGAAGGATCAGGGCAACTAAGCCATTTCTTCACAGCCCCAGGGGGTGAGTCTTTGTGGGGCAGGAATCAGGGTGCCAACATTCAGCTGCTCTTCCCACATCCCTTTGGTGACACTAAAGACAAAGATGGGAAAGAAAGGAAGAAAGATAACACACAATCCCAAAGGTCTATCGGATAGTGGAGAATGGGTAGAACAAACTACCCAACATCCTCTGTGTTCTACAGGGACATAGGAAGCAAGAGATAGATGTAATGGACTAAAACAGAAGGCTCCAGGCCCCAAAATACTGCCAGCTTGATTCCCATCAAACCACTTCAGGGCAGCTGAAGTCTCCCTAGATAAATCTGTAGCTTCACACACACTATTCTCTCAGTGCCACTCATACGCATACAACATACTACTAATACACACTATATACTCATGCATGCATTTATAGCACAGCATCACTATATAATCTAGGGGAAAATACTGTCTTGCTTGTCTGCTAGCCTGTAGGTTTCAATATCTTTTCTTTACCAATGTTTCTCCTTACCATTAGTAAGGATTCTGCTCACAAACACACACATAAACTTGAAGTAGTTCTCCAGCTTCAAAAGTCAACAGAAGTAGATACGCATAAAATCAGGGTTTAACAAGAATAAACATATTTTCAAGCTGCTGAAACCGGCACCATTTGAGCACTTGAAGAACTGGCAGACGTTTCCACTAATCATATTGATTTACAGGAATCACATAAGCAGATACATTCAGCATTATTACTGAGGATTTTGTGCAGTGCTTTCACACTGCATTTATGTAATTTATTCTGTGAAGCCACACATGAAATTCCCATCTCCTTTAAAAGCTGATTACATCTTATCTTAAAGACAGAATGAATCATCAGTCCTTTAAGGTCTTTGTAAATTCACAATAGTGGTTTTCATTTTCACTTGAACAGGAGAACATGGATGTAAAAGCCATCATCCTTAACGAAAGAGGTACAGGCAAGACACTGACAAGTAAACCAACTCCTAAGCAAGAATATGATGGAATTTATTTGTATTGATAAGCTATTCCCATGCAAATTTTCTTGCATATGAAAGTTATTCTACAACTATCCCGTGTCTATGACTCCCAACACCAGCCCTTTCCTTCAGTAAACGCCATCCGTGAGAGAATATTGATTAGCTTTGCTACAGCGGGTCACACAATTATGTGTTCCAGGCCAGCTCTCTGTAGAGAGTTAAACCAGCATTAAATCTTCTAAAATTTAGGTAAATAAAGCAGTTAAAACTTTATTCTATAATTTAAAATGTGAATCTCTGCCTATAACGGTCACCTATACTAGCAATAGTCTCCATATTCCCCTTTTACCCCCATCCTTTTGTCAGTTTTATTATTTGGAAGAGATGTTTGACTAAAGTAAAAATAAACAACATTTTAAAGTGATTAGAAGACCCCATTTAATTTAAACCAAGTTTGTGACTGTCAAGATACCCAAAGATCCCACAATGAACAAGAAGCATCACAAGGAAAGTTGGTAATATTCTCACCATAAAAATTCATTAAAGGTTTGTAAGTGATGTGCAAAAGATGGATCTATGAAAATAATGCATTTTCCTTTCAAAACAATAGATCAGCTTATGGCTGCGCACATTACTTAGTTTGCGTACTAACAGACTCGATTGGCTGAATGACAGTGATTTCATTGGTCATTCTGTTAAAGGTAGATGTGTATTTCTCAACCCCAGAATAAAAACATTGACTGGTTAATGGTATTTCAGGCTCTTTTTCAGTTCAGTGACTTTTTGTTGTTGCTGTTGTTGCTAGAATCAAGTTTCTTTATCTTGGTATTTAGCTAAATAACTAGCAGTAAACTGAAATTTAAATCCATAATTGCATTCACGAAATTATACCAAAGCTACAAGCAGAATGTAGTGTGATGGACTGTCTTCAATGGGGACTAAAAAATGCAGGTTACTCAAAGGAAATTTCTATTCAATAACTGGCCTATTCTTATTAATGTCAACATTTTCTTAGTACAAGGAACAAGAACCCACAAGCAAACTCTTTTCACTGCCTAGAGAGATACATAACATAGTTTGATGTTTTCATTGTGTTTAACTCACCTGCCCTTAACAGGGCAAATTCTGATGCCTCTGTTATTGAATGCCTTCAGGATTTTACCCTTTCCCCAGAAGATTACTCTAGATGGTCAGCCACTGCTGGCTGGCAGGGCTGGACTCACTTATTTGCCTCTGATATATAATCTGAACAAATGGCAGTGGAAAAAAAAAACCTAGTTGACATAGCACATAAAATATGTTGATCCTGTCATTCTGTGATAACAGCCAATTATTTAATCAGTTCAGAAACCTTTTGAAGCACTGATTGAGCGTCCTCACAAGTACCAACATGAGACTGTTAGGCAACAGCCTCCAAGTTTCACTATGTCAGAGCAACAGCAACCATAGTGTTTTGTCCCCCAATTCTTTTGGCTCTTCTTTATTTCTACAATCAATATTTTCCTGTCAGTTGTTGTGAATTTGCTTTGCCTCACTGACAGCTGCTGCCTACTTCCTAAATAATAGCATTGTGCTGACTTTTTATGTGTTAGCTTGGTTTTTTGATCTGAAAATTCCCAGAAGTCTGTGCATCATCTCTGAAAAGATATCGGGGCAAAAGAATTCTCAGGCTTTTTCCTACACAGACAACTTCCAAACTGTATTATGCACTAGCATCCATCTTCCTCCACTATTTCTCACATCATTAGCATGTTTTCCTGTTTCACAATAGCTCTTCATACTAGTCCAGAGAGTGTAAGTATGACACCTGGAGTAAGTACCCATTTTAGTTTCCTACTAGTACTTAGTAACCAACTAAAACATACGAGTGCACAAATGATGCAATATGTTAAAGAAATTGCACTTCAGGATTTAAGGGATTTTGTATTTCACTTGTTTTGGACTACAAAGACTTCCAAGCACAGGAAAGAGCACTTAGGAGTAGTTGAATAAGAAACCTGCAATAGTCAAAGTGTTTAACTTATTACTGGAATTTAATTCCCTTAATCTTTAATTTGTCAGCTTCTTTTGTGGCTCTTTAAAAAGCTGATGTGTTACTCTCTTATGCATAAGATTTTAAGAATGTCTATAAATAAAATACTGCAGTACTGCTTCTGGCTCGAAAGTTGAGTATAGAAACAATAGGGGCAAACTACTGCTATAACTAGTTATATTGTTGGAAATATTACCAAACTTATGCACAAACAAGCCACTCCTTTTCTACCTGTTTATTGCTGGCTTACTAATATGCTCCTTACCAATCTTTTTTCAAGACGTTACCATTCCTTTACTCCTTATCCTTTAAAGAGAAACAGGCCCTGAATGTTATGAAATTAATTATCTTCAGTGGGAAGATGAAAGAATTTAAGACGCTGAGATTACAGAAAAAAAAATCATTTGTTTTAAGCAGGTATTTTATCTGGTTTTCAAACATAAAATACCACACACTTGATTTTACACTTGAATCGACTGTAAACGAGTTAGATATGGCAAACACTACCTCCTCCTGTTTGATGAACACAGACTGCAGCCTCATTACCAAGAGTCATTACATGTTAGTAAACAATGACAATCATAAGATCAGATGCATGGAAGGAGTCTATGTATATGTCACATCTATGTAGAGACTTCAATAATTCAAGCAGGTCTTCTACACCAACATTACTTTATCACTTTGCAGTCTGGTCCAATTCCCCACTTTGGTTCTTTTCATTGCACGTCTCTATGCCACCAGCATCCTGATCCCTCAGACCAATTCTTCTTACCCATCCCACAGTGCTTATTAGAGGAAACAGTATTCAGTTATCTCCTGATATTTCTGGGCTGTTACAACTCTTCAGATTTTTACTGGCATGTTCTGGGGTGAAAGGTGTTATTCCTTTTGTAAGTTGAATGTATTCAACCTTTTGAAGTTTTTTTAGATGTTATATATTGAATATATGTTGGGTTTCATGTAGAATTGTGTACAATAACATACCCTGTCAGGAAATTCTGGTAAGCTTCCAGAAGACAAAGAAATAAAGCTAAACATATCATGAGGTAATCAGAAGATCTGGGATTTTAATATTTCCACTACTCTTAATTACAAATTTTAAGTCCTCTAATGCAGCTGATAAACAGGCTTCTCCAGCAAAGAGTGTCCCACGGGGGGAGTTTTCACTGGCAATGTGTTGTCCAGCCGGATGGCGGTCAGCATGACACATCCAGGGATGGGAGCAAGACTCACCTGTGCTGTCTGACCCACCACTGCCCTCCTTGCAGCCCAGACTACCTTTCCCTTCTCTCTGAAGACCAGGTCCCCTTACTTTCATCTCTTCTAATGTATTTAGCTTCTGCTCTCTCACTCTTCTGGTTCTTTTACACAAGCTGCTTGGCCCATTAGTATCTGGTCACTAATTACTGCCTGAATTAACCCCTTCTTTACTGGGCATGGCTTGTGAATTCCACCATGACTTACAAACTTGCTTCCACTCCCTTCAGAGGCACTTCTGCATGTAAATACAAAGCTTGCCAAAATTTTCTGCAGACTATTTTCTGACTTAGGAATGCCTGTAATTTTTTGTTCTGATATTCTCCTGTTTATATTTCTAAGTCTTCTGGGTCTACTGATGTCAATAAACATGCTCTTTGTAGGATAAGTTACAAATCTTTGTGACAATAATCAGATATTTTACAAGGGAGGGTGAAAGCAATATTAAAATTGCTTAATGTAATCCCTGCGTAATTCCAATTCCTTTCTACTTAGTCTACCAGATAGACTTGAGTTTAACTGATGGCATTCAGACTGCAGCTTTTCACAAAGAAATGCATCTTGTTTCAATGAAGCTAATGTAGTTCCTTTAGTAACAGTTAAACTGGAGCTTTTACTGGACTGCAGGAGGACCAATGCTCTGTAATAATTTCATGTTAGGAAATGCAGCTGAAAAAGGAGCCCAAGAAAAGCAGCGAAGGATCAGGTCCAGATGCTGCACAGATGTGTGGCTCAGCGCCAGAACAGAGTAAGAAGATGCAGCAATCCATCTGCCTTGTACTATGCTGCATTTTTCAGCAAGTTACTTCACTTTGCTGTATTTTCTCTATCTGTACAGACAGATACAATAGGCCAACAGTCCTTTGTCAAGCACCTTAGACCCTGCCATAAAAATTATGTCAGAGCATAGTCTTATTATTAATAATTAATATAGCACAAGTAATCACTGCAATTTAATAAAGTCTAACTATATTTTCAGCCATTAGTAAGTTAATGTTAAAACACTTGCAAAGAAATGAGTTTATTAGAAATAGGTCATTATTATCATTTTGTTATCAACAACAGGGCTATTATTTAGTGGACAGCACAGTGTGTGTTTTCTGTTCATCACATCACAGTATTTTGTGTTCTGACATTTTTCTTTACAATGTATGAGCAATGGTTCCAAACGTACACTTAAGGTCTACAGGACAGGCATCGATTAAGGGAGAACACGGTGTTCCTTGGAGAGTTGCGCTCACAGTAGGTTCTCAAGAAGTAATCAAGGTGATTAGAAGGGAAATACTGGCAAATGTCACAACCCTGTCCCTTGTAAACCGTTATTTTTCTCCAGGAACACAATTCCAGCTTCCCAAAGCACAAGAGGAAGTGGCAGAGGCTTGGGCAGTCACTCTGCTGCTGCAATTTTTTATTCAGAGTTCGTAAGTATATGAATGATATCATGAGAAGGCTTTTTCTCTTTAACATTGCATGACAAGCTCTAACCCTTGCCTAGCTGAGGAACTGGAGTAGTAAAACCAAAGGAAGTGTAAACTTCTGGCTACAACTCTAAGACAAGTATAGTCTTGTTCATGGAATATTTATTTAAAGTCTACTGTGTTTAGAAATTTATTCTCCAAGGTTACCCAATTTGCTTCTGAAAGCATGTGGTCATCTATGAGAGCCTTTTTAGGACAGCTTAATCAAGGACTCTTTTAACACTGAAAGATTGCAGTTCAGAGGACGTGAAAATTACAACATTCCAGCAATAAACGTCATTAGTGTCTGTTATAAGCTCAAAGCAAATCTAGGAGCAAATAACATAGAACCATATTTCCAAATCTTTCCAATGAAAATATTTAACAAGTTATAGGGAGTCTTTTATGTAACCAAACACATAATCATAACATTCTAGTGCTTCATCAGTGAAAATTTCAAAGAACTTTCTAAAGATGGGTGGGCAACTGTAATTAACTTCCTTTTAAAGAAAGAATAAAAAATAACCTTTCCAGAACTGGAACCTTGGATGATGGAGAAGAAATTAATGTTCTACTATTATTAAAAATGGAAAAAACCAGCTTGAAAATGTATTTGTAGGGGTTTAATTATGAAAGAGATAAAGGTCAAATGCTGCTAAAAACCCCATGCTCTTACACATTCTAAAATATAAAATAATTCTGATACTCACAGAGTTTTGAAGACTGATTTATGCAAATGCCAAGTCATAAAACATGTCTGTAACTAAATAAGAGGCAAAGGTGAAATATCTGGTTGCTAGAGCACTGGAATTTGTAAAATGGACTAATAAAATATCTGACATTTATGACATTTTCCTTTTCAAAACAGTAGGGCAAACAGCAATTTTATGTTGGTATAAACTACAACATTAATGCTGATAAGGATATGTGGTAAACACCAGTATTTACAGCCATTCTGTGTTCTCTGCACCTCCAAAAACCAGATATTAAAGCCTTCCCCACATGCAGCATGCACATACAAAACTACAACGGGAGAACTTCACAAAGACAGCATGTCCAGACTCCTGCTGGTATCAAATGCTGAGAGCAGTCTTGTTCATGCAATCAGATTTGACTCAAGACAGTCTCTGTGAGAGGTTGACAAGGAAACAAACAGCACATCCCAACCAGCAGTCCAGCAGCATGCATCACTGCAAGGAGCCACTTGTAGCAGTGATGCACATAAAGCAAGAAAGTTCCTGCATGAGAAAATACAGTTTTGTATATTTTATTCTATCCTATGTCACCTTGCTTCTTCCCACTGTTCCTCCATCATTTGAACATGTGAGTGCTGATTTTCTCGTACTGTTCCTGGGGTTTCCCCTTACTACGCCCAACAGTTCCAGTCTAAGTCTACCTCCCTTGGCTTCCCCCTGGCTTTCATCCTTATGACTCAAAGCTCTGAGCTGCTCCCATCCTTCCTACTCACTCCCAAACTTCAGCTCCCCCAAACTCATTCCTACACCCCTACCTAACTATTCACACCTCTCCTTTTTTTTATCTCGCAGCCACCCTTTTCTGTACTTCTCCCTTGAAACTTCTTTTCTTTTCCTTTCCCTGTGAGAACTGCCATAACTATGTCCTCCCCAAATCTGCCTCTTTTCCTCCATGGCTTTGCGCTGGAGTAGTCCTCTAACTCTCACTTGTTTCCAGTGAAAAGAGCACTGGGAGCAGAGATGTGTCAATCTTTGCTCTGGCCCAGAGCAGCCAGAAACACACTTCATAAGGAATGCCATTTTTTATTTTGGTCTGAATTGCTCAAAATTGCCAGATTTTTATTTATAGGTATAGACAAATTATAGGTTTTCCATTAGTCTTGTTCTTAGGAACAACTGAACCATTCTGGCCTGAATTTCCAAATTAACTCTGTCACCCTACATGGAAGACTTCACTCTTCCTGTAAATAGAAGCAAAACATCACATTGCTTACAGGCAATGATCTTAGTATCTTAGTAGTACAGACACATACAGAAACCAGTCAAGAATTTCTTAGAAAAACCACAGAGAAGACATTTTTTGAGAAATACAACCTTTTCTTGGACTTTCACACCGTAAGGCAACTGTAAAGAACTATATTAGAAAGCACTTAAGAATAAAATTAAGCAGTGCTTAAGAATAAAAAACCTGTTGTGAAAAACTGTTATCCTAATTGGTGGGATTTTAGATCATTGTCACTTGATGAGTAGGTGTTGTCATTTGCAGAGCTTTATAAGACTGAAAGGAAGCTTACCTGCCTTGGTTCAAAATAGAGCTGGGCAGCAGTCTTTGGGCACTTCTTCAGCTCTTCTTCTTGCTCCAGCTTCCCTTTTTCCCTCTACGTCACAGGTAGATTTCCAAGGGAAACTAGCTACTCTTATTTCTATTCTGAAGCTCATCCACAAGTCAGGAGAAGTCTGCAAAGCCTTACACTTGAGATTTATCACCAGAGAATTAGTCTGTGCAGCTCTGAATCCATTACATGATTTTCTGTTTAGGTCATTAGTCTAAATCCATCATTACTGGTTGCTTTTTCAAATATTTATTTTTTTTATTCCTATGCTCTCCATGGCCTGCTCTCTTGAATGGCTGAGATGAATAGTTGCTAACAGTAAAAAAGGAAAATCATTTTCAAGGATATTTTTATCCTCTTGAAATAAACCATTTTAACTCCATGTCTTTGTGAGATGCATCCCAGATACTCTCTGTCCCCACCTCCTTCCACAAACTCTTAGGCAGGTAAATGTCATCAATACGTGTTGAAATTTGGATCTCTAAACATTACATGAGCCACATTGCTTCTCCATTCCTGCTGGACACTCCTCAACACTGTTGTCTACCCTCTGTTCAATTGTTCTCAATTCATATTCTCAAAGGCAGGCAGACCTAACTGGTGATGAAGTGACACCACAGAATTATTGTTCTAAATATCTGTAATAGCAAGCAATATCAAAATGATAACACATTGATATTATTGTGATAATCTCAGCACAAGTGTTGAAGTTCTCTAAACAGGCTGGCATGGACTGATCTCCAATTAAAGCCTTAAGGATCTTTTATGCCATAACCTGCAGGATTCCTTCTTCTACACTGATGTCCATAGTACTTCTGCTGTAAAAATTATTGGCATCTGCTTCAAAAACACCATGTCTGATTTGTTTGCTGCCATCATTTTACCCTCTTATTATTCTTTCTTCTGCTTCTTGCAGCTCCACCTCCCCTACCCCAATCCAGCACTTCACATCTGTCCTCTTGTGGTCACAGGCCTGACAAAGGCCTGATGCTTCCTAGGATCCCTTTAGGTTGACCAAAACATTTCTGCACCTTCTCCTCCCCACACAAGAGCACAATTACCACTTCCACCCCAGCAGCTCTGGAAAAAAAAACATTAAAAAGGGGCATGAAGCCTCTTCAAGTGTCTGCAGCAGTCTAGAAGATTCCGCAGCCTTGAACAAGAAAGTGAGCTCTATCTTGACCTCTGTTGCACTCAGCGCAGCGCTTGCAGAAGTCTGATCACACCCTGGCTAGAGCAGAGTTGAGAAGCTGCCAAGAGTTAGAGACGGAAAGTGACAACAGAGCAAGAGCAGGGACAGATTTGCCCAGCAGCCCTACACGACCCAGCTGACAATGGCTCTTCCTGCAGGTGACGGACTTGAAATCTCACTGGATGAAGAAGAGGGCAGGCCACGGTGACTTTGCCACAGATAAGTGATCTGTGAAAGATCAAAGAGGGAAAGGTATTGCTAATGACAGTAAATTTAACAGGGTAAGAAAAATGACAAATGACTTTGAAGAAGTCTGAGAGTTGCCTGCTAGTAGTACTGTATTTCTGCCTGTCCTTGGGATGCTTGTCTGGTTAATTGTGAGCCTCTGACCACCCTGAGCAAGATGTCAGCCAGACTGGCAGCCTCTATAAATTTCTACTGCTACTTTATAATTTATACTGCATACTTTTACATTGTTACTGCTTGAAACATTTGTGTTAGTGTTTCTTACTTCTTAGCTGTGTCAGCTGGAGCCCAAGAGGAGCCTGGTCATCAGTCAAAGCACAGGTTAGAGATTGAAGATGCTTCCCGTTGGGATCAGAGGCAGCTCTTCAATCTGTCCAGATCTGCAGCCCCGTTTGCAAGACTCTCCCTGATGCCCTGCCCAGCATGCAGAGCCACTGTGGTCCTGCTCTTCTTCACGGTATAAAAACATGACCAGAAGGGGAAAGGGCCGAGTCAGCTCTCCTGGAACATTGCTGATCATAGCAACACTGGGGAAGGTCTTACAGCATGTCACAGCTACCACCACTTGTTTATTTTGTAATCAGAGCTCTCACTGCAGGGTGTGATGAGCCGTACAGCAACCCAGCTGGCCAGGGTCACCGCTGAGGAGGAGACTTGGCAGCCAGACGGTACACGCCAGCCTGAGCACGCCCACGTCCAGGCAGCCCTTGGCAGTGGCTTCTACTGCCTGCGGGGCTGCTGGCACCACATAGGTAGAAGTTGACTACACCACCTGACAGGAACAATTGCCCCCAGCAGGCCACATCCTGGTTTAGGAAAGGGAAATGAAGTTTATTGTTTTGGAATTAAGCCAGGCCTCTTAATCAGCACCCTAAAGGTTCTTTTTTTTTCATATTAAATTCTTCCCCACCAAACACATCAGCATTCCATTAAAATAATAAAGAGAGAAATAAAAGCCCAAATCATAATTTTCTAAAAACATATCCAGGGCCTAATCTTATACAGCTCTCAGTTTGGTTAGACTTCCTAGTTTCTGTCCCCATCATTACCAAAAACTATCTCAGAGTTGCTTTCTCTACCTGGTACAACTTGGAAGTTACTAGTTTGGACGTCATTTGCTCACACTGTAATCTTCTTTTTCTTGTTTCTCCTACTTACTAAAACTGTAGGTAATGGCAGGGAAAAACTAAGAAAACATGTCTCAAGAGTTTTATTTATTGCCTTCTGAAAAGATGTGCTATTCTTTGTCTCATGGCTCATTAGCGAACACTAAAACTGTCAGAAAAGTAGCCTGTTTTGTTCAAGCAAATTGACTTGTTTTGTAGATCTTTTATTTCTGACTCAGTTATTCCTGAGTAATTATGAGTACCATCTAATAAACTCATCCTCCTTTTCTTCCAGGAAAAAATAAACCATTGCCATGGAGGATTCTTACTTGTTTTGACTAAAGAACAAAGCAATTTGGAATCTTCCATTTGAAAAGGATTATGTTTGAACATATTTCCAATTCCTTTTCTGGCAAACTATCATTTTTTCAGTTTTCCATGTAGTGAGCTAATTTTGTTTTCTGTGCTTCAGTGATATCACAGATCTTTTTCTCTAAATTCATACAGAATTTCACTCCATTTTGTTCCATTCCTCCCCATTTTTCTCTTCAACGATTAAGAGAAAAAATATATTTATTTCTTAGGAAAAACTTTGGGAGTATACATAATCCTGTAGACTTTTTCTGTAGAAATGTGGCTGATTCCCCATGTGTTTCTTATTATTTGAAATCTATTATAACTTTTGTCATCTGTAATTTCTCTTGCATGTACAATACTCCAGGTGGAGTCTCTCAAGAGCAGAGTAGAGTGGAAGAATCATCTCCTTAAACCTCCTGGCCACACTTCTTTTGATGCAGCCCAGGATACACTTGGCCTTCTGGGCTGTGAGTGCCTGTCATTGGCTAATGTTGAGCTTCTTATCAATCTACACTCCCAAGTCCTTCTCTGCAGGGTAGCTCTCAATCACATCATCTCTCATCATGTATTGGAACTGTGGATTGCCCCAATCCAGGCGTAGGACCTTGTACTTTGCCTTGTTGAACCTCAGGAGGTTCTCACAGGCCCACTTCTCCAGCTTATCCAGGTCCCTTTGGATGACATCCCATCCCTCTGGTGTGACAACTGCACCATTCAGCTTGGTGTTACCTGTGAACTTGTTGAGGCTGCAGTCAATCTTGATGTGATAAAAATATTAAACAGCACTGCTCCCAATACAGACCCCTGAGGGACACCACTTGTTACTTGCTGGTGGCTTCTGTGGGGATGGAACTTCACTGTTACTGTCATGGCTGGTCACCAGGTAGTAGGACAGAGGACTTCTGAGCATGATAGGAGAGAGTAAGTCTCCTGGCAGAAGTTAGGAAATCACTTCAACCATAAAAATGGCCAAATATGCATACCAACTCTATGACTGGCACTCTCTGACACTATTGCTTAAGGTTATGAATGTATTATCTGGGCTCGGTGGACCAAATTTTGTAATGCAGTTTATTTAACTTGCAAAATATGCTAAAATGTGCTTTGTGTAATACTTATTAATATGGATAAAGAAAATAGGTTTTGTTGTTTATTGAACTGCCTACAGAACCAGCAAAATACGACCTGAAACTAATTCTATTCTCTTACAAAGAACTAGAAAGTTATTATGCATTTTTCCACCCTCTAAATACCCAATCAATATAGCAACCTACAAATATATACATTTGAATCTTTTTTTTGCTTTGAAATTGTGCTGCTTTCCTGATTTTAAATCTGTATAATTTAATATTCACTTTTTTTCTTTATTCCTTTTATTAAGTTTTACCTGAAAAAGAGTGCTAAATTATAAAACAAGAGAGGAAATCCAGGTAGCCACAGAAGCATAAGAATATAGGATTTAACATATCTCTTGAAATAACTGATTTTTCAAAGTCTTGGATATTATTTTTTTTTACTGACAAGTCACTAAGAAATTATTCTTCAGAGGCAAGTAAAATAAAAGTAACCTATAATGCTTTGAGTCCCTACCCAGATACCAAAATTACCACACTTGAAATAGTCTCATTTTTCTCAAAATAGCGTGCTCAGTTTTAGTGAGCATGTTAAAATTTGCTGAGATGCTATAGAAAGTCCACAATGTTCAGACATAAATAGGTACTTCTTCTTTATTGTTCCACAAATCCATTTAAAATACGTAATGGGAAGAGACAGCTAAAAAACACAGGAACATGTTTGAGGGTGCTATTAAAACTGATTTATTGTTAAAATTTCTTTTTAAAAAATCATGACATTTAACAACACTCCAAAAGAAGCAGATTCTATCACTAAGAGGTAATTCTGGACAACTCATCATTGCTTTTCTGAAAATAAAGACTTCAGTAATTTGACAATTTTCCATAGCAGAGAAACATCTTAAAACAAGTTTTTATTAACTCAGAAGAACTGCCACATATTTGGCCTATGGATTAATATTCCAAGGAATACAGTAAGTAGAAGAAAAATTTTTAAGGCATCATGACCAAGGATAACATGTCATTTTACCAAATATATCTGCACCAGCCACATGACTGGACTCTGTGAAAGAACCTTTGCTGAAGTAACTTTCTGTTTTGGCACAAGACCAGACTAAAGGAAAACAACTGAAATAAAAAAAATCTCTTGTTCCAAGATTGTTACAGTTCTCTAACTTCCAGCTGGCTATCTTGAAGCTAAAGTCCTTATGCGTAAAAATGCAGAGAGAGCAAAAGGAGCAGCAAAAGGAGCAGCAGCAGAACAACCCCCACTTAATTTCATCTACATCACCCAGAGGAAAAGCACAAGAAATGTCACTGAAGCTGACATTCCCTAGCAAGTACTTCCCAAGACTGTGAACTGACCTTGGGTGGACCAGGGTTTCACTGCCCCTGAAATGGAGCACTATATTTTTCACCTATTGCCTATCACTTCCATAACTGAAGTCTTATGCTGCCAAAGGATTCCTTGTTTGTCATCTCTAGGCTGCTGGCTTTACTCTATCCATTCAGCTCAGCCTCCCAACTGAAACACTAACCAGCCCAAGTCAGAATCTGTAGAGTAGGAAACAGAAATAAATGTGGTTTCTATGTATGTCTAGCAGATAGGAAACACAGAAGAAAATTTTACTTTCTTTTGTCTCCTTACAAAATGTGTGTTTCAATGAAGAAACTCAATATTTCTTTGTAAGTGTCCCTCTGGTGCCCCCGCCACACCTTTGAGGCAGACACAAGGGAAGCAGTGGTGCTGATGAGCATGAATTAGCCCTTCAAGACGTGTAATGATTTCATAGTCAGGAAGAGCCAGGCTGACAATGTTGAGGCCCAGCATACGTGAGACCACCTCTCGGAACTCTGCCAGCTGCAAGAACAAACAGAAAGGAATTACTAAGAAATGAAATACCGAGCAAAGGAGATGTCTGGGAAAACATACACACGAACACAAGCATTTGTATTAGCAGTGCAAAATATAGTAATTTCTGATGTTGATAAAAGGACAGAAACAGCTTTTTGGGGTGTACCTCAAACAATAGTACAGGCGAATGGCTGAGGTTTATCTTAAACATAAAACATGGTTTCAAGCGTTCTTTAGTATTCTCCACAGGCGTATCTTCCCTGCTGAATCAACAGCAAAAACTGAGGAAAAGACAGGAGTCATATTTGATATAGATGACTGCAAACAGTTTTCTTTCACTAAATCCACAAAGCTTGAGAACTAGTGCTTCATTGCACTTATCATACTGCACTTTGTAACCCACTTACCTCACTTTTCCTGTATTCTTCAAATTTGGCCAAAGAATATTGCAACAATATTCAAGTGGCCTGAAACACCTTGGTTTCCAACAGTAAAATTTCAACATTTGCATGTTTTTAGCAAGCCCTCAATGCATTACTCCACAGAGTAATTTGCTGAATATAATTCAAATCTTCTTCCGTGTGCAGCATGCTTTGTTCCCTCAATAAAACATATGAAGAAATTAAGTTTTCCTGCCAAATTCCTAACGGTCATTATAAAACAAAACAGTGATAATGCTTTCCAGGAAGAAAGATCCCCAGGTCGCTGGCGTTTTCTCCACGTGAGTAAAAAATGGTTTTTTCTAGACTGATATTTTGAAATAGCATTCTTAAATTTCATCCAGAGTCATTGCTAAGGCCAACATATAGTGCAAAAATTTTAGCTGGAAAAATTAACGAAGTTCTAAGTAGTTGGAAAAAGGAATTTAAAATTACATATTTTTCAGTTTAAAGAGGCATCCCATTGGCTTTCAGTAATTATGCCATCTATAATGTTGCTACAAAACAAAATATGCAGGGCAATCACATACATACCTCACTATTTTTAAAATTAGAATGGAACACATTTACTAATGTATTTCCCACAAACTCCCTACACCCTCTGAAGGTGACTTTCCACTGGGAAAGATTTTCTTACCTAAACTTTACAGAGTTACACATCACAAATCAATCCAAAGAAGTTAGATTCAATATTAAGTCTGGTTGGCTTTGCTTTCTTTTGGTTTTTATTTTCTGATCTTTTCTGACATTGTTTGAACTTATGGTCTATCCATGGTAACTTGAAAGTAAGTTTTATACCTAAGCTATATGAAAAAACATACCTTCACATCATTTTTTATACTCCTCCAAAAGGTGATATAATATTTTGCCTATATTTATGGTTCATTCTGTTGCATATATAACTTTAAGAGTAGCTTGCTTTCAGAATCACAACAGCCACACTTGTTCACAAGTATGAGTTAGAATTTCCTTGTTTAATAATGTTCACAAAAGTCTTCAGCACAGATGGATAGTTGCTACACCTGTGCCACACTCTTATATTCCAAGTGACTTGTCAAATATCTATACACGTACCTGTCTCTCTCTTTTTGCTAATTCTGCAAGTGTTGTTTTAAGTGCTTTCATCTCATTGGTAACTGCTTCTAACATATTTTTGTTTTTTTCTTTATCTTCAGCAGCTTTACGCTCCTTCACAAGAAGTTCTGATTTGACAGAAGTAAGTTGTTTCTCAATTTTTTCTTTCATTCTTTCCAATTTGCTTTGAGACTTACTGAGTTCCTCTATTGTTCTGTTCTGCTCCAATGTTTTGATCTGCAATAACATAATGTTAAATTTGTCACAATTGAATAATAAAAAATAACAATAAAAACATCAAGATAATCATGAATAAGAACTTTAATGTGCTTTTTTATGGGTTTTTGATGAAATCCCATGTATATGTGAACTGAAAAGTTATTAAAGGAGACTTACCCATTTCAACTCAGCTAAAAAAAGATTTTTGTTTCAAAGACAGTTAATGCACTACAGGCTTTGGGAAAAGAGATAACTGCACAGACAGAAAAACACAGGGAGAGTTCATTTTCTGCTCGTCCCTAGCAAAATACTATGAAAAAGAGCTGCCAGATGTTTTGTTGATAAAAATCCTTCAGTTGGATCATGTATCTACTTAACTATTTCACTCCCTCAGCCACAAGTCACAAACTCACTTAAAATCAATCTTCGTTTCTTTCAGTAGTTGCAAACTATTAATAACTGCAAACTACCCATTTTCACCTGAGTTAAAGTAGGAAATTTATTACTGCTGCAATGTAATAAAACACAGGAGCAATGAAAAGTTAGCATCTTGCCTGTTTTATGTGGGGGAAATTCCTTTTCTCTCTCCTTTACTTAGTCTTTAGAATAGATATTCTGTGAGCAATGTACAGGAAAATAAACTATTACAGTCAAGAAAGGGATGCATCTATCATACTTTTCTTACACTAACCTGAAAATTTACATTGTGTTTTACAGATGTTACTTAGTATATCAAGACAAGCTGCAAAATACTCAAAACATTGTACTATTACATTTGCTTTGCTCACCTAGATGTACTTGAGTAGTTCTTCATGAACACATTTATCGTAAACAAACTCCAGCTCTAGCCAGTTGGAACAGAAAAATGGATAGAAGCCCAAATGTAACATTTTAACTCACCTTAAGTTCATTGGTTTCAGATAGCTTGGCTTTGAGATCGGTATTCGTTTCCCTTGCCAGATCAAGTTGCTTCTTTAATCTCTCTGTCATCTTATGTAACTTTCTGACAGCGAGATTGGCCTCATCCCTCTCCACAGCTAAGGCGGTCCTTACTTGCTTCTCTTCTTCCAGCTGGGTTATTTTCTGCCGCAGAAGGTTCATGTGCAGCTCTTTACTTTCAAGTTTTTCTTTCTGAATCTTCAACTTGTTTTCCAAATAGAAGGATATTTGAAAAAATACGTGTGAAAGACAATGGTAATACACAGGTGCTTTTGCAGATTTAATACCCATGTTGCATATTTAACCTGAACTCCTATTCCTCTCTTGAAAATTCTGTAAAGCAGCATAAACATATAAACACTAACTTGATACCTCTTGCCAATTCATTATGCTTCTCCATCTCTGAATTTGTGCATTAACTTTTTGAATTAATTTACATATAGGTTGCACCCATTTGAATATAAATACTTCTGCACCCTTCGTAATAGCTGAGGTTGTCTGAAATAAGACACTTGTTAAATACAAGAAGGTAAGAAACATTCATTAAGGAGATAGAGGTTTCAGTGTTGGTAGTTCAAGCTATTTCCATCTTTTATCAGTTAATTAAGCCTAATGTGCAAGAAACAATTAACATATAGAAGTAAGAAAGCTTTAATCTACTGCTCCAATACAAAGCTCAGCAGCTTAGTTTTATAATTTTGGTGCTTAAATTCTACCTGTTTTCAGTTTACATCAGCTGAGCTGCCAGACTTTACTCTAGAAATCTGAGGGATATTACCATACTTAATGCATATTACTTCCAGGAAAAACAAAACAAAATCAAAGAAAACAAACAGTGTTGTTATAACCCCATTCTAAGCTTTAAACCATCCTGATAAACCTAAAACAAGAAGATCTCACTCCATCATAACAGGATGGTGGAGAAGCACTTAACCAAATTTGAAGAGATTTGCTCGTAAACAAACACAGCTCTTGTTGGAAATACTGAAATTCTTGGTGAAGTACAACCAAAGTCCTTCTAGTTTCTAGAGAATTTTGAGTAAGATTCCCTTCCTTCCCAGCAGATATTTTCAGATTTAAATATAAACAGTAGTTGTTTACAGAAGTATATTATAAATGTCTATTAAAAGATACACAATATACATGTATAAACATGCATAACTTTTTATACACTTATTCAAAGTTTGTGAAAAGCAGTATCATGTATTTAATAGACTGTTGGTCTTAGTTGTTTTAATATGCAGTCTGTTTGCCCAGTTTGCAAACATTTATTATCTTCTTTGTATGCAATGGATACCTTTGAAATTCCACATACATGGAATATATGACGTTTCAATCTACTGCCCCTAGCAAGCCACTATAGAAACAGAGCCATACAATGTTTATCTTTGAAACAAACAGTAAGAGTGCATCTTTTTGCCTACCTTCCTTCCTAGGCTATATGCCATAGTTTTGTTTTTCATCACTGCATCACCTTCCATTTTCAGTAACTGCTCTACCCGAGCTAGAATCGCATTCACATTCATATCAAATCCAACCTCTGCTGCTAGGCTATCCAGCTTCATCTTCTCATTAAGTTGCTCCAGCAATTTCAGATACTAAGACAATATGTGGAAAGGTGGATGAAATTGAAACTTTGTTAGAAGTCCTGATGTACAATTGAAAAGCAATTCCTCTTACAGTGGCAAACAACTATACATAACCAAGTCTGCCAAACACAAGAAATAAGGTACTAAAAGGGTGTATTTATAATGCACACTCGTGACACAACTGCAGATTTTCCATTTGGAATTTTTTTATTCAATATTCATTTTGTTCATAATCCCTGGACCTACTGTATTTATCTTCTTAACAAGACCAGATTGGTTTCTGTTCTGTTGCAGTAAGAAGAGCACAAGGTCTGCATGTCTGCTTCTGACTCCAGTTCCCATCTGTGTTTTACAGGACCATGCACTGGCAGAAAGAAGTTACAAAAGACAGCTACATCTCAGCTAATTGCAAGTGCTGTGATTGCCCAGTGCTGGTAAAGCTGGTACCAGGGAGATCCAACGGATGGGTGAAATCTAGTGTAGGCTGAGGAGATGCAAGAATGTTAGCATGGTCAGTCTTTTTTTCCCTTCTTTGCAATAGTGAGTCTTTGAGGTAAAAATTCTTGATTTACAAATTGTTTTAAAGATTATTTTATTTGTGTCTCCATCTGTTTTACTGATGTGAACACAAACAGATATCAAATATTATCTAATCTGTTTTTTCATTCTTTTGCCCTGCTGTGCTAACTCTTTAAAAATTGCATTAGTTCCCTTGACAAAATTAGTTTGTCTTGCAAAACCCAAAGGTATCATTCTCACTAAGAACTATGTTTGCCTTTGTTTTCTCTTACTTCTGTTGCAAGGCATAATCTTGGTGAAGAAACAGCAAAGGAAAATAAAAAAAAAAAAAAGAAACAACAAAGCAGTTCCATAACTGTTGCTTGAGCACAAGATGATAAAATATACCAGGAATCTCTTTGGTTTGCAATGTTATTAGTTCAAAAAGTAAAACCAGTAACAGTAGCAGCAGCAAGTGCTCCTGTTTATTAACAACAAAACAATGAAAAAAAATCTTTATTGCAGCAAAATATAGAGAGAAATTAGGAACCTAGGGCCACATGTTGTTCACAGAGGAAGCAGAGAGGAAGAGAAAAGCTCCATTTTCTGGTTTGCTTCTTATGTGGTGGGTGCTTCAATCATAAAAGTCTCTTGTGAGACTGCAGATCAGATGATATATTAGAGAAAGACAGAGAGATCAGAGAAAGCTTTGAGATTAGAGAATCCTGGATAGAATCCTGATGCATTTACAAAGACTTGTTTTAATTTGCTGAGTTTTTTTATACTAAATGGTCTTGGAACTCAAAATCTTAGCTACTTTTTCCAACTAAAGTTGATGGTCAAAGAAAAGACATTACTACTGCCTACACGATGCTTGATTTTACTAATTTGCATTACTTGCCTTACTGTGAGTAATACTCTAGCTGATCACTGTAATACAATTGGCTGCATCTCTGCATTTACTGTCTTTTATGCAAAAGAAAATAATGCATGCAATTACTTTCTGTTTCTCAAGCTTCAAACCATCTTGCACCAGATCTACAGCCAGTAGTTCTGCTTCCAAGTATTTCACTTGATCCTGGAAAGTCTCAGAACATTTTTCAGCTTTCCTGCTTCTCTCCAGAGCTTCTTGGTACAATCTGGTCTGATTTTCCAAAGCTTCAGTCAATTTAGCTATTTGAGTTTCAAGCTGGGAGACAATCTAGGGAGCAAGCAAACATACAAAAAACATGGGGTTAGGTGGACGTGGACAAAAAGATAAAAATCTGCTGTAACCATTAGGAGAAAGTGGCAGAAGTAGTACCATGTAAGATACCCAAAAGTGAACAGTAGAAACCGTATTTAACACAAGTCAACCGACCAAAGGGGCTGATATCTATAAAAAAATAATGCAGACTAATTTAGACACAAATATTCCAAACATATTATCAAAACAGCAATACTTGTCAGTCAACTAACATTGTCTAAAATAAGCCAATAGAAACACTGCTCTAACCAGGACATGAGTGGAAAAAACAGATAAGAGCAATTTAAAAAATACATGCATCATGTAGGTGAGAATGTAGATATGGATAACTAAGACTCAGAGAAGAGCTTCCTAACTGCTAATTGTTAAAGAATGTTTAAGTAAAAGATAATAAATGTGGAATCTAACCAAAACCCAAGGCTCGAAGAATAACATCTTACAAGAAATTAGACTAACAATTCTGAAAACACCTCTAGCTCTACATTATTTTCTTTGCAACATTTACATGTAATAGATGGATTTTAAGTTGTAAACTAGATATAAATTAAATGCTTGAAAGCATCTGATTACACTGTTGACAAATACTGACAGTTCTATCCCAAAAGTTGCTTGCTTCCCTCTTTCCCTCCTTCCTTTTCTTATTGTCATATAATTATTTGCTTGTGTAATTAATTATGTTGCATTTGTAACTCAGTGTTCAGACACTCATCTCCAGCCTCTTCATTTTAAGCATTTGTTTGCTTTCTGTCAATAAAATGAGCAATAAGCACACAAAATTCCCATTAATTTTAATGGCACAGGAACATTTCCAACTTAGATTGCAATTAAATACAAACAATACTTGCCACTCAACCCATCTAAAAAATACTGAGAAGTATCTGCATCTTATACAGATGTAGAAAACAGTGAACAACAATAAAACTGCAATACCCTACACACAATTTTGTGCTCTTCCGTATCATACGTCACTCAGTAGGAAAAAAATAGCTTTCAGTAACTTGTGCCCACAGAGAACTCAGGGCCCCTTTATTAGGCTGCAGAGCAGCTCTGGGCACAGCCCTGCCACATGGGGCTTCACAGGCTTCAAAGGTCCATAAACATGAGAAGGTGATGTAACTTCATACCACAGAAGGCAAGATCACAAAACCACCAAGCTGTCAGTTTATCTTCCACAGCATCCTAGAGCAACCTTCAACCTTTGCTTAGAGATAATCAATAACTAAGGGATTTCCTAAAACAGAGTTGCACTTTTATTACCCACCCAAGCCTGCATCCATCAACTTACAACTGCTGCATTTTTGGTCCTGTAGATCTGATTTCCTCAGTTTCCTGTGCCAATAACTCATGAAACTTGATCAGCCAGTCTGCCAAAAAAACCCACTTCCTGCTTTTTGTTTTCATGCAGTTGCCAGGTAATGTCAGACAGAGGCCTTTTATTACAAGAAGCTGCAAATACTTATTTCCAGAGACAGTGGCGGCTCTGGGGACAACAGGGTTTATCCATGCTGTAACTAAATATTCCTTAGCAAAATCCTCCTGAATGTCATTTTTCTCTTGTGTTAAGCTGTACTTTTTTTGTGCTAAGAAGAGGGTACGTGCAAGCACCAGGCCCAGGCCTAGGCCCACAGCATCCTCAGATGGGAGGGAGTTGGGCAGTTATTTTCTATTGCAATAGTTAGCAATAGTTAAAAGGTCTTTTTGAGGAGAGGTGAGAGAGATATGGTTACAGCATTGCACTCAAATGAATTTCAACACTGTTATGGAAAACTACCTGCTTCTGAACGCAGAATCATAGAATGGTTTGGGTTGGAAGGGACCTTAAACATCAACTATTTCCAACCCCCATACCACAGGCAGGGACAATATCCACTAGGCCAGGTTTCTCAGTTCCTTTACCTCTAAAACAATAATCACAAAAATAATAGTTGATTATTGTGTAATTTACAGTAGTGCTCTCTAACAGAACATGACTTCTCCGCAATGCTGCTACTCGGAGACCCAGTTGCATTCCTTTCAAGCAGCTGGAAAAGTTTGTATCTGCAACAAAGTAAAGACCAAGCTGAATTGTCCCCAAGACTATTATTCTGCAGGATAATGAAGTGTGAAACCCAGCATGTAAGGAATAAAGTCAGAAACAAAAAGGAATTAAATAAGAAGTAAACACTATACATCCACAAAGATACTACCAGGTTCTCAATATACTATGCAAATGGACTGAGCTACAAATGAATCTTACAAAAGCAGCAGGTCACCTGAAAATATTGCCAGGTGCAAAACCTTTTTACTTAACAGATACTAGTCACCTCAAATTTGCCTTTCTCAGCAATTTTCAAAGTAATCAACATCTCAGCAGTGTACTATACGCCAAAACACCAAACAGTACAAACATCTATGCACATAAAATTCTCATTAGATTTTAAACTTGAAAATATTTTGCTTATAGAAACAATACTCCATGACATGTAGAAAAACTGTAAAGAGCTTCTACACTGAAAAATTACTGCCACATTTCCACTTCAGTGGATCACTTTCAAACATTAATAATTTTCACAATGCTTGTTTTCCTTGAAAGCCAGCATACTGATTCTCAAACTAAGGTATAGGGAAGCTGGTTTGTATTTTTTAACAAAATATTTAAGCAAAACACACAGGGATGTTTTCAAGACCTACTTCCTCTTGGACAGAATACAAAAAAATTTGCTAACATAAAAAACTATCAACAAGAGATGCTAGATCTTAAAATCTGGCAAGGACACAGGTTTCTTCAGCGGCTCACTGAAAACAGCTTTTGATTTAGTGTGACTTTTAATTAAATAATAGACCTCACTGACAAAATAATACATGACTGCATAAGCAAATGAGAAAGCAGTGCAGTCAGGATACTGACATTGTTCAGATTGTATTCTGGCTCACCTTCCCCCTGAGCTGTCCTTTTTCTATCTGTACATGCAAACACACATTTGCAAACACACATTTGCAAACACTACCAGCCAAAATGCCTTGAGCCAGAGCATTAGAATAGCCAGCTGCCTTCTCTATTGTCTTTCTTCTGAAGGGTGAACAGATACAGTTTCAACAATGTTTAACTGCAAGTGTAAAAAAGCTCTTTTCTTTTTAGGTGCAGGTTTTGAGGATTGGAGGGAAAGAAGTTGCCTCATCATTTCCATCTGCTTTGAGAAACAGGTCAATCCTTTAAGTCACTATTGTAGCAGCAAATCCATTCATGTTCACACATTCCACTACATCATAGTGACCATGCAGACACTTTTGATGTCTGCTAAGTGACACTGAAACCAAACTTCCATGTCTTACCTGAAAAACCACTCCATGATTTTTATTTTTCACAGCACCTGTAATTAATTTAATTTCTAAGCTCTTGCTACTTAATAAAACAAATACACTTTTAACATATCATCTCAAATCAACAGACAACAAAATCAAAGGTTTCTGTAATTTTAAAACCTTAGCATAAGAAACAAACACTCTCACAGATGAATGGAAGAAAAAGGATACAAAGAGAATAAATATAGACTTTGGGAAAGTGCAGTAGTTGCTGACTTACTATTTCTTTACTCTCCTTTTCACAATTTATTTCTTGGATCCTCTCCAAAATAGCCTTCTCAGAAGGTTTAACTATTGCAGATCCACTGCTGAGTAGGGTAGCAATTTGCTCTTTAAAAGCCACTAAAGAGCTCTGAGCATTCCTAGCCTCTTCTTTGCTGCGCTTCAAGCTTCCATCCAGCTCACCAGAAGATTTCTTCAGATTGTGTAGTTCTTGCTTTGTGGCATCCAAAGCCTTCTGGTTACTAGTCAGCTTATCTTGGAGGTTTCTGATCTCCATCTCCAAACTCTGTCTTCCTATTACAGCACTGTCAAGATCCTGAAACAAATGGAAGGTTAAACTAGGCTTTTAAAATCTGTCATTAACCCTCCTTTCCACATACAAAGCAAGGAACAACTCAGAAGCAGGTACTGCAGATAAAGAAATTAGAACGCATACTGCTCATGTGGGCTTAACATTAGGTCTTCAAAGGAAAAGTCCCATTGAAATTGATGGAAGCCCAAAGCCTGCTGTAATTACACTACAGAAAGTGTGGCCTGCAAGAAGTTATAAATGATTACATACATTATACATTTTGCAAATAAACATAAACCAATTTTTTTTATTGTAAAGACATTGCTATCTTATTCATTCAGACACTATGACTTAGAAAACAATTGCTGAACAAAATGTAACACAAATAAAACAAAGTACTAAACCTTAAAAGGCATAGAAGAATAGCATATCATGGCATGGCACAGTATAGCATAGGATAATTTCAGTTGGAAGGGAAAAACAACAACCATCTAGTCCAACTACCTGATCAACTCAGAGCTGACCAAAAGAACACATATGAACTCCTTGAATATAGTGCTAAGAACAGAATTAGATGTGATCTCTAAGTTTACCTGAACATGACAAAAAAATCCTGAGATTACTTATATACAGAAATGGGTATGAGAGGCCAAACAAAAAACCAAAATATGATGACACTAAGCACAAAAAGGTGCAAAGACTCAAATACTGATTTAGTCTCAAATTAAAAATCCTTACACTGCAAAACACTCAGAAAAATACATCAAAAAGGGAATTACTCTGTGCTACGTCATCTTCTGAAGAAATATCCTTATTAACATGAGGTCAAGTTTCCCTGAGTAATAAAGAAAGTCAACGAAGAGCTGTGCCATTCCACAGATCCTACAACTGCCCTCATCTGCTCTTCAGCTGGGCTGTTGGTGTGTAGAAGCATGACCAGGGAAGGATTAATGGGATGGTAGTTCTATCTAGTATGCTTGTAAGTCTCCGTCTCCACCCCTCCCAAGAAGTCAGTCCCTTGCATTTCAGAAGTAATACACTCAAAGGCAGCATAGTCTCCTGTACAGAGACAGTCTACTGTAAGATAAGTCTACCTCATGATTAACCCTTAGGATTTACTGCTCATGGACTTCCTCAGAACTTAGTGACTTTGTCGTGTTTCTCACTCAGACCCTGGCACCCATGATTCTATTGACCCAACAGGGCAGAGCAGATTGACAGAACTATGTATCCTGACCCATGATGGCACAAAAGCAAATTATGATAGAAAAATGAAAGAAAAGTAACGCATTAGAACATAAAGAAAGAAATCATCTCTCCTTCAGTTAGCTTGTCAACCTCTTTCTTTCCCTACAGCAACAATATTAAGAATGCTTAAATATTCATATACAAGAATAAAATTTGCAGTGAAACCAACTAAGAGTGTAGCAATGACCAAGTCTTCATTCCCTAGGGCATTATCTGATTGACAGGAAGAAATTGGAAAGAATATTACTTCATGAGTCACAAAATTATGGCAGAGGATGACATATCTACAGAGTGTGATTGAACTTCTCTGTAAGTCTCAGTTGTTTAGTAGAGGACCAGTAAGCGGATTGGTATGAACCAAGATTGTGTACATTGTAGCTAAAGATTGTGTACATTGTTCCTGGAGCAGCTGTGAATATTATGACGCCAGTGTCTCTAAGGGTCTACATATTCTTAGTATGCTATGTGTAGCATAGTATGCCATTTGTATTAATGGAATGCATGCCAATCAAACAGTGAATCTGGGAGTATTTATGTAGATCCACAGTGAGGATGGACTAAAAACAGGAGTTTGGGAGGCACTCTTGGAAGTAAAATAACATATGATATTAAAACTACTAAATTTTTTAAATAGCTTCAAAAAGGCAAACATGCAAACACATAAGTGAAAACAAACCAAAACAAACCCTGTCATTTAGGGAACTATTTGTTACTATTCCTTTCTAAAGTCATTGTAAAATTCTCTTGGAAAAAAACGTTGGCATGATTGTTTACCATTTTCTCTTTTTTATTCTAAACAAGTCCTATTAACAGAAAAGTCCCACCTGTGCTTACAATTACATTATGATAATTACAGCAAAGAATAAAGAGTGGTTTATTTTAACTGCAGTTTTTAGCAATGTGTATTTCTCCTTTCAGAAAGGCAGTGCAAAAGTAATTTGCTAGTACCAGGGAGCTTATCTAATTACAATTACAAATTGTGAACATCTGCAAATACACACAGTTGAATCAAAAGATCAAGGTATATAATAAGAAACTGGAAGCCTGTTGATACCCAAATATTAAAAATAAAACAAACAAAACAAAAAAACCCAAAAGTAATTTACAAAATGAAAAGCCATAAGACTCAAAACAGTAAAATTTTGAACAATCCTCCTTGAAACCTCTCTTGAATGGAGAACACTTACACTGGCTGCTTCAGCAAGGTCAGCCTGAAAGTTGAACAGCACGAAAAGGTGGTATCCCAACTAGAAGCAAACCCCTAAGAGCCTCAGCAGTCAGTGCAGGTAGACAAAACAACTTCTACCCCCAGAAGACTGAAGGAATGGAACTGCAATAGCTCATGCTCTCTTTTTGGCTCCTCAGTGTTTATGGCTGATGTCCCACAGCTCTGAATTATATGAGGGTTTCTGTATGCAGCTTGTAGGGTCAAAAAAGCTGCCCAACACTGACACACAACAGATTTTGAACACATGAATAATTATGGAAATTGATGTTCAAATAAAACAGAATTAGACATCAGGTGGATTTATCCGGGGTAAATGACTGAATACAGATGACTTGATTGTTAGACAGAAGAGGTGTGGTAGATCAACCACATTCATGGATATAGAAAGCAGAAGTAAAGATTTTTAAACACTCTGGGAGCAGAGAAATGGACTCATACAGCATAGTGCTATACTTTGAGTTACTCACTCAGGCCAGTACACAGTCTACCCACACTCACCCTCTGACATCCTACCCGCATTAGACTAGAGAAGATGAAAAGCATCCAGACCATTGCACAAGACACTGGCAAGGTCTCCCATGTAAGAAATCATATGTTTGACATGATGTCAGCTGCATTCACAGAGGATCGATTCAAGCTTTTCAAGGTGGGAAAAATGACTTGTCTTTTCAGCAGAGAGAGGGGAGGTTCTTTCCTAATCAACAACTGAAAGAGCTGTGTTTAACACTGTAAAAGTGAGGGAGATATGATCACGTTAAAAAGCGTGACAAATTAAAGAGTAAGCAAGAGTGATAAGATCTTTTAATTAATAACACCTATTAATACACACACCCTCACTCTGTTGAACCTACAATGCATTTTTTTAACCCTGTGGTAACTCTTCCTTAACCTATGGTATTTTTTTGTATTTCTCAGGATTTTAGCTAGCACATGCTGTACACATATAAGATCTGTTAGTCTAACAATCTTTTTTTTTAAGCGGATACTAGTCAAATTAGTCACTATTTCTGATGCAGCTTTAAGTGTCAGATTACATATTTTAACTAATAATTAATCTATTTCAACTTTGAATTTCTTTGAATTCCTAAAGATAAAAAAACAAACAACAACAAAACAAAACCATAACCAGCATAAATGAAGCAAATTAAGAGGAAACACAACAGGTCCATATCTCAAAAGCACTGTAGCATTTTATGACAGTTGTAAATAAACACAAATTTAATTGCTCGTTTACTTAACCAAACAGAGCAAAAATTAAAATCTTTATTCTCATCTAGTCCAAAAGATTAAAAGGCTGTGAAAATATTTCTCTATTTATTTTGCATGACATTACAGAAATATGTCACGTGTCTTTGCAGGTGATGTTAAGACAATACTGATTCTTATCTCCAGCACTAGCTGTCATCTTAGCTTCTAAAGAAAAAAAATAGCAAAGGAGGTATAAAAAATTTCTTTTGGTACTGAAATTTTTGGCCCGAGGAATCACTTCATTTAATTTTAAATTGCTGAGCAAAATTATTTTTCTTGGCTTATTAGAATATGTGGGCTTCCAGTGCTAAAATTTATGTAGACAGTTTCTTGTTCGTTTACATATTGCAGTGAAGCCCAGGTGTTTGCAAGTTTGACAGTGTTTAGTTTCAGAAGCTCTGGAAAAGTTTTCCCACAAAACATCTGCAGAAGAAAAGATAGCATGAAGAGGCTTCCCTTTCCACTCAGCCCACTGAGGAGCTGTGAAGCTTTAATTAACGATCTTTTAGGCACAAAGAGCACTCATCTCTGTCTTCCACTGTTCCTACACGTGGAGTAGCTCCTAAAACAATTTGTCACTGGAAGGGAAACTTAATCATTATTTGTTGTTCCGGTTAAAATGGAGAGATTTCCCCACAGGCTGTAAGTAGAACATGGCCATCTAAATCACACAGTCTGTATGACCCAGCAGCCCTGTGGGCAAACTACATGGACATACTTCTCCTGAACCGCATCTATATCTCAGCCATGGCTAAAGCTATGGGCAGCTACACCAAATACATTACAGGAACTTGCTCTCTCCTGCTTCAATGTAAACTAAAGGGTTTTGTAAGTTAAAAGATTACTTCTAAGTTTAAATATTACTGACTAGGCAAGCCTCTGTAACTCTTCCTTAATTAGTTATCCATAAAAATAAAAATTATATTTAAATTTTGTTATTAAAATATCCTGTAGCAATTATGCACACTGTGTGCCATTTTTAAATGTCAAACAAAAGTATTGTTTTCACAGAAACACTATAAGAGAGATTCTGAAAGATCTTTTCATACTTGATACTAGCTTTTCACCTAACATGTTCTAGGGAAAATCCCAAGATTTAAACTTAAACTTAAATTTAAACTTACACTGGTGACAAAAGTTTCACTGACTTCTGTTGAATAAAGATCCAAAAAATTCAAGGATGCTTTTAGTAACAATGACACTGTTGTGCTTACTGTAAAGACATTGGCTTTTTTCCTTGGATTTCTATAATTTAAATAAATAATGTATAGGGATTTACTACATACTAGAAAGAAACATGGTTAGAGTGAAGAACACATTTTATAAAGGCTTATAGACATTTTCAAAGAATGTTATAATTCTGTAATTATGATAACCATAATCAGTGATCACTGTCTGGGCATATAGAAAGAACTTATATTCTGATTCACAATCTAGACATCTGGGCAGCATTTTAAAGTTATTTTCCATCAAATGTAATATTGATATACAACACTGCCAGGATAAAGGTATGCATATTTTCAGAATTCCAGAATTTGGTCAGAAATGCAAGATGTTCCAAATTCTGAAAGAAAAGCAATAGATTACAACATAAACCTCTTGATGGCTTGCTATTTTCACTTACGTTAGTTTTGAGATTATATTAGTTTCTGTTGTTTGCTCTTTGATATGTAGTGAGACTAAAAGGGGAACAGACAAAACTATCATTTCCTTGCTAGTGATGCTAAAATAAAAACCAGCTAACTGCAACAAATATTGGAGTATCAAATATACAAAAGAAGAACCTGAATTACTCTTACATATCGACCTTATAACCTTCAAAAAGTATTGCTTCAATGTAACTAACCTGGCTTTCATTTTCTTCATCAAGAACTTCAGAATCTACAATCATTAGATAGCTGCCTCTTCCTGGGTCATAACAAAAAGCACTTTGTCAAGAGAGGGAGCTCAGAGAAATCCCAAGAAGGAGTGAAGAATGAAAAACCGACAAGGATTCAGAGAGGTGTCAGAGAGCACTGCCATGAGTGAGGCTTGCTGGAGAAGATATAACATTATGACGGCTTTCATACACTTGGGAATAATTTTAAGAGAAAACTGGGGGGAACAGGCTACCATCTCAATCCATAATACAGAAGATGGACAGTATGTTTGGCCCTGAAATTTTCAGGCAAACACAGGCAAGAATCACTTCTACTCAGTCCATGCTGGGTTAACGTTGCTACATGCAATTCCATTAACTAGAGCTCAGAAAACAGTCTAAAAACATGCTGCCATATGTATGCATTTTCTGGTACAGGGCCTGTATGGATTTCTGCTTTTCTCTCTCAAAGGGGAACATGTAAAAATATGTGCAACTTTGTCCAGATGCTTATTTAAACTGCACAGCAATGTATGTGACAAAATCAAACCAACTTCATACCACTGATGCAATTCCTGTGACCAAATAAGACACCCTTCAGGTGATCCTTTAGATCTGTGGATTTAAAGCAGTCTGGGGGTTTCACTTACTTTTTCAATACCGAATTTCTTAATACACTTCCGTGAACACCAAAACTTCTCAACAGATGTACTTAGTATCTGCAAATTTAAGCAGCTAAACTGAAACAGCACTGGAGGAATCTGCAGCTTCTAGATAAGCTCTAATGGCACACATTTCACTGGAAAGGCAATGCTAATAATTTAGCAATACATTTCTGTAAAGTGGGTTAAATAAATTATGTATTTGGCATATGCACAATAATAATAGGAAAATATTTTTCATACAACTAGTTCAACTTTGGAAATGTTTTGGCAGTGACAGCAAACTTGCAAAATAAGTCACAAATTAAGCCTTCATCCTTCTTTAAAATGTCTCCTGATTCTGGCTTACTTAGTGAGCAACCTACACTCTGCTCTTACGCTCCAGTGCCTGAAGTGACATACGAGAACAAAATGTTCTCCAAAAAGACCTGTTGTAGTTTTTGGTACAGTTTTTCTCTCATTCTCAATTCAGTCTTAGAAAATTTTATACAGCTTGGTAAGGAGTATTTTCAGCATTAACAAAAATTTATAACCATTGTAGTACTTAATATTTATCTTTCCTACAACAAATTCTTTCTTTTCCAGAGCACACTGTCAGCTGTTTCTCATCTCCTAAGTACTTTGCTTGCAACCAAATCAGAACACTTTATCCTCTAAAATGTATAGCAGTGGTCACCTGTTCAGGAAAAAAAGTGATGCCAGAGGGGTGGAAAAAGTGTTATATTACATTTGAAAACTTACTTGCACAAAGGTTACCTTAATGTTAAAAACTTCTACAAACTCGGTCACACACAGTTAGCTACATACTTGGCAGTCTAAGTTATTTCTCTTTTTTTCTTAAGTTGTGACCATCTACTTTAACCACTCTGTTCTGGTACATGCAGACATGTCATTGTGGTTTTAGTACACAGCTCCCTTCCCAGTTATAAAGTAACAAAGAAAAACTGCTAAAGAAGCTTAATTTGTTCATCCATCCTTGGCAATTTACAAAACCTCTTAATTGCATCTCCTGGAACAGTTAAAGTCTTAAACCACATCCTTTTCCGTTCCAAATGGTGAATTTGATGAATACTTGACTTACAACCTAACTTTGATTTCTTACTTCAGCATCAGTCCTGCTGCACAGATTTCCTCTATGCACTCCCCATAGCAAAACTGTGCTTTCTTGTAAAAGCCATCCTACCATCTGTAACTTTTGGGTATGAGTTAACTGAATATTTACAGTTATGAAATACATAGAATCATAGAATCGTTTGGATTAGAAGGGATCTTAAAGACCATCCAGTTCCAAGCCCCTGCCATAAGCAGGGACACGTTCCACCAGACCAGGGTGCCCAAGGCCCCATCCAACCTGGCCCTGAACACCTCCAGGGATGGGGCAGCCACAGCTTCCCTGGGCAACCTATGCCAGTGTCTCACCACCCTCACTGTGAAGAAATTCCTCATTGTCTAGTCTAAATCTGCCCCTCTCCAGTTTATACCCATTGTCCCTAGTCCTATCACTATAAGCCTTTGTGAACAGTTCCTCCCCAGCTTTCTTGTAGGCCCAATACAAGTTTACCACACAATGAGACAAGGTAATGTTGGTTATCTGGAAGCCAAGACACTTTACTTCTATTTCCTTAAGAGAAAGGATAACATAGTGTTACAATAATTCCTTTAAGTTCATCATTAAATTTTTAAAAGATGCTGAGTAGAAGAATTCTCAAAAAAGCTGCAATATCACATAAATATTATTTAAAAGAATGTTTTTTTATTGTTCTATAGTTACGCCTTAGATATATTCATTATCTCTGTATGTTTACATTGCTTTAAAAAACATCTATTTATTTGCCTGTTTGTGCAGATACAGGAAAGGCTATGACAATACAATGGAAGCAAAAATACAAATTTGCAAGCATCATCAGATAAAATTGCAAACATCATTGGAAAACATTAAGCCTAAATCAAACCTATTTTACACAATATTATCGTTTAATCTCCAGATATTCTCAAGCTTTCAAAAAACTGAAAATAACCCTAGAAAAAGACCCTAATCTCCAGAGGTCTTTCAGGGAGCATTTTTTCTCATGCAACTACTATTGAAAGTTAAATTTTTAAAAAACATTTGAAAACTAGACAAACACACATCATGCAATTGCCTACCTTATTAAGTTTTTCCATGTCTTGATAGTATCCTGCTGCCTTTTTCTGTTCTTTGGTCACTTCTGAAACAAGCCTCATGATAGTTTCTCTACTAGCTTTGGACTCTATCTCATGGACATTGAGAGCTTCTTGAAAAGCAGCAACTTGATTTTTTAGTGTCAGATTTTCTTTGCATATTTCAGAGACCTAGAGAAATAATTCAAATATTAGTAACTTTTTAAAAGCACTTAACAATTACATATATTCATCCCAATACACCTGCTCCTAATCATTCTAATAAAGACATAGTGTTTCTTGTGACCCATAGGTCAGATTTATAATTAAGTTCTATTTCTTTCTAAAAAAAGAGTAGAAAGACAATTAAGATGTGAACCACGTTCCCACTAGAAACCCACATCTTAGTGTAATGGGTTCAGATTTACTCCCACACAGTCTTCACGATTCATTAAATAGGCGAAGAGCTACTGTCACTGCATATCAGTGCTTGACCAGTAGCAGGTCAGAAAATGAAAACAGATCATGTTGCTACTAACTTCATGTGAAAACCAGATCATTTCTGTTTGGTTTTATGTCACTCATTTGGAATGAGAAACCAAAAGCTGCATTTCATGCTTGAAAACATTTAGGCATATGGAGATTTGAATTAGTAGCAGGTATTTCATGAGCATATTCAAGGGTACAGCCAAATACCTAGTGGGCTTCTGTTCTGAGCAGCCTGTACCTTGGAACAAGGAGTCATTTCCAGGAGGATTCTGCATCTATGTTGGTACGTTATGCTATTTCCAAGAAGGGAAATACATGAATGTGGGCACTTTAAAGAGTGCATAAGATATAAATAATGTACACTGGCTCCTACTGTCAAGACATTCATTACAGCTAAGCCAGATCAACTCTGTCTTGGGCAAAATCACAATGTAGAAAAGACCCCAAACAAAAAAATGAGTTGCTAAGTTTTCCTATTGCACACAGTTTTCAGCACAAATTAGGTTCCCAGACTAGATTTATTACTAGATTGTTAAACCAAGACATCAATGCATACTTTTTAAAAAAGCTCCACTTACTTCCTTAATTTAAAGTGTGTAAGATCTAGAGCAAACATCTTTGCCTCTAATGACAACTAGCCAAGTTCTGATAGAGTATCCATTACAATTTCAATGTGCTTGTAACTAATCACTGTGATATGTACCCAAATAATCTTAATTTATCAAGTCTTCCTTAGGGACAGAAATCTTATAATAATATGAATATAATTAAATAGAATTTCCAAAAATACATACTATTCTCCCAAGTGAAGAAAAATAGGGATAGCAAAGATTAGACAGAACATGAGAAAAATGCATAAAACTAGGATAAATTTCCATCTAGTAACATTGATAAAGGTCAAAAGAGCATATGAATAATTTTGCTTTCCTAAATTGAATCTTAGTTTTTGGAATTTCAGAAGTTTTCTGAAAAGAAATAATGAAGTTTGATGGTTAAGTCTCAAGTTTACAAGTCAACTAGTGACTCCCAGTGTTAATATTTTTAGGAAACTTTCAAACACGTACCTAATCAGTATGGTATTTAAGAACTATGGGTTGATTAAATACTTATGCAGATAAGAGCAGACTGAGTTCCCTGAGACCTCCTAGGGTTCAGTACCTTTGAAAATCAGCCCGATATGAAAAAAAATCCATCTTAAATTACAGCACTCTCTGTAAATCAGTATTTAAACACAAATACTCCTGTCTTCATAACTTGCTTTATTTCTTTAACAATCAAATGTTCTTTTATTAAATTGCTATACAAAAACCCTTGCTTACACAATCACCTTTGACATTAAATATTCCTGTGGTTCCTCTTTTTCTCTGATGTCTGTGTCCAAGAATGCAGAAAGCTGTGTAAGGAGCTCTTCATACTTTCTGCTGATTTTAGAAGCTTGAGTCATGCTTTCTTCATACTTAGTCAAATATTTACTAATTAGACCAGAAAAAAAAATACACATCAGAATTAATGTTCTCTGAAACAGAATTCTAAGCAAAAGATGTTATCCCAACATTATTGTTAGCTTTTGCCCACTGTAAAATGATTTTTTAATTATAATTCTCTATTATTGAAACTTACTTGCTTATCAGAGCATAGCACTATTATCAGTGTCCAAAGTAGGCATGCTAGTCATTCTGAACTAATTTTTTTTCATTTCTTATTTCCTCCCTCCTCTCTAGGTTGGCAATCAAACATGCAACAGAGCATCAGTCCATAATCAAACTGCAACATGAGACTCATAAACACACAGCAAGTGCAAATACTCTACAGTAAATAGCTATAAATTATATAATAACTAAGTAAAAGAGATGGCCCCTGAGAAAATTTAAGATGTTAACATAGATGGGAGATCAGCAAAGTTGTCAATGCTGCAAAGTGGAAGAGAGTGGAAGAACCAGAGATGAAAGGAAAAACTTAATTACTGCTCTAGTCAGGATGAGAATAGTTGCATGTATACTGAACAGCATATACCGTGACCCAAAAGAGCTCTGCCTTCTGCAGTAGGTGCCAGCCCTCAGAAAACAAGTACCTCACAGCTTCCTCACCTCCAAGCACCATCCTCTCCTCTATAGCCCCAACATAACTAAGCTGTGTGATGGTCAATAAACTGCCTTCCTGAGGAGAGAACTGAAAAGGTATGAGACTCCAGAAATGCCATATAGACATGCCTATATGTTGGAATATTGTAACAGACTGACCAACCCCGCAAACTCTCGTGTGGCTGTGAAAAATGAAGGTATAGCACACACAGAACCATGACTCCTTCTAAAAGTAAACAATATGAAGGACAAAGCACATACTTGACAACTCTACAAATAACCTAATTACTCTAGCAGGGCCATAAAGGTGTGAGCACCTAGAAAATAGGCAATCGGATACAAAAAAAAAAAAAAGTAGAACGCAGCTCTGACAGTTTTGCTAGCTCTTCAGAACTAATGAGCAAAGAGAAGGGAAAGAAAAAGAAGAAAGAAAAAAAAAAGCTTTTCACAGTTCGGTTCAGGCTCTAAAAATACCTTGGCAATAGATCTGTTGAGTAGAAAAGCACCATTTTCAATAGGAGAGGTGTACATATTGGGAACCAATCACAGAATTCATTAAGCATATTTTACTATATCCCTAGGTATAAAATGTAAACGTGGATTTCATGCCTGCTGCTTGCTCTTCCCTCTTTTTAGTCGCTTTCTGTGAAAAATCTTTCTTGAATACCTAATTAGGACTAATGTGTCACATACTATTCAGGTGTCCAGACTAACCAACTGAAGTTCATTAAGTCTATACATTGACTAGTTCTAAGTGGCACATATAACCACTAGCAGAGCATAAGAAAGAGCTTTGAAAGCATACAGTGTAAATTCATGCCCAATCTGACATGCTTGTTCCTTGCAAAAGAGCAGACTCTCCCTCCATTTTTGCCTTCCCTTTTCCCAGCACTCCAGTAGAACACTCCAGGTGCACAATGAAATGGATCTGGGATTGGTAGAGCAGGAAACTAAGCTTTTTATTTTGCTTACTTTTCCCTTGGAGCACTGGTCCCTATCACCATGCAGCAACATAAATCAAACCCGTGACACACATGTCATGGGCAAAACAGAGCAGTCAGGACTGCACTGGGAGTGACAGCATAGATTTATGCCACATAAAATTGATAATGTCTCTGTAACAATAGGCTAGTAAGATACACAATATTTTGGCAGTTACCTCCTAGTGAGTGAGGCAAACAGAGTAGGAGGCTTTTTCTTCCTCTGTTTTATTCCTTTCCTCCACTCCTCCCAGAAGTAGCATTTTAAAGAATTTTAACAAACATTATCTCAGATATATATATATAAATATATATATATACACAAATATATATATATATATACACACACAAAAATATATAAATACCAGAGATTGAGGTATTTGTTACATTGCCAAGATGTATATTCACTTCTTGACTAAACTGTCTCCTCACTTTTATATTGGGATCTATAATGTTTGGCAATAAACATTAGCATTCTCCAGGCAAGGCTTTTGGTAAGTCAGCTGGTAATAGGCAAGTGCACAGCAATGGATTTCTCTAGGTTTTAAAATAACTTAATTATCCACTTCTAATGCACAACGTCTAGAAGAGCTGTACAAAATACTGTTTCGGGAACTACAGATATCTAGTGAACACTCACCATCCTCTTAACTAGACAATACTGGGAGAGACATGGATATTAGCCTTGAAATGGTGGAAAAAAATCCATTGTAAAAAGTCTATAAAATGTCTATTAGTCTACTATGACTGACAATGATTTTCAACTTTTGGAGTTAAGAGTATTTACCCACCAATCAGTTTTATTTGTGATCAACATAGCTATCAATCTCAATCACTCAAACCTGGAATATTAGCTGTTATGCAAAACTGATAGACACACTATGCTAAGAACAATATAGTTAAGGATACTACCTTTTATTAAAAGTTTTACTCAATCGGCATTCACATTAAAAGAATTTAAAAAGAAAAACAACAAAAAATCCACACAACATCCAGAAGAAAGCAGAAAAAAATGTTTGGTCTGAAAGCTAAACAAACATTAACACCTTTAGGATGCTACTAGCTAGGAATTGCACCATATTTTCTTCATTACATTGCTCCTAACTGCTTTACATTGAGGAAGAAATTCACTTAACATTGTTCCAGTTCTAGCTGTGATGGAGAAGTGTGTTGCAGCAGCACAGCACCTCACCATTGCACAGCCCATGCAGCACATCAATTGACAGGTAAATGTCTGCAAAAGGTGCCATGTGATAATACAGAACAAGGCACTAGACTGTAGTTGCAGGTACTGCCCATCACAAGTGTGCAGTGAAAGGCAAAAAGTTTGCCTCAGTGCCATACATGGAAATACCTGAATGAGGAAGCCGTATGTACTGTTTCTACTGCTTCAGACAAACAGGCTCAAGGTTTGTAGACAATGAGATTACACCAAGCTGACTCAGATCATCTTTTCTCCTCTGAAGGACAAAACCATCAAAACTCCATTTATGGGCTAGTAACTCAAACCAAAATTCAAATTTTGATACCTTCCACACACTTGGCTACAACAGTCGTGCAAGGCATTGTAACAGAATTCAGATCTGTAATAAAGTCTGTCCACCAATGTATTTTTCTGCATCAAAAACTTCACCATTCTGTCATCCCAAAACATGTGTTTCCCTTACATGAATCTTACTTAAGCTTGGCACTTTGCTCATGAAGCTCCTCCTTCAGCTCCTGGTTTTCCTTGAGTGCTGCCTGGACTGTCAGCTCAGCCTGATTTTTAGAAGTAGCGAGAAAACATGCCTCTTCCTCCATCTCCTGAACTCGGGCTTGCAAAGACTGGAGGCGAGACATCTGTCTAGCATTGTTTTCCTTGTAGCTTTCTGCTTCAGCCCTCAGCTCTTGAAAAGATGCTTCTTTAGAGATCATCCTGGACCTGAGTTCAAGAAGCTATGGACAGAAAAGGAGGAAACTCATGAAATAAAGGCAGAATAATTTTGCCCAGGCTGGAATAGCTGACTACATTACACGTTTAGTAATGTGACACAAATAACATATTGAAACAGAGTCTCAAATCACTACAAGACTGAGTGGAGTTACACAACTTTATTTTCATATAACTAGGAAAAAGCAGTACAAGAAACGTGCTTGTAAAACCAAAAGCTGCTGTTGTGTAATACAAGACAACTTTTCAAGATAATTACTTACAGGAAGAAAAATTTATTTGCAAACTCAAAACTTAGGAAGAGCCCACCTTAAGTTCTGTTGTACAGCCATAACTCACCTCCTTTATTCACCTGCATTGCAAGACAGCCATTAACACCACTATTCCCTCTTTTTTGCTTGCCTCCTCCCTGCTCCAACTTCTGGTGCACAAATCCACTGATAATTTACAACCCTGAGGATTTAACAGCAAAGTACCCTGTTTTATGAGGGTGGAGCCATTTGATGACTTGCAGCATATTCAGAGGGAAAGAAATATTTTGAGAGTTCTGTTGTAGACAACCTCTTCTCCGCTTATGCACATAGCTATTTTTTTGGCCTGATAATCCAATAAAATCTAGCTGGATTTACACTGGAACAGCAAGAGAGCCTTTTAAGGAAGGGTGGGAGGAGGGACATCACTGCCAAATGTCAAGGACCTGTTCCAGAGATGGTGCTAGAGCTTCCCAACAGTAATGGATTTCAGTTGTTTTTCTTTACTTTCCCCTCTCTTTTATTTAAAAATACCATTTTCCATTGAACTATTTCTGCTACAGCTTCTCTAGAAGGCTGAGCTTGAGAAAGACACACCAGGCACATAAAATTTTAGTATGTTTTATTTTGTTAAAAGGAACAACTAATTTAAAGTGCATTTTTTATTACAAGAAATGTTGAGGCATGTTCCAGCTTTCCTGAGAATTCCAATCATAAGCAGCAAGATGCAATCCAAAGCATCTATGTCCTACTACATAAAATTAACAGGCAAATATTTAAGACATGTTCAGTGCTACCTATGACTTGTGCTGTGGCTTTTAACTTGTAGCTAACATTTTAAGGCAACAAATATTTAAGACATTAATCTGTAATTCAGGACTTCAAGAAATACACTGCTCTGCCAAAGGCTTACAGTGTGACCAAGCTCAAAATAGTCAGAGAAATTCCAGTAGGCCAATGAGCCAGTTGAACAGTGATTGCCTTGCAAAAGAGAGGTCTTGCCTCTGCTCCCAGCCATGCACAACTGTCCTCTCCATCCCACCAGCTCTGATAGTTGTCTGGCTCCTCTAAAAACAACTTAAATAACACAGCTGACAGAAAAGAGGAAAGGGAGCTGGCCATCTCACAGAGAAAAGGCTAACACTGAGAAGTCAAGTAGGAGGATCACTGTTGCTGCAGCAGCACAGCTTCTGATGAGCATAAGCTTCACCTGCAAGCACTGGTTTATCAGACACTTAGGAGCTGACACAAAGCAGAATTATTTTTGAGAAAAACAATTCTGCCTTTTCCCAGGCTCACAGCCTTCATTTTCCTATTCTGCCCTCTCGTTGGAGCTAGCAGAAGCACTTATTTGGCTATGAGGTGAAATAAGATTGGGAAACCGATCCAGCTAAAAAACAACCTAGACAGAGAGGTTTTATTTTTCAGTTGTATGAGCTCCACAACAACACAGTGCACCGTAAAACTACACATATATCTGTGCCAACACAAGGGATGGAGCAGTGCGGGGAAGGAAATGAGCAGCTAAAAGTACAATAGGATTGCTTTGCTTGGCAGCTAGACCAAGCTTAGGGAGTTCACAACCTTAAAATTTCACTGTGGTTCAACTCCCCATCTGTAAAATGTGATATTTTTTCTTCTGTCCATTGTCTTTGCGGTCAGTTCCAATAGTAGAAAAAGTAAGAATAATCCCATATCATGAGTTTTACAGAGTACTCAACAGAACAGGGCTCTGACCTCAGCTGGGTCACGAAGGTCTACATTAACTTGCTTTCTTCACTATTCTTTCACTTTTGCAAGCATAGTGCTGAAAGAGTCTATAAATCAGTCAGTTGTGCTGAAAATAAAATTCAACATGTCCAGTAATAATTTCTTTCACTGAGAACATGAGATTCTGTACAGCTGTTTAAAATTTAAATTCAAAGTACTGATCCTGGACAGCCCTTAAGTATAGGGGACCTCTGCTGTAATTTCAGGATAAACTGGTCAAATTCAAGTTCAGCCAGTGGACAGTTATCCCTGTAGTTCTTGCTCGATACTGTGTTAACAATTCATTCTCCTACAATGATACATGCCCTTGCTTTTTCCCATATTCAGCTAAAATTACAGAAATTTTATTTAATTGATAGAGCCTTTTTAATACTCAAGTGCTATGCAAGTATATCACAGAGGACTTCACAATGTGCAACAGAAATACACATTTATAAACTGTACTGATGTTTAAACAACTAATTGGATGAATATTCACAAATTTCATCAAACTATTTATTTATGTATACTTATGAATATATACATCTAACATTGTGTGTGCAAATAAACATAACCCTTTCATGTCTCCTAAAGGCAGATTTGACTTCATTTTAAAACTGACCACCGCCCACATTGCTGAATTGGATCCAACCGGTCTTATTCATTCATATGTTAACAAAAGAGAGAGAATAAAGAAATTCTAAAAATTATCCTCTAATAAATCCTGTCTCTTGAGAAGTTCTTTAGCCTTCCTAGTTACAATCTATCTCATGAGCTCAAACACAACTTCACTGGTGATGAAAGCAAAGCAAATTTGGGGACCTGTAATTTCAATAACATGGAGAAACAGGTGAGGATAGGAATTTACGTCTTAACTCACCAGTAACAGCAGGACATCTATCAGAGCTTTTACACAAGCACAATTTAGAAATATTAACCTAAAGGTTTAATTTAAGAAGAGTATAGTGCATTTAGACAACAATGATGACAAAAAGTTAGACTGCTTCACATCAAATATAAACTCATAACCAGTTCTTAAAAACAGAAGCAAATGGAGTAAAAACTACACAGAAATTCTAAAAAGAAGACTGTTATAAGAAACAAAAGTTCTGTATCAAAAGCAAGAGGTTTTGGACCTTCAGCAAGCTTTCTTTTCTCTGTAGAATGTAACTGTAGAGAATCCTCAGGAGAAGGATTTAAATGTACCTCTGACTGGAGACAATCATGCTTCACTAAAAGCGCTGCAAGTTCACTTTGTGCAGATTCAGCTGCATCTCGATAGTGATTCATCTGTTCTCTAGTGACAGGAATATCCAAGAGAATATGATCATGAGATTCCTGGTAAGATAACATGAAAATAAAACCATTAGACATCACATTTTTTCAACATTTTTGCTTTTTTATTTAATTAAACTTCTCAAGAGCATTTACTCTAAATACACTGTTCCTAGGGTAACTGAGCCTTAGTAAAAAACAGGATAATCAGCCACTTTTCTACCAGTGACCACTTTCATCTGCAAGTTCAGCCACCAATACCAGTGCTAAACTATATTGCCATGTTAATATTCCTCCTCAGCAATCCCAAGGCCTTCCACTATTTACAGCTTAAGTTATTTCCAGCAATTTCTATGTATTTAGCTATATTCAAAAGGTCCCTCTTCTGCAAACTCATCCAGTCACTCCTTCAACTCACGTTAATTTTCACCCAAAGGGAGTCCCTCAGGTATTTTACACGAAGAATCACTTCAGGTTTTAGATTTGAGTTATGTTGCATGCTCCCTGATTTTTATTTCAGAAGAAATGATAGGAAAAAAGCAACCTTCTCTGCACCACTCAGGACGTCACTGATTTCTATCATGTCTCACCCTCCATGGTCTCTACCAGGTTGAAGAGTTCATGCCTAATCAGGCACTCCTACCTGCTCCTCAATTTTTTCGCTTGCTCATAAAGAATCAAGATGACAACCCAAGAATGGTTTGGGTTAGAGTAAGGACCTTAAAGATCACCCACTTCCAACACCCTGCCACAGGAGGGAAACTTTCCACTAGATCAGATTGCTCAGATATGTGGGTTTACTTCTAAACTGCCAAAGCCAAAGGTTTTTTTGAACTCTCTCACTTGGACATAACCTAAGCTTTCCAAACGACGCTTTCTCATCAGCAAACACCAAAGTGACTCCCTAACACCGTTTTTCAAGCCCTTCTGGTAGATGGCAAGTACTGGCTCTGTGCTTCTAGCACAGTCTCCTTCATAACACTTGTACTACTCTTTTAGCTGTACCTTTTAGATTCTTTATGGCAAGCTTTCTTAATTTTGTGTGGTTCTGCTCTTCTACAGTAGAGCAGAAATGTGTTGCATTTCTTGGCCTTTGTTACTTAAATCCTTCAATTTTAAAATTCAGACCTGAGGTCTTGAGTTTTGTTAGACAGAGTGAATACAAAATGATGAAATTTAACGTCTTCGGAACAGAACCATGTTCAGGTAATGGTGGCAATTCACAAGAGGATAAACACGAAATTTTTATTCCATCAGCTCCCACACAGGACTGAAACATAACTACAGTCCTAGTTCATTTAGGCATGCCTTATGAAATGCAAATTCCCTCAGCTAATGCTATTGAAACAATATATTCCAATGCAAACAGAGACAAGATATTTTCTGTTCATGCTCTTCTACATCAGCATTGTTTCCACGCTGAGATAAATTACAAGTTCAGCTCCTACTCATTCTAAACAGAAAAAAAATGAACAACTTTCTAAATAGGTGAACATTTAGTAAAATAAGCCTCTACCAAGAAATGCACACAGAAATCTCTTGGGAATAATGCAGCTTGGACTGCATCAGAAGATAAATTACTTTGGACTAGTTTCTGTGGTATTGTTGACTCTTTTCTTTGATCTTTCTTCAATACACTAGCACACACTGGATTAGATCCATCAAATTTAATTACATTCATCTCCCTGAAAGATGCTCAGCTGTGCCTTTTCACAAAGGAGTTGCCACTCTCATCAAGCCAGACTGATACATGTAGTAATGCTCATGGCCAACTACAACATAGCACACAATCTCTGAGATAAAAGGGCTGCTAATTTTCTCAACACTTTATCACTGTTGTGAGGGAGTGAGGGAAGGCATGTGCCATCTCTTTGCTACTTTGTCTTCCTTTTTGCTTTACTCTACTTGTTCCACATTGTAAAACCACATGAAATTCTTTGATGCAGAGAAGGGTATTTTTCATTCTGGAATTTTTTAATTCTCCAAAACCATGGCAGGAGCTTGCAAACAGTAACACTATGTATGTTATTTGTGTATGCTGTTACATTTATATTACTGTGTTGATGTATGTTTAGATTTTCTTCCCTAAACACACACAGCCATTTCACCTACAGAAAGAAGGAAAATATCTCATAACTGATGAGATATAAAAGTTTCAGAGCAGAGTTGAAGAAACAGCTCAGCAGCAACAATCAACATAAGAAAATTCTTTACAGATGGAACTTCTGAAACCTACATGGTCGTACAAACCTAGGTTTTCAAATGATGAGCACCTTAAAGGTGCAGATACATATCCAGAAGGATGTAAAGAGGTTTAAATGATGTCGGGTGATTTAATGAAACAGAAGTTCAACTACATTCAGTAGTTTTACACCTCACCACATTCTTTGAAAGCGGCCAGCTGTTCAAATCACTCATTTACATTCTGCTTTTGACAGCTTTTCTTTTATTTCCTGTTATATTTCTTATTTCAACCCTGGTAAATGCAGTTATCACTACCACTGCCCTCCCTTTCCCAAAATTTATACATATAAAAAAGTTTCTATTGAAACAGGAAGCCCTCAGGAAGCATTAAGTAGTCATAAGTAATCACCACTATCCTGAGTGACTTGTCGCTATATCGTATCTTGCCCTGAGATGCTACTCAGGGCAGGGATTTCTTCCTGTTTCCAAAGCAACTAAGCACATTGGGGTTGGCATACCAAAAATAATTATTTGCAAACCTTTGTCAACTCCATTTTATCTTTGCTTCTACAAAAACAAATTGGGGGAAGAGGGAATAGAGGTTGAAAACTGAATAGATTCACAATATGATAAAACATGACATAAATTTTTCACAGACTTGCTTTACTAAACTATGTCACAGGTTCTTCTGTGACTGTCAGCAAAGTAGGGCTTCTAAGCACAACACTGTGAGAAAGTTTCTCTAGCCATCTGTGAGCTTTGATGGCCTCCAAGTATTCAAACCAACATCTAAATAAAACAGGCATCTTCACTTCGACTTCACTGGGTTTCTTTCACTAGTTCAGCTGCAGTTTTGTGCAGTTTTACTTCCTTTTGCCACTGCTTTTCATGTGCTCCAAGTTTTGATTTCTCCTGTTATCTTGCATCACTTCTATGCTGATAAATTAAAAAAAAATAATAAATCTGAGGAATAAGCACATGATCTATCCTAACTGGTCATTTTTTTTCTCCTCAGATGTTAGGATAAGGGGTAAGGTAAAGGCCCTTTTTACCTACATATTTATACAGGACTTAATACACTGGTTGGAATCAGTGGCCTATTCAGTAATTTTCATAAAGCCTAGTGTCATAGCAACGCATACTCTGAAAACAAACAACATGAGACATCCTGAACCTATAATATTTCTTCCTAAGACAAATTAATATTCATGGGTGTGTATGTGCACAAAAATTGTTCTAATTTCTGAGGATACAAAGCAGTAGCACAGTTTACTACTATTATTTGCTGCAACCACAGTGAAGATGCCATCAACATGAAGTACTGGGAAGAACAGGCAGCTGAAAGTTTTCCACACAGAATTTATATCCCTATGAAACCCCAAGGAATATTAGTCCCTAAAGCTGCTATTGGATCCATGGGAGGCTAAAGTACCCTTCAAGACAATGGGAGTGAAGAGGAATTCATTTTGTATGGGTTGATCTGCTGGAAAAGGGAGCTTAAACATTGTGCTTTGAATGTAATTATTCTAAACTAAAGCTAGAAACTTAGAAGTTTGTTGCCATCCAGAAGCTAATTAGCTTAATTTTCTGATTAAACAATCAAAACATGTTCTAAAAAGGCCATTTTCAAAACTTTCTTCTAAAAACTTATTTAAAAAGAAAAGAAAGTTCTACTTTACCATGCAGGGAACATTCAATTTTTACTTTATTTTTCAAAATAATATATCCTAGTATCAAGACAGAGAAGTTTTAGAACACCACTTTTCATAAGATCTGCAGGATAAAAACCAAGTCTTTAAATAAATAACTGCAAACTACATGAAAATAAGGCCCTGGACAGATTTTAGAGATTCATTGCTGAGACTGAAGACAGGTAGCACTTGGCTATTGCAGATTTTGCTTGGCAGCAGCAGCTAACCTTCCAGCCAGCATACACATTGCTTCAGAATAGCCACAGCAGTTCTACACACCAATAAGCATCAGGAGGGTAAGCCATTGTTACACAGTCAGATATTGTTAATTCACTTTAAAAGAGACTAAAATAAATTGGAATAATTTTGGAAAATAAACAACACAACAAAACCCCAACCAACTTATATGCATATCTTGGGTAAGGCTGACTTCTTTGTAGATAATAAATTATGCAGTTTGCATATCAGAGATCTCAAGATGTTTGAACTGATAGTGATTTATTAACATCAATGTCAAAATTTGCAAGAAATATACAGTTACTCTTGACATCTTCCCACTCACTGAAGCCCTCTTTCCCCTCTCTGATTTTCACTTGCAACCAGGCCCAACTCATTCCTTGCAGGTTTTGTGTGTGCAAGACTGAAAAGTACTTTTTGTACTGTTGTTATATGCCTGTGGAGTTTTTATGCCCTAGAGTACTGTTCCAGAAACACAAAAATTTAAGTAAAGTATTCCCAACAGCTTAAATAAATTATGAAAGGGATTTTCTAAATTCCTTTCAGAAGGATACCTCTTAGCTCTACCATCCTCCCTTTGCAGTAATCATGGAAAGGTATTACTGAAAGATAAAAATCACTCTCTGGTGTTTTTCATCTAATGAAGACAGTCGTTTCAAGCTTGATTAAGAGGCCAAATGAAAGCTTCACAGCAATCAAAAACGTAATGTTACCTTCTACTACTACAAGCAGCAGTTAAAAATCTTTCATTTTCCTCTCTGTTAGGATGAGGTGATGACAAATGCATTTAATGTGATGAAAGACAGCAGTCATCTCAAGGCAATTACAGAGACACATCACCTACTGTAAATATTACTTTATGTGGTTTTTGGTTTACTTCATCTGTTGCTTGCATGGCTAAATTAAGGAGTTTGGATCTCCCTTGACACTTTATCTCACAGCTTTTCCAAAATTAAAACCAAGAAGCTGCTGTGTTTAGTCCCAAAATAATAAAAACGGTAATTGCTAAGTCAAAATTTAGGAGAAACATATGACAAATTTAAGTATTTATGCAGGGATTTTTGCAAACCACTTGCCGTACTACTGGTTTTACTTTACTAGTGCCAAATAGAGTTATATTACTTTTGTAAGAGAATAGTTTGAAAGAGAGATTTTAAAAACAAACCATCATGCAATGTCAGCACTCTGGCAGGTTTCCTACAATGCCTATCATACTTTACTACAGTCAAAGACAAATATTTAAGTGTGTGGGTATATGCACAATTAAGACTGATTAATGCTGTAGTTTGATTTGCCTTTTGTAATCCACCTTTTATAAATACAAAGTTTTTAATGTTCTTCTGAGTCACAAAAGTAACCTCCACAAACTATTTGACTTCAGGTCAGTAGGATGTGGAGCAGGTTACTGTCAACTCTCTAACTAACCAGTACTAACAAAATCTCTGTAATTGGTTCAAAACTATCATATTTAAACAATGGCAGTTGATTTTGCCATGACAGATTACCAAAACTCTGTAATATATGTCTCAGAATAATAGACCATAGTTGCAAAACTGACATTCCATTACTAAGAAGATACTGAGCTGTTCACAAAATAATAAATTGTTTCCCCTTTGTAATATAGAACAAGGTTTTTTTATATATCTTTAGTACCAAAGGGTCTGAACCTTCTAAGCAATATCCTCAAGCGTCTCCTTTAAATTCACATGAAAGTGAGCAAACCAGTTTCAAAGAAGAAAAAATGCAAAGAAGGAATTCTTAGATAACTATAAATTCCTACTCCATGAAGATGCTCCCTTTTGCAACACTTAATGAGAAAAAAGAAAGCTTGTGTCCTTGAGTCTGTACAGATAAGCTATAATGATCAGCCTAAGTTCATAGAGCTCAAGTGCACAACTCCTGCTGGGTAAAGCTCTGCAGAAGTTGGGGTGTTGTTTAGGGTTTGGGTTTGGTTTGGGGTTTGGTGTTGGGTTTGGGTTTTTTTTAAAAAAAGCAAAGTTAAATATAAAATGGGAAAGAGAACTTCCAAGGAGGGCATTATAGTCAGCTTCGATGTCAATCACCCTCCACAGAAAGCTGTTGAAGACGGGATGGCTGCGGTGAGGAGGAGGAAAGGAAAAAGGAGAAAGGGGATAAAGAAAAAAAAAGGGGGGAGAGGGAGAAAGTAGGAAAGGGGTAAAGGGAGAAAAGGGTAAAGGAAGAAAAGGAAAGGAGAAAGGGAAAGGAGAAAGGGAAAGATAAAAAGGACAGGGAAAGGAAAAAAAGAGGGATGGGAAAGGGAGAAAAGGGAAAAGTCAGAAAAGGGCAAAGGAAGAAAAGGAGAAAGGGAAAGGAGAAAGAGAAAAGATAAATTGAAAGGAAACAGGGAAAGGAGGAACTGAAAGGAAGAAGGGGAAGGAAAATGGAAAGGAAAAGAAAGGGGAAAGGAAAAAAGGGAAAGGGAAAAAGGGGGAAGAAAAAAGGGGAAAGGGAAAAAAGGGGAAGGAAAAAAGGGGGAAGGAAAAAAGGGGGAAGGAAAAAAGGGGGAAGGAAAAAAGGGGGAAGGAAAAAGGGGGAAGAAAAAAGGGGGAAGAAAAAAGGGGGAAGGAAAAAAAGGGGGAAGGAAAAAAAGGGGGAAGGAAAAAAAGGGGGAAGGAAAAAAGAGGGGAAAGGAGAAAGGCAAATGAGAAAAGGAAAGGAGAAGCTGAAAGGAAAAAGGGAAAGGGACATGGAAAGTAAAAAACGAGGAAAGCAAAAAGAGAAAACACCACCAAAAAAACCCCAACAAATAAACCAACCAAGCAGGCAACCCCCGCTCCTCTTCGCCCCGCGGTACCTGCGCCCCCGCGCTGCGCCCCCTGCCCGCCGGCGCGGGGCCCGCGCAGGGCCCGGCGCTCATGGCGGCCGCCGCGGCACCGCCGTCCCCATGGCAACCGGCAGAGGCCGGCGCCGCTCGGGTCGATGCCGACTCTGCCCCCGGGCGTTCCCGGGGTGGGGGGTGCACCTGCTTGGGGAGGAGGAGGGACAAGTGCTCAGTGCCTGCAGGGGAACAGTCTTAGGAAGGGACGCGCTAAGAAACCTGTTTTCCATTTCCACTGGAGAGGGGCAGGTTTAGACTAGACATAAAGAAGAATTTCAGCCCCATGAGAGCGGTGAGGCACTAGCATAGATTGCCCAGGGAAGCTGTGGCTGCCCCATCCCTGGAGATCAGAATCACCAGGTTGGAAGAGACCCATCGGATCATCGAGTCCAACCATTCCTATCAAACACTAAACCATGTCCCTCAAGACCTCATCTACCTGTGCCTTAAACACCTCCAGGGAAGGTGAATCAACCACCTCCCTGGGCAGCCTATTCCAATGCCCAATGACCCTCTGTGTGAAAAACCTCCTCCTAATCTCCAGCCTAAATCTCCCCTGGCGGAGCTTGAGGCCATTCCCTCTTGTCCTGTCCCCTGTCACCTGGGAGAAGAGGCCAGTTCCCTCCTCTCTACAAGCTCCTTTCAGGTAGTTGTAGAGAGCAATAAGGTCTCCTCTCAGCCTCTCAGATGTTCATCCTCTCAGATGTTCAAGGCCAGGCTGGATGGGGCCTTGGGCAGCCTGGTTTGGTGGGAGGTGTCCCTGCTTATGGCAGGGGGGTTGGAACTGGATGGGCTTTAAGGTCCCTTCCAACCCAAACCATTCTATGATTCTGTTTCAAATAGATCATAGAATCATTAAAGTTGGAAAAGATCTTCAAGATCATCAAGTCCAACCAGCAACAGCACCGTGCCTACTAAACCATGTCCCAAAGCACCATATCTACACGTTTTTTTAATACCTCCAGGGACTAAGACTCCACCTCTTCACTGGGCAGCCTGTTACAATGCTTGACAATGTTTCAGTGAAGATTTTTTTTCCCTAATATCTAGTCTAAAACTCCCCTGGGCACATCTAGAGGCCATTTCCTCCTGTCCTATCATTTGTTATCTGGGAGAAGATACCAACACCCACCTCTCTACAACCTCCTTTCAGGTAATTGTAGAAAGCAATAAGGTCTCCCTTCAGTCTCCCCGAAGCTGAACAATCCCAGTTCTCTCAGGCACTCCTCATAAGACTTGTTCTCCAGACCCTTCACCAGCTTCATTGCTCTCCTCTGGACATGCTCCAGCAGCTCAAAGTCTTTCTTCTAGTGAGGGGCCCAAAACTCAGCATAGGACAGGATTGAAGGTGCAGCCTCACCACTGCCTAGTACAGGGACGCAATCACTTCCCCAGTCCTGCTGGCCATGCTGTTTCTGATACAAGCCAAGGTGCTATTGGCCTTCTTGGCCACCTGGGCACACTGCTGGCTCATGTTCAGCCAGGTGTCAAACAGCACCCCCAGGTCCTTTTCAGCCAGGCAGCTTTCCAGCCTCTCTTTCTCAAGCCTGTAGAATTGCATAGGGCAGTTAAATGTTACACAGTGAAACTGTATACCTGAGAAATTCACCTCTAATTTTTTTCTCAAAAAAGGCAAAATAGAGACAAGCAGATCAGATGAAATTTGAACAGTGGCTTGCTCTTACTTGGGCATGGTTTCCTTCTCCCCTCCCAGATGCTGCAAAAGGAGCCCCTCCTGCATCCCGGGATGAGCAGGCAGACAGCCTTGGTCACTGTTAAAATACCCCTCAGCTAAAAGGGGACTTCCTCCTCCTCACCTCGGGTCCAAATGAAGAAGATAAGTATAGGGAGAGAGGAACTGCAGCCAGCAGTAAAGAAAATAAAATCTTCAGGTGTGTAGGTGCTGCACATCATTTGCTTTGAAGACCCTGTGAGCTGCTTAATTGCACCCACCCCGCTGCCTCTGGGATGGCATTTCTGTACTCACTCACAAGTCAAACAGTATTCCACTTTTCATAACAACACTGACTTATTCATGTTTTCCAGAGAAGAAAATAGAAAATCCAGGGAAAATAGTGATGTATCCATCCTTCCTTCCTTCCTTCCTTCCTTCCTTCCTTCCTTCCTTCCTTCCTTCCTTCCTTCCTTCCTTCGCACAGAAGTATCAGTGTAGATCATCACCATATTTAAATTGCTACACTGCTAAAGCAGTAAGCTAAACACTGCCATACCTCACCTGGATCTGCCACTAAACTCATAAAGGAAAGGATCAAAATCACTTAGTGTGAAGAAGCAGTGCTAGGAACAGACATGAGGACATGAGGAGCTATGTGGCAAAACACACAGTTGCCATCAGCACGTCAGCTGATGACAGCTCCCTGGTGGCATGTTTCCACTTCATCCTCACAGGCAAAGCAACACAGGATGGCATACAGGGTGTGTACAAATCATAGAACAGTTTGGGTTGCAAGGGACCTTAAAGATCATCCAGCTCCAAGCCCCCTGCCATGGGCAGGGACACCTTCCACTAGATCAGGTTGCTCAAAGCCTCCTCCAGCCTGGCCTTGAACACCTCCACGGACTGGGCTTTCATGACTTCTCTGGGCAAACTGTTGCAGTGCCCCACCACCCTCACTGTAAAAAACTTCTTCCTAATATCTAATCTAAATCTACCCCCTGTACTACAAAAACCATTTTCTCTTGATCATCATCAACACAAGTGCTTTTACTGTTGCTGTACTAGAGGGGTGAAACCAGTAGGGCATTTCTGAATCAAAATTATTTAGCAGTGATAGAGCAGATTGAGGTGTGGAGAAAGTAGCTGTGAGTAGCATATGCTGCAGATTCCCCTGAAGTCTCACAATTGCTCCCTCGGAGCAGGGACCCTGGTGTTACTCTCAAAGGGAGCGAGACAAGAAAGTGGCTGGAAGAAAAGAACAGTAAGCTTGGCCAGAGAAGAACCGTGCACCAAGGCCACATCCCTACGACTAAGAGAGATTGCTGGCCCAGCAATCCCCAGTTCCCACTTTAATTCCATTTAGTTCCCAAGTCATGGTGATGAAAATTTCAATTATCACAAAGCCTTAATAATTCTATGAGGATAATATTCCTGACCTTCCTCCCCTTCTTTTACTTCTATGACTGTTCTTTCCCTGAGATATCTCAACTATTATGCTTATGGCTAGGGAGCCCAACCAAAATTTTTTGCAATTTCATATGCAGGATTCATGGCACTGGATCTAAGCTGCTTCTGCTGCATGGTGCAAAATGCTAGTCCTGTGTAAACTCAGTCTGCAATTTTAATTTGTTACACATTTTTGACAGCTTAAATTTGTACTGGCGGTCTTACATAAAAACAGCATAAACTTGGAACAAGTATTAATGTCTCCTGCAAATGTGGGCAAAAATATCATCCTAGATTTGTCCAGCATCTGACTACAGCCTAATATGTCCCACTACCAGAGCAGCATGTAGATGCAGGATTAAACAATTGCAAAACTTTCTACTAACTTTCTTAAACATGTGCTTGAGCACACTTCCCCATCGCTAGTCCTGCAGTGCCACAGCTGGTTCAAAAGTAGTACTTCAGCCATTTCTGCAGCTTTCTAAGGGAATGCCAGCTGTGTCTTACTGGAGATCTATAGAGATATTCAGCTTCTAAAAAAAGCCAAATCTTTTGAATTGTAGCAAGAGTAAAGGGGGAAAAAAAAGACAAGATAAAAAAAGCTTAATAAAAGGTTTAGTCTGGACATTAGGAAACGTTTTTCACAGAAAGGGTCATTGGGCATTGGAACAGGCTGCCCAGGGAGGTGGTTGATTCACCTTCCCTAGAGGTGTTTAAGGGACAGGTGGACAAGGTGCTAAGGGGTGTGATTTTAGTGTTTGATAGGAATGACTGGACTTGATGATCTGGTGGGTCTCTTCCAACCTAGTTATTCTATGATTCTATGATAAAATTCATATAGCACTCTGAAAGAGAATGGGGCATGCTGAGGGGGTGCAACAAATACTCTTCAAGTCATTTGACTAAGAAAAAGTATCTTATTACAGGATGCTAACACTTTAAATGCTTCAGACTTGTTTGCTTAATGCTACAGGTAGAGTTCTCAAAAGTAATATATTTCTTTTTCCTTACTAGGGGCAGGAAATGCCACCTTAGGAAGAGATAGTTCAGGATTTTTAGTTAAAAATTTCAAGGAGTAATTTTCACAAATAGATTCTGCATGTTGTGTTACAGGAAACAGATGGACAGGATGTTCTTAGCCTTTCTGAGCAAAGAATGATGCAGAATCTTTTGAACCTATGTACCTAATAAAGTGTCTCGGATTTTTAAAACAGAAAATTTTAATTAAAAAATTGCTACAATCTTTCCCTTTCTTGATAGAACTGGATGCTAAAACTGATTTGGGTTATGAAATCCCAGTTCTAGTAGCCAGTACATACAGAATATCACACCTAAAAATTCTGATAGGACTGCCAGTTCCTAAATATCTGCTCCTAGTTTAATTTTATATAAGTAAATGAGAATGGAGATACCAGAATAATTTGAAAGTTAAAAATCACATGGTGACTTTCCCCTCCATCAATGAGAGAGACATGCTTTCCATCTTGTGGGATATAGGTGGATGGAGAGCAATTGTTCCAAATACCCCAGCACTTCAACCAGATATTCCTAGCAAGTGACACAAATTAGCTCAGATTGCTTTTTGAAGTGCTTAGTTCACCAGGGGCCAAAATGACATTCTGCATTTTGCTAGTGAATCTCTATCCCAGCGCAGGAGAGATAAGAGCTGAAACCTATTCCAGGCCATGAATGGCTATATAAAGACAGTTCTCAGTTTCCTGAACAACCTTTCCATACACATTACCACTGAAGGAAAACATAGATTTACCAGGTGGCAGGACCTCTGGTGCATTATTTCACATACACAACTGTTTTAAAGATTAAGCCTTACTCAGCTGTTTCAGAGAAACTCTATGTGATTACTTCTGGCACAATATTCTGTTTGGTAACAAGACAGGGGGCACAAAGCCTTTCTCTGCAGGTGCCTAAATGTCAGGAGTGAAGAGTCTGGAGATGTTCCAGTGCCTTGTGTCAGTCTTAAGCAGCGTTACACTTGAATATACAGGATTTTCGTACTGCTTCTTCCATACATGGAACAGGAGGCCTGGATACCCTTTTCCTCTGCTCCATCATCCATTTGCCTGGGTGTCAGGTGTTGTATTGCAGAATGCTTCTGGTTTTAGAAGGGACCTTTACAGGTCATCTAGCTCAAACCCGCTGTAGAAGCAGGGACATTTTTAACTACATCAGTTTGCTCAGAGCCCCATCCAGGGATGGGGTCTCCATTGATTCCCAGGGCAACCTATTCCAGTGTTTCACCACCTTCACCATAAAAAAAAAAAAAAAAAAAAAATCTCTTTTAGATCAGTCTCAAACTGCCCTCCCTTAGTCTAAAAACATTACTCCTTGTCCTATCACAACAGGCCTTGCCAAAACGCACGCCCCCATCTTTCCTTCAGGCCCCTTTAAGTACTGGAAAGCTGCTATAAGATCTCCCCGCAGCCTTCGAACAACTCCAACTCTCAGCCTGCCCTCGGAGCAGAAGTGCTGCAGCTTTATGATTTTCAAGGCCCTCCTCCATGTCCTTCTTGTGCTGAGGGCTTCAGAGCTGGATGCAGTACTCCAAGTGAGGTCTCACTAGAGCTGAGGTGAGGGGCAGAATTGCCTCCCTCAGTCTGCTGGCCAGTTTTCTTTCAATGTTGCCTAGAATAGGGTTGGTCTTCTGGGCTGCAAGCACACATTGTTGGTTCATGTCCAGCTTTTTGGCCACTAGTAGCCCCAAAAACAGCTCCAAAGGGCTGCTGTATCCCAAAATGTGATAACAATCAAGCTCTCCTTTAAAATTAATCTCTGAGCGAAATACAATTGCAGACAAAACTCAGTGACAACTGCACATTGTGGGGGCAACTAACTGTATTTTTGTTGTGCTAATTTGTTAATTATAGTCACTTAGAAAGCATCAGCCTTACCATGACAGTATGAGAGTGATTAGTAAGTTAACATTAAGAAAGCAAACATTAAGAAATCAAACAAAAAAAGCCTATAATAAACACCTTGGCATATTTTGCGTTTGTCTGCCCAGCTTTTAATTTTTCACTTCACTGAACACTTGGAAGAAGATAGTGGAATCGGAAGAAATGTAAGAGAAATTCCTACAAGCAAGAAAATCAGCCTTTCAAAGTTCCTGTGAATTAATTACTTAGCTTACTGAAAAGTGATAAAACAAACGCAGCATACAATACTGAATAAGTTTATTCTATGTGACCATAATATGGCATTTTCTTTCTTTCCCAGTAGAAACGAAGCCAAATTAGCCAAAGCTCAAAAAAAGTGTAAATAAAACCTGTTATCATACTACGTCTGCAGAATTCACAACTGTAAAGCTGAGAAAGTAGATTAATTAATCTATACAAATATATTTAAGTGGCCTTTTATTTCCAGGGCAGTAGAAATACATATGTATCAGTGAGAATAAAACATCAGACATTTTGAAAACCTGTTTTAGGAGGAAAAAAAAGCCCAAAACAACAAAACCAGCCAAACAAGAAAACAAACAGTCTATGGTATTGGAAATTTTTTTACCACATGCTTTTTGCCACTGCCTTACTGAAAGAAATAAAAGGATCTTTTTAACTAGCACATTTTCACACTACTATTTTAAAATCCTTAGGTGATATTGTGATATTGAACTTCTCTTTTTGCATTAAATAAGAAGAACTTTTGTTCTATGCTTTTGCTCAAACATACAGCTTGTAAACAAGCAGCTTGATTAATGAAAAACTCTAACAACTCGAACAAAATTCCCTTTTGGAACTTATGTTTTAGACAGTTTACTTTTTTTAAGATAAAAACATTTAATGTGGTAATCTTCATGCAATAGAGTGAACATTTTTCCTATGCTGTCTAACAGGAAAGGAGATAAATAGGAACATGCAGATAGTTCAACCATGAAGGCAAATAATCTGAACTTTAAAGAAATTATTTTGACAAAAATAGTTGAGATTTACATGACATCAGGATGGTGTATACAACAAAGTGGTTTGGAAATATTTTAGTTACAGCAAGTAAAACTTTCTTTCAAAACCTCACTGAATAAATAAGTTTTATAGTTTTTTGAATAAAATCCAGTTCAAAGAAAAAAAACAAACAACTGGAATTAAGACCTGAATTACTTTAAATTGGCTTTCCCAGAAGCTGAAATAGTATAACAATGTTTCGCTTATGTACAAAATTATATAATTTATCTCAATATTCTTGCATCAGGTTTTTAGTCATACAATCAACATATTTTCCCTATCAATTATATTTTAAGAAGCCTTATATGCATAGAGAATCATTGTATATATCTTATCTAATGAATTATCCAGTATTCAAGCAGATAGCTGTACTGGCTTTCACTATGCCTGTGACCTTACATTTCCTCCCATTTCATCAAAAATGAAAAATCACCACCATCACTAAAAAAATCAATTTACAAGTTGCTCAAAAGGTAAAAGAAAAACAGAAACTGAAAGACGTCTGTCTGTTTTGGTCCTTAGAATTACTGAAAATGCCCTTGGTTTTCCCATAATTATTCAAATGACACACCAAATTACAACCTCAAGAATTTGGGTATACAATTCAGTAGTTGCTGAGTTATGTTGTACAAGCATTTTGGGCCATCAGTTGTAACACAGATGTACAGAAGCATCTTTCTTGAATATTCAAGAAAATTAATTATGCTATTATTATTACTATATTATGCTATTATATAACATGTTTTACGTTGTATGACAGAAAATTCCACCCAAATGCAGTAGGCACATGCTGTCATTTCATGAAGTATTACAAATATTACACAAGTAACTAACACCGAGTATCACTGAAAAATTTCCTATTTTCAGCTAAACTGTAGCTAATCCAACAGCAGAGCACGATGTCTCATTGGAATATCTGTCTCACTACTTTGCAGCATTGCGTTACAGCTTTTTTTCTTTTTTAACCAAATCAGTCAGAATTTTACAAAAATATAACCAACCACTAAACAGCAAAGTATGCTATATATTCAGTGCTGTCTAAAGACAGGGCTTTGCAATTACAGCTATAAAAGTCAAGCAATTAAGTGTTTGGAAGTTATGCCTGTGCATTCTTCACCTAACTAGGTAGTCACAATGTATATTACCATACAAACTTCTCTTTGTGGGGGACAAAAGACGAAAAGTGCTCACTTAACCTGGAGAACAGAACTGATGTTGTTCCTTTTATTTTAATTTAGCATGATATTATGCCTTATGGATTAGCATTTGAACGGTAATAGTAAGAATTGCATGTCTTACAGTACTCATGAAATCAGCACCCTACTTCCTCACAAACCCCACCGACAATATAACATTGCCTCCCAAAATTCCCAGCATATTAGTTTTGAATACTTGACCTTGTAATTTTAAAATATTAATATACTTTCAGATGCAAGAACACGAACACAAATAATCAAAGCATCAGCAGTTTCAGTATATTTATCCATTGTCTAGACCTTTATTGTAGGAACACAACAAGCAACAGTAGGTTTCTCTCCACTTCAGAAACACACTTTGCCAGTGATTTCACTGACAAGATGGGGACTCCAGCTTCATTTTCGATGTCTGAAATGGGTACAAAATGCTGTCCCATCCTCCCCCTCCCCCTTTAGGCCTGCCAAAGCTTATCTTTGTCTTAAGTTAACTGTAAGCACAAAAGTCGTCTTAAATCCATTTTCTACCACATGGTCACCCTAATTCCCTTGCCATACACAACTAAGGGCACTTCTGTGCTATCCTTTTCACTAAGACACATAAAAATGGAACAGGAATTTCCTCTGCTGCCTCCTCCTGTTTTCTATAACATAGCTACCTTGGCTCAGCAGTGGCAAGTTCACCTTATTTTAGCAGCTCTAGACAAGAGCATAACCCTCTCAGACTCTGTAGGTAATTTTGCCACTATTTTCTAAGAAATCTGTTGTTATCACTGGCATTAATTACATCAGTCCCCTATCAAAGGCCCTATTACAAACCACAAAAGTACTTTGAAATTTGATGTAAACTATTTTTAAATTTTCCTTTATAAATGGACAATGCATTTCCACTTTCATTTCACTTCACTCTGGAAAGCCACAAAATACCTCGAAGTTTTCTCAACAATTCTGAGTAGTCTGAGAGTAAAGCAGAAGAGAAAACATGGGCATCTAAGCTCCAATAAGCAGCAACCTTTTCCAGCACATACTTCTCAATGTATAACTGGGGTTATATTCTCCACATGAAAATTACGGTATCATTCTTAAAAAAACAAATATGTTTGACAAAGAAAGAGAACAATCACAATGGAAAGAGGCAGCATTGCTTGAACCACAAACACTGCTGACAGACCACCTTTAATTCAAATATATATTAAACAAATATCCAATTAATGTAACTGGTGGGATTGGTTGCTACGTTTGTTAGGGGTTGGGGAAGGATGGTGTACATTTTTTTGGTTCAGGTTCATAGTAAACAGTATCATCCATATTCTTAAAAGGAGATTGTCCTTTCTCCCACTTATCTTCCTACCAGATAGGGCAACCTTCTCCTACAGGTAAACTGGTTAGCAACATCCACCTCCATTTTGAAATTAAAATTTAATCTTCAAATACTAAATTAAATATTTAATCTTCAAATTCTAAATTAATATTTCCAAGGTATCACCCAAGAACTCTTCTTGTAATGTACAGCAAACTATACTCAAAACATCAAAAGTTATTTGTCCATGGACAAACAAAGCAAGTAAAAAACAACTTATATAATGAAGTCTTGGTAGAAGTCAACTCTTTGAGATTTAAAATATGATCCTGTATGGGTTGCAAAGAATCTATCTGAAATTAGTTTGTGCATTCTCTAAAATATTAACTTCCATGCAACACACAGCATGTGGAGCACAAATTATCCTGAAAGAAGTAAAGACATATTAACATGGGATTGAGGAAATGTTTTCTGAAGCAGATTTTTCACTTGTTATCCACAAATTTTCATATACACTGATGAGTAAAAAAATATTATGCACAACTAAATGATCACCTTAAACATCTGGTGAAACAGGACACGAGGAAAACAAAATATACTGAAATACAGATTGATTTATGCATAAAAAACAAGACTAAATTTATGCAAAACATTAAAGTCTTTAGTGGAACAAAAACAGAAAATCACCTGGGAAAAAAAGTGCAGCCAGCAAAGAATTTTTGCTGAAGCCAAGCACAAAACAGAGAAAGCAGTTAAAACTCAAACTGAACGTCTCTTTGAGAATTTAGGAACCATTTCACTAGACAGAAGCATCAAACTGAACTACCCCATATTTTCCACTTACCATCCAGTCAGGATCAGAGGCCTGAATTTGTTCACCTTGTCCAGGTTTCAAGCCAACCTGAGTGTCAGATTTTAGTGTTCTCAAACTACACAGAGGTGCAGGATGAAACTTGTTCAAAGCTTGATGAAATGAAATATTATATTCCCATTTTTTATCTCCTGTTAATTTCCTATAGTTCAGATCACCTTTGAAAAGAAGCAAGTTTGACTTCTGTAGATCAGCATACAAGTCAGGAGCAACTTCAGCCATACTAGAAAAATCATGTGGCAAAGTCCAAAACATGTGATCATGGTAAACCCAAGCTCCCTTTTTCAAATTGCCCTCCCAGTTTATCCCACATCTAGATATCCACATATGATTGGTTGCCTGCAGTTTTTTAATAGTCCAGTTAAAATCATGCTTAGTGGTATCTGACACATACCACGGAATACTTTTTCCATGAAAATGGACTTCATCAGCTAGCTTTGATGATAAAAGGAAGTCAGCCAACACAAGATCACTTACAAGTTCAAATCCAGCATTATCCAGGATTATGTCAATCCTAACATTACTTTTTTCTGCATTTCTTTTTTTGGTGCTTACAAGTAGTGACCAAAGTTTTTCCATATCATTCACTAAGATGTAAGGTATCAGGTTTTCAAGGGACAGTAAGGGACTAGATTTCTGAGAGCTGTCTTCACCAGCTGAAAATGAAAGGTCACACTTATTGCCCCACAATGACACCTAGAAGGAAGAAAAAACCAAAAATGTTTGCTAAGTCTCATTGTAGTTACATTGTAAACTTCATATACACTAAAGATTTTGTTTGTCTTTATTTTGGGGTTTAACTCCACATTTTCCTTCAATATTTATTAAAATTCAACTTCTGGTACTGAAATCTTAATATAGACAAGATTTTGTGGAAGAAACCAATCAATGTTTTGTACTTTTGCATGTATCAGAAAAGTGCAGAAGTGACACAGATGTAAGACTTAGATCAACATAAATAGTGATCACAAAGCTTAAAACATTCTCCCACACTGTAACTCCAGAAAAATATCAGTGGGAACACAGGAAAAAAGAGTAATAAAAGCAGGGGAGGTTCTTATTACATTAGTACACACTAATGAGATCTTTATAAAGATTTATCAAGTACTTGGTGCGCACTGTTGCCAGCTAACGGATTTATTCATAATCCTATGATATTCTGAATTCTACACAGAGGTGTTATTTCCCAAGAATAATCCAGTTACAAAGCTTTTAAACCATTTCTGGCCTACACTGACTTCTAACCCTTTTCCGAGTAAGTCTAAAAATTTTTAGAATGTAAATAAAATAAACTGGTTTAAAACACTATCGTTAAATAACAAAAAGGTCACCTGGAACTTTACTTAAAATCTTTTAGAGATCCAATTTTTGAGGGAGAGTAAGCTGGGTTTTCAAATAAATGGTGAAGACCAACAGTAAAATGAAAATGTCATATTTAGTAGAAGTAACCAAAATTTAAATACTTCCAAAGTAGCAGCAATAGAGTACGGCTGCCAGGATTCCACCACATTTTTAGAGAGAGGAGAGCTCTGCTTTCATTTCCTGAAGTTCAGATTCTTTATAACCTCAAGTTTTTGTTACATAAGAAAGTTTAAATTCTTATCTTAACCACTACTACTTTACCTGCAATAGCTTAAAAAGTTCCTCCTGAAGTTGCTTTTCATCCAGATCCTTGATGTTTTTAATAAGTTCCTGAAAGTAAGTGCATAAGGCACTAATAGCCTCTTGGGATTCAAAGAAATTTTGAGCCTTTCCTTCCTTAAATACATCAAAGTTGTCAATAGGTGGGCTAAAACCAAAACCAGAACAAGTATATTAATATATTTGCTACATTTCCCACGACAGTACATGAAACACACCTGAAAACACAAGCTCAAATCCCAGCGTTTTTAGGCCATACTATGGGCCTTAGTTGATTTTCCACTTCTAATCTGTCACACAGATTTTCATGCATTTCAATAACAGCCTAACATCATATCTCACTGAAACAGATAGTACACAAGACATCTTTATATTTCCAGCAGCATATTCAGAAAGTGTTCAGTCAAAACAATCCTGGAAACTGTACATACAGCAACAATTTTCAACTCCAGATTTCATAAACGGAGAACTACAACTGTAATATGCAAGTGAACTAAAGTACTGAATACCTGACCGAACGTTAAGCACTTTTGCATGTGCTGACGTGTACTTCCCATACTGAAGCCTTTTACAGTGTTTTGAAGTTATTCTTATGAAAGTTTTTAACTAGGACTTTAGAAAATTAACATGACAAGGATGAGAAAGTCATCGAGTTCCTGTAATATATAAGAAACATACTCATCTACAAGACATTTGCAGGTACACCTTTTGACAAATGACTGAACCTCCATGAAAGGAGCACCTAAATAATAGAGACAAAGAAACTTGAATCTCACTAATGAAAAGTATCTGCTTAGTTTTTTTAAGTGTAATCCATAAGATCCATCTCATAATTGAAGTTTTTGCTGTAAGAGTTCAAATTATACAACATACCAATAGAAACAAAGTCCCATTACCGTGCTTGCATCTCCGTAATACTAAGAGCATGCAGTATGTATGGAGCTATCAATTTTTTTTTGGCAGCAGCAAAAACTTAAACTGTTCATTCCCACCCCATTACATTGTACTGGCACCTGTCCACAGCACTAGCACAACAAGTTTTTCCTGCCAAATTATTTTTAACTAGGATCGGCTCCCAAAGTTTGATGCAATATAAAGTCTGTGAACACTGTTGTAACTAAGAAGATAGCGTGGAATGAACAACAGGGGTTGCTTAAACTGGGTCTCCTTCCACGCTCTACTGGTAACTCTAGATTTCAAGTAGCAAAACAAGCTATGTTGCCCAACAGAATAGTGGCTTATGTATTTTCTGGTTTAGGTTAATATATGTTCTAAGAATAACAAGCCTTTTAGAAATGCTAAATAACTTTTGGATCTCAATGCACATTCATCTGCAAGAACATTAAACTATTCACTCAAGCTTAAGACTTTTTGTGTAGACCAAGTCACAGAAACTGAAGCATAAGAAAAATAATAAGGTTCAAATTCCGCTGCATGCAAAAAAAAAGTATTTTGAGATGCAAGATGAGGGAAAAGGAATATGGGAAAAGCTAACAATTTTCCTTTATCTTACTTCCCACCTGTCTTCCTTCCTCCTAAAATAAAATTCTGCAGAACAATATACTAAGCTAGTAAACACTTACTTCTGTGCTAATGCTGCATGAATTCTTCGATACATGTAACACTCTACATACAACCAAGGTGACTGAAACCAACTTGGTTCTCCATTTCCATTTGATAGATTTCGTTGGTAGTCTAGATATTGGTTCCACAGTGCAGCATCGGGTAGCTCATCCTCTAAAGGGGTCACCGGTTTGTCCGTTTGCAGTTCATTCCGCAGTTTGGAGAGGAAAGATATAGCCCTCTTCTCTGCTTCAACACCCTTCTGAAAGAAGTGGAGAACGAAAGTCACTATGCTGGAAATTTATTCCTGTGAAGACACAGATAAATTTTCCAAGAAAGAAAGAAGTGTTAAGGTTTAATTGCCAAATAAGAGTCTCAAGAAATCAGAGATCGATTGCTAAAACGTGTTTGGTTGAAACAAAATTCGTTTTTTCCACCTAACATCCCAAAAGAAATCACCCATGGGTACTTTTTAGATCAATCTTTTTGCTTGTTACAGGGGAACAGAACATTGAAACACTGTGATATTCAGAAGATGCTACAGTCTATTAAAACACAAAACCCGAGAAACAGCAGCAGCTGCAGAACAGTCAGATGTGAGAAAGGTTAGGCAGAATGGTGAGTTATGAAATCAATGGAAAATAGCTACAAGACAGTTTATAAATATCCAATGGACAAAAAGTTTCAGACAAGTAATGACTGTAGTGAGAAACAAGTAAAAAACAAGGTAGAGAAGGGGTCTTGAGGGTGGGAAGAGATGGGAAAAGTCTCAGGCAAAGACAGACCTTGCTCTTACCTCCCCGTGTTCTTCAAAGAATTCATTTTTATGTCGATGCAGGGTATCAATAACTCTTGTGAGGATCTGGGGGAGTCTATCTTTAATTGTAAAATATGCAAAAGATCTAAGAAGGAAAGGATCCAAATTTTATTATTGGAAGGAAATCACACATTATCTTCTGTTTTTGTAACTAATTGAAAGATCTTAGAAGTAAGTTTATGTGCCTTTAATGTAGTGGGGACGCATTAAAAAGTCTCAAATAATTGAAAGATCTTAGAAGTAAGTTTATGTGCCTTTAATGTAGTGGGGACGCATTAAAAAGTCTCAAATTAGTCAAGTTCTTAAGCTTACTTTTGAAGAAAAAGATAACTGGCAGTGTTTTCAAGGAAGAAAACACTGTGACTGGTCCCATCAAAGAAAAAAAGCGGAAATTGCAGTTAAGTCTAGGCTAAAATGCATTGTCTGACTGCTCAGTTACCCAGATGAGAAGTAAAATTAAAATTAAAAGCATAGATAACTGCTTAAGTGTATTTTCATAGAATCACAAAATAATTTGTGTAGAAAAGGACCTTAAAGATCATCCAGTTCCAGGCCCCTGCCATGGGCTGGGACACCTCCCACTGGATCAGGTTGCTCAAAGCCCCATGCAACCTGGCCTTGAACACCACCAGGGATGGGGAAGCCAGAGTTTCTCTGGGGAACCTGTGCAAGCGCCTCACCACTCTCATCACGAAGACGTTCTTCCTCATGTCTAGTCTAAATCTGTCCCTCTCCAGTCGTTAGCCTTTACAACATGTCCCATACTACCTGCTCTCCACTATACACAGGAGAACGACAAACCCCACTGATGCTCGAACAATTACTTTTATTTAAGCATTTATATCTCACCAGCCAGACTCCCGACCGAGGGACCCAAACCCTTAAGCTCTCTTCCCCCCATGCCCGCTCCAGGCCGCGACGGACCCTTTAAACCTGCCCGATAGGGAGACCGGTGCAGCCGCTACCGCCGCCATCTTGCTCCGCCCCCCGCGCGCCGCCGCGCCGCCTCCCGGAAGCGGCGCGAGGCCGGCCGGACGTTATTGGTGACTCAGCCGCGCGCGGCGAGGAGGCGAGCGAGCGGGAGGGGCCTGAGCGGGGCCCGCGCGCCCTGGCGGAGCGAGCTCGGCGGGCGGTGGGCGGGGCCGCGGCTCGCGCGGCGGAGAGCGGCTCGCCCCCTCCCCCAGGTCAGTGCTGGCGCGCGGCGGGAACCGCCTCCCCCTCACCCCCCCCCCCCCCACCTCGCGGCGGCGGAGGCGGCGGGGAGGGGAAGGGACGGTACGGCGGGCGGGGCCGCTGCCTTCCGTGGCTCCTCGCCGTCCTTCCGCGGGGCTGTGGGAGGAGGTTGGAATGCCCCCCCCCCCCCCACCACCACCACCACCACGGGAGCTGCGGGAGGGCGGCGGGGAGCCGGGTCGGCTTCGCCCGCGGGCCCCGGTCGTGCTGCGTGTGTGGGAGGGAGAGGGAGATGGATGGCGGGGAGGAGGGGTAGCATAACGGGGGAGAGGGAGCACGGCCGCAGGGTCGCCATTTCCTGCCGCATCTCTTCCCCCACGCCGCCCCTGCCGGGCCGAATCCGTCCTGCCCAGCGACTGTGCGGCCTCATTCCGGGGAGGGCGGAGGGGGAAACGCGCGCGCGCCCCCCCCATCTCCCCGCGGTGACGCGCGGCCTAGAGGAGGCGGCGGTGATGGCGCCGCTGGGGGGCGCCCGCGAGGGGAAGGCGGGAAGGGGGGGGCCTGAGCTTTTCCTCCGGAGGCGCCGTCGCCTCCTGCTTGGCTGCGGGGCCGCCCGGTGCCCGCCCTACCCGGCAGCAGCCGATGGGGGCGCCGCTCGCTCTCCCCACTCTTCCCTCCTCAGGGAAGGGGCGCGGCCGCCGCTGTTCCACGCAGGGCAGGGCAGGGGGCGCTACTGCTGGGCAGGAGCAGAGCTGGGCCCGGCTGCCTCCGGCCTGCCCGCCCGCCCCTAGGCCCAGTCTCATCCTGCGTTTTTCTTCAGAGTCCTGGCTGGCAAGGCAAGCGGGCATGGATAAATGTTGTCTTTTATTAAAGAGGCTGTGAGAAACACTGATTCACTGGCAAAATATTGAAAAGGACAAAGTCATGGAATCGTGGGACAACCGGGTTGGAAGAGACCCACCGGATCATCGAGTCCAACCATAGTCACCCCGTTCCCTTCTCTCCCCACTTCTTTGGGGCTCAACTCCAGCCTCCCCAGTCACCTTGGGGCTCAGCTCCAGGAGCCCCACAACTCCTTTCCCTCCCCATCATTCTGGGGCTCAGCTCCAGCAATCCCAGTAACTCCATTTCCGTCCCTCCCCACCGCTGTGGGGCTCAACTCCAGCCTCCCCAGTCACCCCATTCCCTCCCCATCACCTTGGGGCTCAGCTCCAGGAACCCCAGAACCCCTTTCCCCTCCCGTCCCACCTCTGCCCTGCGCCGGGACCCTGGGAGCAGGGGTTTAAAGGGGTGGAAAAGGCCAGACAAATGTAAGTGCCTCTGCGTTGTGGGACGCCCTTCTGGAAAAGGCATGACATCTTACAAAAGCAGTGGGTATATAGACTAGTTTTAGACAAAGAACCATATAAATCCTCGAAGAATGTTCATTATTTTTTAAATTATCCAACCATGTCCAGAGACTCCCTTCAGATTATCTCCTGACCTATGGCAGCTACATCTTGCAGACAACTAGACACATTAATAAATTCTCACAGCCCCAAGGCAGGGTATCTCTTGTCCTAAACCAGCTACATCTTACAAGACAGATTTATATGACGAGATAATGAAACATACAAACCAGCTGCAGAAAAACATATCAATTGATCATAGAATCACCAGGTTGGAAAAGACCCTCTGGATCATCAAATCCAACCATTCCTATCAATCACTAAACTATGCACCTCAGCACCTCATCCACCCATGCCTTAAATACCTCCAGGGATGATGACTCAACCTGGGCAGCCTGTTCCAGTGCCCAATGACCCTTTCTGTGAATTTTTTTTTCCTGATACCCAGCCTGAAACTCCCCTGGCAGAGCTTGAGGCCATTTTCTCTTGTCCCCTGTCACTTGGGAGAAGAGGCCAGCTCCCTCCTCTCTACAAACTCCTTGCAGGTAGATGTAGAAAGCAGTGAGGTCTCCTCTCAGCCTCCTCTTCTCTAGGCTAAACAACCCCAGCTCTCTCAGCTGCTCCTCATAAGGCTTGTTCTCCAGCCCCTTCACCAGCCTTGTTGCTCTTCTCTGGACTCGCTCCAGAGCCTCAACGTCCTTCTTGTTGCGAGGGGCTTCTTGTTGTGAGGGGATTACATCTTGTAATCCTTACAAGATGTTGGAAAATAAAGCATAGCTTTGTTTCTGATGCTCAGAGATGGCACCTACTGCCTTGTGGTAGTTCTTTGTCCAACTTGTTTGTTGGATTTCTTGACTCCACTTTTCCTGGCTGGGTGCCTTTGCTGCTGCAGGTCTGCCATCAAGGCTCTTTGATGAAATTTATTCCAGTAATCACTGCTTTCTTTTAACAAGCACAAAGCCTGTACAGTTAAAAAAGTGTCCAAAGATCAATATGATTCAACACAAGATGCCAGGAAAGTGTGGATTTACCTGGCATTTGTGAGCCTCTTTCTGTTAGTTATGCCATGCTACAAAAGATTTCTCCCCTTGTCTTGGCTTTTGACCACCTTGGCTTGTAGTTGCCGAGTTTTTCCGCTTTCTTAATATCCAGTTAACAGGCCTTTAAAAAGGTCGATGTGCTTTGTCCCAGTTAGAGTCTTCTGGGTAGCTTTTTAAATACAGGATGTTTAAAACAAAAATAATGATTAGTTTTTTTCAATAAGTGTGCATATAACAGACTTACACATTTGGCAAAAATCGTCAGATGAAAAGCACATAAAATTATGATAAATATCACTTGCTGTGTGATAGCTTAAAGGTGGTTTATGTCCTTTTTTTTTTTTTGTGGAATTGTATGCCTCTTTCACCAGGATTAGTACTCCCCTTTTATCACATTATGTCAGGGTAAGGTTTTGGGTTGTTTTGGTTTTTTTTATTTGTGTGTATTGTGCTAGCACTTGGTTATCCTTGTCAGGATGGACGACTTGTTCCAATCGGCACAGAATTATTTGTTCTCACAAGAAAATGCTTGTTTGAACTATGATGTTAAATGTATATGGGGTATTGAAGGTCCTTCTTTACACCGTTTGTGAAAAATATTCTGAAATTGGCAGTTTTAAAAGCCGTGCAACTGAAAAACTTCGTTGTTGTTTATAAGTTGCTGCAGATAGATTCTGTGTCACGAGGGAGATGGGGGCAGGGACAGCAATTTTTCAGCAAGCAAAACACACTCATAGAGGTATTCATCCTGCTGCCTGTGAATACTTTCAAAGTTTATTTGATTGGCTTATGCAACATGACGTAAGTATAATAAGCTTGTTCTTATTCTGGAGCAACAGAATAAAGACACTCACATGTTTCCATCAGCACAAGTAGATCTGCAAGCAGGCCTGCAGCCCTCATTGCACCAGTACATACTCAAAGGATCAAGACCATAACCTGACTGACTTGGCTCTTGCTCTGTTTGTGACAGATGAGTGGAGCTGGATCAGTGCTTGGCTGTTTGCAGTGCAGCAATTTCAGCAAATGCTGGTCAGCGTGTATATTCCATAGGTGACATTCCCATACAAGCACATAGTAATCTAATTGTTGCATTGGTTGTGCATATACTGGAGGTTGATGTCCTCTTTAAATTGTGTGCTTTCTTAGGATTAATTTCAACAGAGGGGTTACTGAGAGTGTTGACTGCTGCTCAGAGTGAGCAACAGAGGGAAAGGATGCCTGTTTACATATTGACATAGCAACCAATTCTACCTTTTCACCACGTGTTGCAAGCACAGGGTTCAATAGTGTGGTTTGATCTTTAATTAGAGTACCTCCATGGCATTGAAAAAAAGCTCATTAATCCCACCAATATTTATGTGCTTAAGAATACTAACATATGCAGATGGAGTATGGGCCACCTCTTAGAAAAGGGGGAAATAATATTTCTTTCCAAAGTATTGATAGAAGATTCTGTTTTAAATACAGGTCTCAGGGAAGCAATGAGACTGAAACTTCTGTACCTTCAGACTAGATCTTTCCATGCTTTAACAACAGTATGCCAATGCCAAAGAACTGGACGTCTGCTATTAAAGCTGGATAACAAAGTTGACAGAACAGCAAAATCCTGGAATTTGTATGCTCCGGAAACCGCTTCACCTTTTTTGACAAGTCAGTCTGTACAAGTCAAGAATTGGCAGTTGCTCCAAGGAAATATATTGGTGTTGGGAAGAAATGTTTTTAATCAGAGCGGGAAGGGTTTTTTTCCATCCTGGAAATGTTTTGGTGTGGCAATGATGGAGAACTACAAGCTCAATACAGTGCATGTTAAAAAATATTGGAATATATCATCAAGATCCTACTCAGTTGTACCAGCTGGTAAAATTATTCCAAAACACAATAACCAGCCAGTTAAGAGGCCACCAAAAGCACCAAGGACCAAGCAACCATCCAGAACTAACCAGCCACTGTCAGACATGGAGGTAAAGTATAAAATTTACAGTCGTGATGACATCAAGGGAACTTGATCAGTTTAATTTAAATTCAGGGGGTTTTTTTTAGATTAGCATTGTAATGAAATTAATGTGTTTATTTGGCAAGAAGAATTTCATAATTTACCCAAGTGTTGGAGCTCTGCAAACAAATCGAAGGTTGGTAGAAACTACCATGTCTGGTATTTTGAAAATAAAATGGAGTTATTCTAGTCATATTTAAACAAAAGTGGAGGGAACATAAGTGGTTATTAAAGATGAAAGACTAAATACAATAAAAATAATTGTAACTAGTACACTCAAATCATATTTATTGTTGAGAAACTAAGTCTAGCTTTCAGAATAATTTAACTTCCTGTAGGTATCCTTGCTTGTCCAGTTCTACCCAATGTTAAGGCTTTAGTCAAGCAGAAGTTAAGCTGAAAGGAAATAGTATAAAGTTTATGTTCCAATTAAGTTTCAGATGGGAAACTGAGGTGCAGATGTAGCCTTTGTTACTTGAGGAAGATTATTCCATGTGTAGGAATAGCACCTTGATCTCCTGACTACTAGGTCTACAGTGTAACTTAAGCAACAAACTGTTTTGGATAAAATGAGATGATTAAATGGAACAGTAGGTACTTGTGGCTCCTTATCCTTAAGGTAGTCCTTTGTAAACCACAATAGTAGCCACTGCAAACCTCAAGCATCATTGAATATAAGATCCCAAAGGAAAATTCTGGTGTCAGATGTGTTACTGTTCTCCTCAAGCTACAGCAGTGTTCCAGAGTACTGTTAATAAAATAATATTATAGATAAGACTGAAACAAATATTGTGCTTTTAGAAATACCTTACACATTGCAAAATCTGTCTATTTCATGATCTACTGAATGTGAGCACAGAAAACGAAGTTTTATTGCTTGCCTTGTGGTATAAAATATTAACTAGAAGCTTAGATAATGACGAGGAGTATGCTTTAATGTAACATAAAGACTCCATTAAGAAACTATTTAGTTCCCACTCGAATTTTTCTGTTTCTTTGAAATAAGAAACTGAAGAATATTAGTCCTGAAACATGATGTAATGTTTTAAGTTTCTCATGCATGCTGTGACATTACATTCAGAGGGTGCTTGTTTTTGTTGCTGAGTGAATTGGACTGACTTTATTTTTTTAGATTGTAGAGGCTTTTAAATGGCAGTGTAGAATGCAAACAGTTTCTTTGTTTGATGTTTTCATGTGTGTGTGTGTGTGTACACAAGTAATATGCACTGCTATTTTTCCTTTCTTCCATTGTGAAGAAATGGAGAAAACCCGGCCTGATCTACTGAAATAATAATATATCTTCCGAGGAAGTTTCCACATGACAAAACGCTGAGCCACAAATCACGTAAACACATACCTAAAAGAAACATTTGCTCTTTTTGAATAAGCCCATTGTGGTTTTGCCAGATACATTGTCCCGTCTACAGGGATACAGACAGGCCATCACCTGGACTGCAGGCTAACAGTATTTTACAATAAGCTTTTTTTTACCTGTGCTTGTCTTTTCTTATAGCTGTGTAGTATAGAAAAATAACTGGAAGATGTGCTGGTTTCTGCAAGGTAACTGATAGAAGTAATACAAATGGAGAATCCTTTAGGTTTTTTTCAGTGTGATTGTGGTTTTCTTTAAATCCTAGTGTCACAAAAAAAGCTTGCTTTCCTGTATGTGTGTAGGTTCCCAGGAGCCCTCCAGTAACTCAGGCAGTATTGCCAGGGCAGTTACCTTTGGGCAAGCTGCTGTGTCTTCTGGGTCTACCCTTTATGATACCAGCTCGAGGCGCACTCTCAAGGTTCTTGGTTATACGAACTCAAGAATCTCTTGTGTTTTCTGCCTGGGAGGCCTGGCGGTTGACATCATGCTTTTGCAAAATAGTCCATTAATTAGGTACTTCCCACCACTCCCCAGCACGGGTCTTCATGTGTTCTGTGCTCAGCTGCTGAGCACTAGCAATGATAAATGGCTGTAAGACAAGTTTTTCAGGAAAGAGGGAGGAGTTGTTTGAAAGCAGCTAACCGGTTTAGTCAGTCTTTCAGTGAGCAGTACCACTACTCAGTTTAGTTAATCTCTGATATACAGTCCGATGTGCTGAAAAGCCTCTGACCTCCTTTTCAGTGCTACAGCCATATAGTCTAGAAAAAGCCTAAAACTGAAGTAAAGACATAGTATGCTATTCTTAAGATAAAAACTGATTCGTATGGTGAAGTGAGGATTTAAGTTCATCCTATAGGTTTTCCGTCTTAAAAAACAAAAAAAGTATGTCTATTTAAAGTGGAATGGATGAGCTGAGGAGAATTATGGTTCCACAAGCCCGTGCAGTTGTTGGGGGCAAAATCTGGAAAATGAGTTGTTGAAGTACTTGGGATAGCTGTTTCTAAGGATAGCTGTTGCGGTGTTCTGAATGGAATCTCCATGAAGCCCCAGCTGTAGGCGGAAAAAAGGAGGCAGAGTGATGAGTTGCTGGAGTCCCTTTCTAGCACCTACATAGATCTTGAATTCTAGTTTATTTTTTTTTTTCAAATTTGCAGGTGAAGGTGGCATAGCAGAAAGTACAGGACGAATGCTGATCGGCCAGTTAACACATCTGTTTGAGGATTAGCGGAATCACTTTGATTAGAGTACAGATTTTGTGGATGTATTCACCAACTATCATGGGAACTTAGACAACTAGAATGACTGTGTACACATCTGTTTAGGTGTCTTAATCTCATATTATCCACAATTCAAATCTTCCCCATAAAACAAGATTTTAGCAGAAGTTTGAATGGAACGCTACACTGAAAAAAAGAAACAAATAGTTGCATATCCAAAATGTTCTTTCAGGCATGTAGCATTGGCAGAAAAGTTCTGCTTCTAACTAAATGTGAAGTCTTTACTTTGAAACTAAAATTGTATCTGTAAGACAGAAAGTCTGTCCTGTGGTATATCTGCCTTGACATGAGCAACAGCCTGAGTAATAAGCTATGGGAAGCACAGAGCAGGACAGAGATTTTCCGATGCGCTAGCTAGAAACTGAAAGTTTGCTCATGACAGAGAATCTGTACTTGTACTAACCAGATTTTTCTGGAAGAATCTGAAATATATAATTTGCACTGGACATTTGATTGAAAATGTATTTGTACAGATGCAATTGTGATAATGCAACTTTTCAAAGGTACTACAGCAGAGGAACTGCAAACACAATCCTATTCCTCTGTTAGCTCAGCCTTATAGCACAATTGTGGAAGTATTCGTACAAAATTGCTCACTGAATATTGTAGTTACTTTTAAAGTTTATTTTCTGTTAGTCACCACTGAATTAAGATGGTGTGTAAGCAAAGCCTCAAACTGATAACAGAATGTTAACATTAAAAAAGAAAAGAAGGTTTAAATGTGTGGCTGTGATTCGAATGGGCCCCCCTGGGAGCAGAACACCTTTTTAAGCCTTGCTATTTCCTAGTGTATGAGTGCTGTGAGATTATCATTTGGATTTCAAGTTGAAATATGTTGTCGGTATAAATGTTTGCAGATGAGTACAGTTCTTTTGTTCATTTGTTGTTAGTTACATCCTCATTTGTATTAGTTACAAAAAGCTGGGAAGTGACTGATCCACAGTGAGACACATTGCTTTCTGGATATCTTCCATTACATTGTACTGAAAAACATTATCAGGGGACATACATGGTATAATAACAAAGAAATCTATTTAAAATGAGTAGTAGAATTCGTGAGTTGTTTGATTAATCAAAAAAATGTTTACACAGGTGACTTTCTGATTTCTTTGACACGCATCAGTCAGCCTCATTGCAAATCAGTATCATTTTTCCAGTAATTTGTTTCAATGTGGCATTTTAGTTATTTTCTGTTGTGGAATATTAAGTCACACTCTGACTGTTGTACACTGCTCCACTCTTATCTCAGTTGAGGCCATGTTGTTAGTGCAAGATTAGCTTGGAGGGGACGCTGTAGATCTGCAGCATCTGCAATGGGCCCAGAAGATCTGTGACTTCTTGTGCTGCAGTGGCTCGTAGCCTGGGGATTACCTGGGCAGCGAGCTTTGTGCTTGGAAGAATGAGCTGTTTGCAGTTTGAGCTTCTGTTTGATAAGCAGTGTGGGAAAACTGAACTCCATTTAGCTTTAAAATATAGACTTCAAAGGTGATACTGGGGGTGTTTTGATTTTGATGGCTAGCTGAGTATGTCATAAGCTATAGGATGGGAGCGTATGTAGTTCTACTGTTAAAGCATTTGATGGGCATTCAGGGAAGGTGGGGTTGTTTCATGGCTCTGTCACAATTTTCTTAAACTTAGTGAAAATTAGTCATGTCACCTGGTTTGATCTTAGACTGATTTGCTTTCCCACTTAACAGGGAGCAAGTAATCTCGTGAGTCTATTTGTACACTGGGCGCACAGCATGCCAATGATATTGTAGAAGAGAGAGAATAAATTAAAAATATCACTCTCATGATACATTTGAGGCAAACAGTTGTCTTATGAACATCTTGCTTCAGCCCTTCCCTAACTCAAATCTTTATTCCTTTGGCACAGAATCTGATGCAGTGCACAGCCTTTGCAACAGCAGATGAATATCATCTTGGTAATCTGTGTCATGACCTGACTTCACATGGATATGTTGAAATAACAAGTTTGCCTAGAGGTAGATTTTTGAAACATATTAAAAGCAATGTTATACCTTTAGAAATGAAATATGGGTGAGGTATATAATTTTTATAACTCATGTATTCTTATTCTGATAATACCCTGGGTTATATCATACTGCCTATAAAAATATTGCTTTGCTTGAAAATTCCATTTGCTTAAAAGAACACACTAAATCTTTCAGAATAGTAATAAGAGCAGCATTTGCTGTTACCCTGCAGTAATTTTTTTCCAAAATTGTAATTACACTAAAAAGTATTGATAATTTAGATACATGCAGGAAAAATAAATTTGGAGATTTTCTGATGCAGAGATTTTCTATAGAAATTCCCGAACTGACAAAAATGCTGAAAACTTTCTTTATTTTACTTAATCTTTCAGCAATGTGACACCATAATGCTTCAGCTGTCAGAAAAAAAAAATTGTAATTTGAAGTGTTGCATCTTCTTTCCATATCCACACTTCTGTTCATGTGAAATCACTGAGGGGTGGGGAGGAACTGAGGGTGGAGAGGAAGGCGTGCAAGAGAGAATCTTCCTGACTAAGCAAAATGAGTAAACTCTTAGCTCTAGAAAAGAGAATGCAGTTGATACTTTTTTTTTCTAATTGTGCCAAATATACCCTAGCAAGTGTTGAATTCTTCACTTAGGCTTCAGCAAAATATTTGGTTCTGGATTCCATACAAAATATCTCAGAAAACTGGGGAAAGTATGGCTTTGAAATAGCTGAAGTATACTAATACTACAAGAGGAAAACAAATGGAGCTTTTTATAGCTGAAGGAACCTTATGCCCTACAACAGCTGTGATTTTCATGCATTGGCAGTAGACTGCAACTTTTTTTTTCCCTTGAATGAACAGATTATATGAAGCTGAGGGGATGACAGATAGTGTTTATGGGTATTTCGGTAGAGGTTATTAAATATCTGTCTTCCTCTCAAACATTTAATAATCCAAGTGCAATTATATTCCAGTGAGACTCTTTTAAACACAGTGATGATCAGCTTGCTCAGAAAGATGAACGTGGCAAGGCAAGGTGCTATAGATTATAGGCGTCATGTTCATATGTAATTTCTTTGTATTAAAACAGACACTGGTTTCACAGCTTTGGGATAGAAACTTTGTAAAATCCACAGCATGACTGTGAATTACTGTAAAGCAAATGTTGCTGTTGCTGGTATTTTACCTTGGGAGTATGGGTTTTACCAGTTCTTTCATTTTCTTCATGAAATGTGTGTGGTTTTGACTCCTCACAATAGATATTCTGTTTACCAAAAGTTTGGAGGAAGTAATGAAGAAAGGATGTTGGATTGTGTGCCAGCAGATCTGATGCATTGTGGTGGTTGGCTTATGTGTGTAGCAGTGGTTAGTTACCAACTCAAACATTCAGTCTTGGAAAATTGAAAAATATTATCATGTAGAACTCTAAATCACCAATGAGTGTGTGTATTTCTTGCTTTGTAGTGATCTTCCTAAGCATTAGTCTTGCTTTTGCCCTCTTTAAAAACATTTTTGGAGGCAGATCCCGTACCTCCACTTACACAGTGTGTATGTTTTGGCTGGAATGGATCAGTAAAGTGAAGACTGGTATTTGAAAAGGCAAATGAGAAAATGTTGGCAAATTTTTCTTCCATGGTGAACTCTAACTTCACACCCAAAATTTGCTGTAGTGGTTCATCAAATCATGTATTTCTGAATCGCAAGTGAAAGAAAATCCTTTCAAGAGTTCATACAGACCAACTATATGGTCTCAATTCCAGTATTGGCAAAAGTATAGCTAATACTTAGTCATTTCTTTGTCATCTCAGTCTACCTGGCATCTGTGACTTAAGTAGTAAAGCAGAGAGTGGAATTCAGACACAGACTGAATTTGATGCCTTCTCACATGACTTGTGAACTCTCTGCAAAGTGATTGAACTTTTTAAGTCATGGGCGCTAGGCCCTGCAAATTCATTTTTGCAGATTCTCACTTTCGAAGTGGGACTTGGGTCGCTATTCTAGCTTCTACCAGTTCTGCAACAAAATGAATCATACTGGAAAGTAACTTTTTTTTTTGTCAAAACCATATCAGGACTTCTAAAACTTTGTGTACATTAGCGAGTAGTACAGTGGAGCAAACTTGTAGGAAAAAAAACCCCAAAACCTTGTTTTGAGAACCCAGCATACACATTTTGTAAGTTTCGGGGCATTCTGCTTACACAGTCTCAAATCTTATCCTTTGTAACAAATGCAGATTGTGGTTGGAGTACCACAGGTGTGTTTTTGTAGTTCCTCTTTCATTTTAATTTAATGTAAAAGGAATCCAGTTTGTGCACTCTTGACACTGTTCTACAGTTCATATCAGAAGCATAGTAAGTGAGGGTGGCTGGAAGATCTGTTTCAAAAGTGTGCTTCTGATCCAAAGGAGAAGGCAGATGCACCTTCTCCTGTCCTGGGGATATGCTCTATGAAGTTGCTGACTATCAAAGCAACGTCAGCAAAATTTGAGTGCATATTAGTCCCCTGCTGTATAGAAAAGAGAAAGATTTCAATAGTAGTTTCTCTGCAACTGTGGGCAAACTTCCATAGCTCACTCATGTTGTGTGTCCACTTTCGTGTTTTGTTTCTGGGTATTTACTATGCCTTGCATCAGTTTTCCCTTAAGTGTTTTGTTCTTCAAAACTGTTTAATTTAATTAATTAAATATTCCAATGAACGTCAGCATAGCACTGGAGTCTGTCTGGAGTGTGACATTTCAGAGAAGCAGTACAGTTTGGCATTGCAGTTGCTTCCTGGCAAGCACTTCTATCAGAAAAATAAAATATGGGACTGCTGTGTTAGCATGTAATGTTTAAACTGCAATTACATTCTTATAGCTTCATGTTTAGGTATTTGAATAATTCTTTTTTCTTCTTTTATTTCAAACCAGATGCTGCAAATGTTTTAGTGATCGGTACTGAGAAATCTGCCAAAGAAGATGATTCTGGCATGGTTTTCTTTTTCAGGTGAGTTATAAGTCATGTTTAAAACATTATTTTATTCACAATGTTGATTAACTCTGTGAATGTAGTGGTGCATCTTGCTGGATCATTTCATCATATTACCTCATGAAACTCAAGGAGTAAGTGTCTGATCAGAATGATTAAAGAAAAAAATCAGAATTATTTAAGTGATTAAAAAAAAACTTATCATCTCAAGTTTTTTCATGGAAGTATAGTTAAAAAGCAACTATTATGCCGTTTTTGTGAAGGAAGTACTAAGTTCCTTGGTTCACAATGACAGAAATTGCTACTGTACAATTAGAGTATTGCATTTAAAACAGTGTAATTACACCCCAGTTTTTACTTGAATTCACAGGGAAGGCGCTGTTGTGTTTTGGAATGTGGAAGAGAAAAGTGTAAGTAAATCAAAACTGTTAGTTAGAACATCATAAGCAGATGTTTTGTCAGTCTCACAAAGCCCAGCATGCTTGGGGTTTGTTTGGAAGCTTGGATCTTTCCATGAACAAAAAAGGGCTGATTCTTCTAATGAGTGCAGATGCTTTGCCTGCTGCTGCACTCGAGTTGTGTGGGTTGCTGATGTGTCACCACTGAAACTTGATTTCCTACACAAAATGAGCAAATATATGTGTAACATACAAAGCAGATCACATTTTCTATGTATGGTCAAAAGTCTGAAACCGTAATCTAGTGAGATTGACAAAAAGAAAATTCTTGGATCTTTACATTCTGTAGAAGTAGATCACACAAATCAATCTGTACGTGGTTGTTTCAAAGGCACTAATGTAACAGAAAATGTATTAGGAATCATTCTGGAGTCACGTAAGTTAAAACTATTCAAACTGTATTCTGGATACAAGAAATAAAAAGTATTGGCCTTATCTGTATGCAGAATATGTGAAATTAAATGGTGTATTAAAGAGGTGATACTAAGATGCACAGAAGTTCACAGTAGGATTTTCATTAAGGCAAATGAAAATACAGAGCAGTTGTTTCCAGACATGAACAATTCCTGGATTCACGTTCACTATTCTGTTTCAGACCTGAAATGTTCTTGATTTCGTGTCTGGTTTGGGGGATTTTAGTATATCAGCTGGCCTACAAAAAGAAACTAGTTCTCTCTTCAAACCTTGCCTGTAGTGCACTTAGGGTGCTGTGGCAGTAACTATGCTGCTGACCCACAGGTATTACTGAAGATGAGCTGACTACCTTACATTGATTTTTATGACTTGGGCACCTTTACCCACTGGAGTACTCTGAAAAATCTCATTTTGTTGCTCATGCTTAAGTGTCTTTGAAAATCTGATACCACGTTTTTCTTGTCAATACTGGTGATGTTAGTTGGTCCCCTGCTAGCTTTGTTTATAAAAGGAAAGATTTCTTTCTGCTTATTGAAATCATGGTCAAAGTTTTAACTTCCAGACAACTTGCTCAAATAGAGGAGGTACTTTTATGCACATATTTTAATGACCTGAAACCAAAACAAAAAAAGAAAACTTGGTCTGTAGAGCAGAAACTGAAAGTAATTCAGTAAAATGGAACATAGAGAGTTACTGTGAATAGACAAAGTTGTTTTTTAAAAGTAGTCCAGAGTGACTGTTAGAAGAAGAAAAACTATTTTAAACTAACGGACAGTTAACATAAGAAGTAAAAATTCAGACTGATCACAAATAGAAATATAAAACGTAAAATACTGTTTGAAATACCCAAGTGGGAGGTTGTGCAACAGTGTCCAAACTAGAAATAGCAAGGGCAAAAAGCAAAACTAGCTTTGAGATGGAGTATTGTATGGGTTTTCTAAAGGAAATTGTGTGACATGATTGCCTGCAATAGCAAGAGGTTGCATTTAGTGAATCCAGAACCTCTGTTCTCACTAAATGTTCTGTGTCACAGGTAGTCCCTTCTATAAGCTTAGGCTGAGCCTGGAAGAAATTCACATTAGTCAGTGGAAGCCTTTGTATTACTCTGAATAGATAAAAGAAAGCTGCCACTGAAATATAATTTCTGATTATCCATAGCAATGGAAGAACTTTAGAAGTATGCATGTTACAAGACACGTGACTTTCAGAGTCAGTTATGATCTGTAAAGCTTTGTTAAATCTTGCCCTGTACTGGCCCTGGGAAGCCTGAGCTGGGTGCAGTTCTGGAAGGGATTGTTAGTCTGTTAACAGCATAATTATTGCTGTATTAATAATGACTTTACAAAGCCAGCTAGAGCACCTAGATCCAAGTGAACACACTCTTGAAGTCTGGCAGGCTACATTATGGATTGGCTATTAGCTTTGGCATTGTTTAATCAGGTTTTGCATTGCTGGACACAGCACAGATAGTTGGCTAAGCTGAGGGACTAAACAGCAGACACTTCCTTGGTTAAAAAAAATTCTTTTAACCTTTTTTACTGCAGGATTTGGAATATACAGCAGGTTCTGGTCAAGCTAATATTTGATTCAAGATTATGAAACTAGTAGTTTCAGCTTGTACAGTTGGGGTATTTTTTAATGAAGAATGTTATCGTACTACTTACATAGTATCAACCAAACTCTTTAAAGCAGTAAAGCAAGCTAACACTGCAAAAAAATCCATCTTGTAGGTTATCCAGTAGATATTTTTTGGAGTAATTAACCTGGAGAATATGTTTCATTGTTGTGGATTGACCCGGCAGGCAGCTATACACTACATGACTGTTCATTCACTCCAACCAAAGTGGAAGGGCAGAGAGAGTTGAGGAAAGTTAACACTCCTGCATTGAGATATAAAGACAGTTTGAGGACAGAAAGTGAAGATGATATTATTATTATTATTATTATTATTATTATTATTATTATTAATAATAATAATAATAATAATAATAATAATAATAATAATAATAATAATAATAATAATAATAATAATAGGAAGCAAGTGATGCACAATGCAGTTGCTCACCACCTGCTGACTGATGCCCAGCCCATCTCCAAGGAGTGTTTGCTGTCCCCAGCCAGCTTCTTGCAGTTTTTATTCAGCATGATATCGTATGGTGTGGAATATCCCTTTGGTCATTTGGGGTGAGCTGTCTCAACTGTGTCACCTCCCAGCTTCTTGTGCCCCTCCAGCCTTCTCACTGGTGGGACAGTGTGAGAAGTCCTTGACTTAGTGTAAGCAGTGCTCAGCAACAGCTAAACCATCAGTGTATTATCTATGTTACTCTCATCCTAAATCCAAAACACAGCCCTATACCAGCTACTAAGGAGAAAATTAACTTTATCCTAGCCAAACCCAGGACATTCATGAGCAATGCACTAGCAGACAGTTTTGCACTAGAAGATTAACTATAAGTATTATCTGTTGATTTTGAAAGGAGTGTTTTAAGTGTGACTTAGTAGAAGATTCACCTCTTTAAAGAATTTAGGAATCAAAAGTATATTTTTGGGGGTTTTATTGGCTGTTGTGCCTTCTAAAAACTTGTAGGTGAGTGCTGGTTTTAGTTCAGAATTTGTTCCTATTGCAGAACAGTTTTTAGGAGGAGAGCCTTGTAGCACGTAGAAAGGAACAAGGATGAGGGATCCTAAGTCAGATGTCAGAGGAGAAAGTTTTGTGAGAGACAAGGGCTCTTTCTTCCTGCATCAGGTTTTAGTGAACTTCAGAATGAAATGACAGTTGGGTCACTTCTGCAAGTAAAATTTTGCATTTAACTGTTGACAGGTTTGAAAGTTGCCAGCTGAAACCATTTTTACAAACTTCTGTAGTGGCAAAGGATTTCTATTAATATAACCCAACCTAAACAAAACTATTGATTTTAGCAGCAAACTAGTAATTTTGGCAGGAACAGGCACCTGAATTACTTATCCTAAAGATTCATTCCCAGTCTTGAGCAAATTTCATACAGCTTATTTCTTTGTTGTACTACTGAATATGTCCACGTTCTCTTTACTGCTGCTGTGGCGAATCTTTACCCTGTTTGATATAAGCAGACATGAAATGACACTTTAGTCTTCACAGATTTCTTGCAGTTGTTCATAGCCACAAACTCTCCTACACAGCTACAGATAATTTAAAAGTAAACTGTGTTAATAATTGCTTCTTTCAAATAAAAAATTACCTGGCACACCAATTCATTGCTATTTACATTAACTTCAGCATTAAAGTTGCATTCACCGACTTATTAGATGCTAGGTCTTTGTAGAGTGATAGTATCTGCATGGTTAACAGTTTCTCTGTGTGTATTTGTCTCTTTCTTAGATGAAGAATATAATGCGAGTGGTAGAACAGCATGAAATTCAGCCATATGAAGTTGCACTGGTCCATTGGGAGAATGAGGAGATGAACTATAGAATAGGAGAGTAAGTATCTTCAAGCACTCTTGATATAAAAGCTAAACAGACTTCTTAAATAAAATCGGGCAAAAGCAGCTAGTAAAAATAAACTTTTCCTTACTCTTTTTCAAATTATTACAGTAAGGAAAGGAGTAAATAGTGAATCTAAAAAGGCAAATTTTGCTGAACTGCTAAACTTGCAAGTGATTGCCTGTGTGACTTGGTTATGCACTAGATTTTAGAAATTTTGAAGTTCTATGTCCACACAGTTGAACATGCTCTTCATCAATCCCAAACAGAAACCTTGTACCTCATATTAAAAAAAATATTCATTATTAAGATAAACCTCATTTTAAAGAGGAATTTTTCCATAAGATTTCTGTGGTGCCCTCTAGGTTCCCATATAATTCTTCACATACTTCCCCGGAAAGTTAGAACTCAAATACTGTGGAATGATAAACTTGGCAAATTTTCTTGCCTTGTTAAATAATGGGGTTTTTATCATGGAGAGTAAATTTTTACTGAAATATTTCTCAATGTAAATTAGTATGGAAATAACCAATAATTTTCCAGTAGCACCAAAACCCAACTCCTAGACAGGACACCGTAACACTCAGAACAGGGCTAACGAGGTTGAGCTTATTTAAGGTAACCTGATAAGAGGATAGGTTTTTGGTTTGGGGAGCAGGGAGTGTCCTTGCCATTTGAAAACTGCATGTACTGTCCAGTTGTGTAGTTTGTGATTCCTGACATATTCCATTCTGCTTATGCAAGTTTCCTAGTGAGACTGACATGATAAATTGAATGACTTTGCTGCTGGGCCCCTCTGCAATATAAGTTTCAGGGCAAGTGACATAGTAGCAGGGAGGGAGTGATGTTGATAGAAGTGACAGAAGAAAACAAAAAGATAACACAGGAGATCTAGCAGGAGAGAGGCCAGCATCCTGCTTACTCTGACTTATCTCTCTGTGTGTATATAGTAATGCTGCAGTTTGATTTCAACTTAGAAAAGTTGGTCATACTATTAGTCTCAGTTAAAGAAACTAATTTTCAGTTATTTTATTTGGTTATTGTCAGGTTGGATATGAGTAGAATGCAAGGATGGGGGTGATATCTGTAGAGGTACAGCATACTTTATCTAAATAATGAACCAGGCTTCCTTGTGTTGTTAATTGTTCTTTAAATGCACCTTTGCTGATGACTTAGTCAATGAAGATGCCTCAATCCTGTTTTAACAGAGGTCAGTCAAAGCTTCATAAAGGAGAAATTGTGCTAAATTCTGAGCTGGATAGTGATGAAGTTGTTCTGCAGAAATTTGCCTTTTCAAATGCCCTTTGCCTCTCTGGTAAGTTTATACTGTTTGTGATGGCAGCATATGCTGTGGGTTTTGTGAAGTGTCATTATAAGTAGGACTTGTAGAGTGACAGGTTGGAGAAGCTCAGTGTCTGGTTTAGGAAGACTGAAGATTTGTTGTGCTTTAGTGGGAGGATTCATTTTCAAAGCTTTTACCTTGTTTTCTGTAAATGGGAATTACCTCATTCAATGTAAACTGTCTTAAAGATGAACAAAGCACATTAAGAAACCTACTTTGCAAAAGATGCTTGATCTACCTGTTCCCCACCATTCAGAACTATTCTACAATAGCAGCCAGTGTAGAGTCCAATACTAGAAATGTGTCAGCAGCCTTAGGTAATTCATCCTGATATTGTTTCCTCTAACGGAAAAAGCTAGATTCCTAGCTGGGGAGGTGTACAGCTGTCAGAGGTGTGGACCAGAGTCACAGATCATGTTTTCCAGGCCTATTAGTCCTGGCTGTGTGCCAGACATGGTACCTTCATCAGGAGGCAGCAAGAGCACTGGGAAGAAGTCAGGCTCAGCAGAGGTTCTCCTTCTTGAAGAAACACACCTCTGCCACTTCAAGACCTCAGATGGGTAGGAATGGCAGTAGAAGATAGCAGCACTAAGGCTGCCCTCAAAAAAAGTCTTTAAAGGAATTCTGATCTGTCTATCCCTACTACTTTTATGGTAATTTACAGGAATCCTGTAGTATTTGGGGAAGTGCACCTTTAAGCAGAAGAGACATCAGGAAACAGAATGCATGTTTCTGAAGTGATACACTGTTTGATAAAGGAGTACAGCATAACTAAATAGTTCTTGACTGTCAAAGGAAGAGCTGTTGACTAAAAAAAGCTTTTGGTTCTATATAGTTTTCCTATTTCCAAAGCTACTGCATGGAAGATAATGACTTGGATAATGGAGCAAGCGATTCACTCCCAGGAGATAATAGGTACTAATTTTTGTTAGAGACACTGCACATTGTAAAGGAAAACAGTTCAATGATGTCCAATAAAAAGAAAGGATTCAAGTCTAGTCCAAGTCAAATTTATGACATAGCAAAAACCAGCTTCTGTCAAATAATCAGTAATAGTTTAAATGCCTACTGGCTTTTTTTTCAGGGGCTAAGTTAAATGTCATTTAAGTCACTGACTTGAATTAAGTCTCTCTACTTGAAATATAAGTGTGAGAAATTGATTTGCTATCAATGGCCTGACTTAGATGGTAGACAGAAGAGTTCACTTGGAAAATTAAATCTTTCCTGATTATTTTTTCTCAGTGAGTAGGGTTCATTTTACTAATGAACATGTTACTAATTCATTCTTGTCTGTGAATCTGCAGACTAAAGAACAAAGGGCCAAGTTAGACCATCTTCCTGTAGAAACATATTTGCAGGCTCAGGCTGAGCCATAACAGAATTTGTGCTGCCGTTGCCTGTGCTGAAACAGCTTCCACAGAAGTTATATCATCAGTGAACAGTATATTCACATAAAATGGGAAATGGTTAGGTATTAATTTAGCTTCTACAAGTGTAGGCAGTATGTTTATGCAAGCTAACTCTCCATGGTTTGAGCATGCTGCATCAAACACTGGGCAAACGGAGAATGAGAGTTCTGTAGGACACTAGAAATGCAGTAGAGACTCTCGAGTAATGCCAAACAAAAATCTGCCTGGCTCCTGCACAGCTTATTATCTCCAGCCTCCTTGGAATGTAGTTTGCAAAGGCTTTGTACCTACAGTAGTACACTTAAACACCATTGCTAAGCTGAAGCAAAAACTCTCTAGAGCCTGAACTGGTCGTTTGGAGAAGCAAAATGTGCTCAAAGTGGTTCTGCATGCAGAGCTGTGTCAGTACCCTGCCTAGATTTGTCCATAGATGTAGGAATATTGATTGTATAATACTAACCATAACTTGCTGCAAGTAATGATTGTCTATATCAGTGTGTCTTGAAGCAGCACGTTGGCAAATGTGAAGTTATGATTACTTGAAAGCATTTATACGTCTCAGTGTTTTGCTCTGTCATCTCTGTGTTGCAGTAAAGCTGGCTATATGGGAGTCATTATTGGATAACTTTGTGGAGTCTATCCAGTCAATTCCTGAGGTGAGGTCCGGTTTATACCTCTCCTGTCTTTTTCTCCTATACCTTGTAAAAGATCAGTCCAGATAGAGCTGAGGATGTGGAAAAAGCAATTGAATGCTTAACATACTTGATGGTAAAGCCAACAATGTAGAGAACCTTGGAACACCTGCAAAGTGGGACAAGGAACTGGTCTTTAAAGGGTTGGGAGTGGGGTTCTGTGTAGGAACAATGTTTCCCATGTTGTGCCACTGTCACCTGCCGCTGTTGAATGTGTTTGTGTAACAGGAAAAGCAGCATTTAAAAAACCTGGCCAAATACAGCGTTTGGCAGCTTGGGCTGAAAATAACATGCTTTAACTTAAATATAATGAAGAGTTTGTGTAAATTAATTAAACCAGAGTTTTTCATGAGACTTGAAGTACAAAGCCCATATTATGTCACATATAATGATTAAATTCTTTGGGTTCGAATGAGAAAGCATAATTTTCATTTTTTTTTTAATACAGGAAATAAATGCTAATACATTGTTGTAAAGAAAAAGTCTGTAAAAAGACTAAGTTGTGATATGGTAAAAGAACACTGTTATGACTTAAAAATAGTAGTAAGAAAAAACAAATGACCTTTTGTTCAGAAAATCATTCATAGAAAATGCTCCAGGAATTTACATTGGTACTGGTGGCGTTCTCAGTGATTTACTGAAAAACCTGGATAAACAGATGCAAGGCACCTTACTAAGCTAGATAAGCAAAGCAGTAAGTAAACAAAACTCAAATGCTAACAAGTATGATCTGCATTCAGATTTTAACTTGTCTAAATACTTCAGGCTGTAGAACTCCAGACTTCTTAACTCCTAGTACACGCTACTTGGATCAAGCAGTGCAAAACTTATTATTTTGCAGATACTGAAATCAGGACGGAAGGTGAAACTGTCTCATGCAGATGTAATGCAGAAAATTGGACAACTCTTTGCATTAAGGTAACTTTTTGGTTACACCCCAGACACTGTATTACAGAGAACTTAAAAACTGTTACGCATAATACGAAGACCAGAACACACATTAAATGCACTGGGGCAGGGCAGGGGGAATTCCTCCAGCCTTCTTTTGGCTGGAGTCTGTGGGTGCTGTTATGTTAGTCAGAGGACCTACTGGCTCACCATCTCACCACTGGCATCTCAGCTATAGACAGGTATTATGCAGCATATAGCACACAGCCTTATTTAACACTTCTCCCTCCCTAGGTTCAGCAACACATGTGTCATAACCGGCAATTACAGTAGCTACTAGAGTATGCAAAGGGTAACAAAAGAAAGCACAGGGGTAGGTAGAACTCTTGAATATAGCCTAGAATGCGTAAAACTTTTCTGAGAGTTCTGTTATTCCTTTGGCTTACTCAAAAGCCACTGCTACATTGTTGGGAATTTATTAGGGGTTTTCCCCTCTCCGGTGAAATATGGCTATTGGGAATACAGATCATCACACACTCCTCTACAAAAGAAAAAAAAAAAAAAACAAAACACTTCAATATCAGTGAATAAAGAGGTACATTTAAAAAGCAATTGTTATTTAAACATTGGATTTCATATCCCTACTTGAAGGACTGTTTAAAACTGCACAACGATGTTCTAAACATCCAAAGATTTATCTGAGCAGTAGGTTGAGCATGGGAGATTTTAGCCTTTATAATGTTAAGACAACAGCCTGGTTCTGAAAGGTATCATCTGCTTACGTAGTCACCGTGCAGTATCAGCCACACTTAGGAGTTCTGAGATATAAACAAGCTGTTAAGTAACTTTAATTCCATGTATGGCTTCAGTGAGCCACTAGTGTTTTGAAGGACTTCAATGTCTTCTTTGCAGATATCAGAAGTTAAAGAAGGTGACGAGTTGAGGAGGCAACATTGCCATAAGGCAGAAGTCATTTGTGCTCAAAACTGTTAGTACAGGGTTCTTCAGGAAAGTTTCAGGAGATGTGACCAATTTTAAACAATCACTACAACTGTATTTTTATTATGAAAGGAGATTCTTCTCATGTTTTACCTAAAATTACAGGAAAAAAATCCTGGGTTTTTTAACTACTTTGTAGATATTTGCTTTTATGTTCACCAAAAGGAAATTTGAACTACTGTAGTACCCACTCTTTTTAGGCACCGTATAAATCTAAGTTCAGACCTGCTAATAACACCTGACTTCTACTGGGATAGAGAAAAACTGGAAGAGCTTTATGACAAGACTTGCCAGTTTCTCAACATCAATCGCAGAGTTAAGGTAGGTGTCTCACTGTTGTGAGACTTTTTCACACTCAGTTCAGTCATCTTTGGCTCACCCTGGGTTAGAGGCTGCTCTATGAATGTCTGTTTTGATTGTAGAAACTGAATAAGGGGTAACAGGCTCCTTATATGCTACTTCCTTTTCCACGTGCTTATAACCCATTCACATCTTTTACCAACCCTGCCGTACAGGAATGGATTGCATTATTTCCTGAGCCACTGAATTATGCTTTAAATAATTATAGGAAGAGAGAATTTAATTCTTGTTCTGAAACAAGTACAAGAGAAAAAATTATACTGAGATGTGAAGAAGTCTTCTTAGTGACATGATCGGTCAGGTCAGTTCACTGAAGGGCAACATAGTGCTTACTGCTGAACCAGAACAAGCAGCACAAAAGCTATCTCTTTGGAGGTACAGCAGCCTTTAGTATTTACTTTTTTTTGAGGCATTGCAAGATGCATCTTCTTTTGCTTATGCCTGTTTTCATGAGTAGATATCACCCAGAACTGGTTTAATACCTGCAGAAGCATATCTAAATTTCTACTATATTTGTGAACCTATCGAAATAAGACTCGTTTATTTTGAAATTTGTTGCTTGCACATATTGCCTTACAAAACATTGTTCCATTCTTTTGCACAAGTGTTAACACCTTTCTAGTTCTTTTCAGTGGGCCCTTCTGTGGATTGTGTTCCGTTAGTGATCTCATTCCACTTGCTGAATCCAGATTTGCCATAGACTTGGAATCTTTTGCAGGTAATGAATGAAAAGCTTCAGCACTGCATGGAGTTGACAGACCTAATGCGAAATCACCTGAATGAAAAGCACACTCTACGTCTCGAATGGATGATAGTAATACTCATCACCATAGAGGTTGGTGGGGTTTTTTTCTACTATCACACTGAAAGCATAATGACAAGTACAATTTATATACTTCATAATTTGAGAATCAAGATTATTTTATTAACGCAATGTGCTGTACAAGGGGATTAGTGTTCAGTTCTTTTCAAGTAACTTGAATTGTAGCTATAGGGGATTTCTCAGATTATGTCATTTGCAGTGTAAGCTGTTTTAAGGATTATTAAATTATAATTCTTATCAATGTGTTTGCTGTTCCTCAGGTTCTGTTTGAACTTGCAAGGGTAATTTTCTGATGACAGAATAAACTCAGGAAGAAGAAAGCTGACAAAGACTATATATGGCCCAGAAAATCCCCGTCTGTCATACACTTCTGGAAAATAGTGGAAAAGTCTTTCTTGATAAATACGTACATCTTCTCAAATAAAAAAAAAAAAAAAAAAGAAATCAGTCTCTGAGCATTACTCTCAACTGCTGTACTGGAGCTGTTAGAGAAGTCTTATTCTATGGATGGGCCAGTGTAAAGCTGAGATACTGATGATGCGTTTGTAGTGAGGAGGCCTGGATGTATGCAGGATTGATGCACAGAGAGATCTATCCCTGTCCTTGAATAAGGAAGGACAGAAGGATGAATCCCTTCTGCACTGATCGTATGAATGTGGTGGAGGACCCTGGACAGTCGTGAGACTCTCCCAAGCTTTGAAATAGCACTATTTATCTTCCTCAAGTTACCTGCCACGATCTTAATAAACCTGGCAGATACAGTTAATGTCATGTTCTATCCCATCACTAAAAGGTATTTATGTACTCGTATAGGAATACATTTATTTAGAAGGCATTTATATGAAAGAGGCACTAACTGAACTTTAGCTGAGGTCACTGGAAACGATAGCAGAATGAGAAACTAAAGTAAGGTTCATGAAAACTTCTCTGCTGTTAGACTGCCCACCTTATTCTGTTGCTTGAGTCCTACCAGTACAAGTTGCAAGGAGTTAATTAGTACAGGGTAAGATGTCTTAGTTATCCCCTAAGGTAAAAGGTTTGGGCTTTTGTTTTATTTCCAATCCATTCCTGGCCTGCAGTTCTGTAGGTTTCTATCTCCATAGTGTTATCACTTACTCCTATAAGAGGATGAGGGGATATTTCTTTCCCCAGTGACTTCAATTTATAAACGTGTTTTCAGAAACTGCACATAACTACTTCTTTATCACCTTCATAATCAGGCTAGTCCCAATGCATTGCCTCAGGAACACAAGCTAAGAATTCTGCTAAAAGCTCCTGAAGCATTATTAACAAGCCACAATGACTAAATTCAGGCTAGAAGTGCAATTGTGTTTGCAGTACCTTACTCTTCTCTCTGTCTGAAAGCTATTTCTGAGTGTGATTAGACTCCTGTTGAATACATCAAACACATACATGGGGAAGAGAATAAAATCAGGCAGACCTTGGGAAAATCTGACTACAAACCCATCCTTTTGCTCTAAATTACGTTACCAGTGCCACAAGAGCTTCTTCAGAGACAGCAGTTCCTCTTCAGAGTAGGCATTCTCCACAGAACAGGTTGTATCTGGAGGTCTTGTTTCTGAAACAGTTCAACTACCACTGCTCTGAACTGCTGAAAAGGCCTGAACCATTAGCCCCACTCAGGGAACTGAATTGGTCAGCAGAATACTCTGGTGACAAAGTCTTGTAGTGCACTTCCTCAGCACCAACCTCCTGACTTAAACAGTGTTATTATAGAAATAGTACATTAGATCCTTTATGCAGTTGAAAAACTTGCCAAGTACCACTTAAGTCCAGTAACAGAGAATAAGGTTACATTTTAATTGTAATTTTTCTAGCAAGGATTTTTCACTCCTTTAGACAAATGGGGGGGGGGGGGAAGGTGTGTGTCCCCATAAGAGTATAATATGCTCAAGAACATACATTCCTGTTCATCTCACATTTGATGTTTCAGTATTGCAGCTAAATTGCTAGAAATGTAAATTTCCTGGAAAACTGCATCTATCAAGAAAAGAGGTTTGAACCAAATACTTTGATGCTCTTCAAAAGTACGAAGAGTCTTAATTATCTCAAGTGTTCTGTTCTGGAACACTGTTTACGAGTTACCAAGTCAAACACATCAAAGTAAGATGTACAGCTACTTTGGAAACCTTATATCAGTTCATGTTGGCATATAAAATCACATCCACAGAATCACACTCTTCTTCCTGCCCAGCCCCATTCACTGTAGTCATTGGAAGGTTTGCAGGTCTAGTTAAGCCTTAACTGTACATTAAAACATTGTATCCATGTTTTTCATAAGGTACCCAGTGGCAGCTACAAACTATGAAGGGGTTTTGTTCTAACAACTAATGGTACAATCTCTTACCAAGTGAGATCACTCTCACTATATTACACAGAGAGGAAGTTGAGCATGTCAAGAAACTAACCTGAGCTTTCACAGCAGGATACACAGAGAGCAGAGCCTTCCTGCAACCAGATTGCACTTGGGAAACTCTCCCTGCCTTCAATGTTGGTTCCTGCTTGAACCTGTATGTCTCCAGGGAACCCTGTACAAGTATATGCATGGTATGACCAGGAGGAAGTTTTACAGCAGAGGCAAGTTCCAGGAGCAACACAAAACTTCCATAGCTGTGATAGGCCTGACTTCTGCTCATCTACCACACACCTACACAGTATATAACTGAAAAGAACCACCTTTCCTACGTGGTTTGCACAATTTGAGTCTTCACCAAAATGGGTTCAATCTAACCAGTAGCAGTCACCTGAGGGGAAGAAAAATTAAGATGCAATAGCAACAAATAAAGAATATACAAAGAAAACCAGACAGGAATCCCAATATATCCAGAGCTGGCTGAGCAATTGCATATATGTGACACCTCACTGCAAAAAACTCTTATTTCTCTCCGCCAGAATAATGTGTCTTTAGTGCAGTCAGCACATAGGAGCTTCTATGAGAAGGATGATATTCTTGCCAACTTCAAAAACCTGCCTGAAACAAAAATACAAAACCACTACAACACATAAGAGACTTCTCTCCTGCACCCTTCCTTAGTCCTAGGAACTGAACAAATTTCAGCTCAGAAGTTTTAATAGGGGCAAGGAGAAGCCAGATACTTGTGCCCACCTAAGGCAGTTTATTTACTGATCGCTAAGTCACAAAGTTGCCTTGTAAAGGAAGGTACCAGACATGAAGACAAGACACAGTTCCTGGTAGTGAGGTAACAGTTGTGGTGAACCTTTTCCACCAATTTATGGACCCTTCATGTGCAGACCAACTTAGAAATTGCAAAAGGTGTTGGTGTGCTGAGCTTGCCAGATTACTCTTCTCAATCACCTTCCCTAGACCCTCAAGGTACTGTCCAACCAAAGCCTACGGGCTAGAAACTACTGCTCTGCGATGCACAACCTTCCTTCACTAGATAGCATTTCACATCTGCCAAGAGTCTCATTATCCCTGTCCATAGACAGATTTATGATACTAGCGTGACAACTATCAAAACAAAATGCAGTCTGACGTACTTAGATACAGTAAGTGATGTCCACAGGGTTTAAAAACCAGAAGTACTGCCCAAAACACTTGTCTTGGGCAGGGAAAAATCTTAACTCTGTCTTAACTACGTAGGAAGGAGAAAGAGTACCTTGAACTGCATATAGCCTCAGCTGAGAAAAAGATTTTTAAGAGGCTGTAATTTTTACAACAGCTGGAAAGACAAGATCTTTGTTGGCCTTAGGAAATTATTTTTACTGTATGAGGCAGCGTGTGTCTCCTGATCCCATCAAGTGCCTGCCAGTGACTCCTTGACATCACCTCTGTACTCTGTATTACACATGAAACTCAAGTAGCTGAATCTCAGAAAACTAAGCAACTCCAACACTTTGCCAACAGAGTAAGAGTTGGACAAACCTAGTCACACTGGGTAAACAGAACAAAAACATCTCCTCTCCTCACACAGGAGCATGACAACCATTACCATTTCTGATTCTTTAAGCAAACTTTATTAAACAAAATTAAGCAAAGACAAGTATTTTTTTCCCCTTCACACTGAGCTGTTGAAGGCAGCTAGTATCACCAGTTCTCTCCGTTAGTGCTCAGTCATTTGTCTGTCTATGCCTGTTCTCAAGCTCCAGCCATTCAAGAAATGCATTTTCCAAACTGGTGTAATAGGACTACTAAACAATGGTGACTGACAATTACCATTCCCCACACAAATACTTTTTAAGGCTTTGCTAACTTAAGCTTGAGTCAATGCTGACAAACTCTTCATTCAAAACCATTAAGTATCTCGAGTTTAAAGTCACCCACCCTTAACAAAACTATATAGTATCACCACTATTTCACTTAAAGCACCTTTCTCTACAGAACACCTCAGCTGCATGAGCTTTAAAAATGCACTCACTATATTGGTAGCTTGAATCCTTTTTCCTAAGGAAAACAAAACATGCAAATACATTTACTGCTGTAACTTCAAAGTCATGCTCCACTAAAAATGTCACTTCAGTCAAGAATACATAGTAGTATTTTGAACTTCTCAAGTTAAAAGCAGACAGGTCCAACATAAACAGCTAATCTGGGACAAAGGCAAAGTCAGAAAGTAGAGAGCTGATCAGCACTGCAGAAGCTGTGTTGCTTTGGTCACACCAACAACTCCTGATGGAGATGAGACTCACAACAAGAAAAATTCTATACATACAAGTTAAACCATCTCCTTAGATGATATGCATTGTACAAGTAAAAGGATATAATTATTATTTATTATTATATTCCACTCCACCCCCATCTAAGTCACAGCTATTCACTAGCTGTTGATAAATCTTTGTTCACTAGGTCTAGAAACACTTCCTAAATAAAGTATTGATACTAGAAAAACAGCTTAGCCTACAGAATTACAAAGACCTATTTCTTAATCATTTCACCTTATACGTCAGACACCAAAAGTGGGTTACACACTGTCGTTCTCCTTCACCTCTAGGACAGCCAGACCTACTCATAACAGAAATATGAAAGCTCATATCTGCTGGGAGCTGTACCCCAACAGCTTCCCTGTGCCAACAAAGCCAAAGCAAGAAAAAGTGGAGCCATTCCACAACTGCTGCTGTAGCTGTGGGTCAGGGTTCCCCTGGGGATCACTTTTATGTGCTTCATGCTTCCAATGGTGTGTGAAAAATGAGTGAAATTTGGATCAAGACCAGGACAAATTCTAACAAGTGGGAGGATATCCCTGGATGGAAAGGTTGGAGACTGTTAGAGATACAATATTTACTCACCTAGCAAGAAGCCACTGCAGCTGTCATGCCCCCAGCTAAGCCTTCCCACCAAGAGAAATCAGAAGTGGAAGCGTTAGAAATGGCAGCTGTGCTAATAAAACAGATTTGCAGCATTGACAAAAACTAGTGTTTTACTACAGTATTAGAAGCGTGAAAGTGGTGCCCCACAGCTTCAGGGAAGGGTTCCCACCAATTGCCTAGGACACATGCTTCCAGCTCCCGACAGCTTCAGCAGAGCCAGCAACAGTCCTGTAGAAGCAGTCAGCAGTGTCACAGGGAACAGTGAGCAAAGAGGTCTTTGGCACAGTGACTCTGCTCTCTGACTTTTCAAAAATGCTGAGAAGTTTGAAAACTCACTGAAAATCTTTGCAATCTGAGCCTGATTAACATCAGTAGAGTTATTAAGGTTTTGGTTGTAACCTTAAATATCTACTATTCCATTACAGACTTGAACTGAACTCTACCAGAAAGACACACTACCAGGACTTGGGTCTGCCTGGATCAACTTCCTCCCACTGCTCAAGCAAATTTTTACTCAGATTAGCAGACACCTCCGTCATTCTATTAACACTTAAATTATCAGCAGTATGCTCATTTACAATGCAAAATGTGATATTACCAGACAAGACCCTGCCTATAATCTCGGCATATGCAGACCAAAGCAGAACCAAAAAACTGGAGACCGATCCTATCATCAACAGCAACACAACTAATAATGCTCTCAGGTGTGTAGCAATACCTGAATCAGTCTGAATGGTCCTTTCAAGAAAGTCCCAAAAACTATGAAAGCACTCCTTAGCAAGACATATAAAAACCAGAAGTCTCATGAAGTGGTATTACTGTGCAAGGATAAATTTTAATTACAATTTCAGCTGCATGGATTGTAACTATGTTAATAAAACTCAAATTTTACTTCTGTCTTGTCTTTTAAGATTCACATCTTAAGTCAGGCATCCAAAATACAACAGATCAACTGTTTATTGCTTTCCACAACACAGATGACATCTCTCAGGTGTAAGCATTGAAGGTGTGAAGTTCAGCAGCATTAAACTCAACAGAAATCCTTCTACAGATTTCAGTGGACCTTGAATCAGACGGGACACTGTTAAATTAAGAACTGCATTATTGCTGGATTAAAGTATTGCAGTGCAAACAAAAGTGCTTTAAAGCTGTATTATGACCTATTAATAAAAAAAAAAAAACCACATAATTATTTTTTTCCAGTTTCAGAGACAGCTCAAAAGAGAAGCCCACATAAATGCCAACAAAGAAGCATCACTCAAATGCAACATATAAGAAAAAAAACACCCAGATATCTGCCAGAAACACAATGGTTTTCCTAAGTAGCCCACTCAATTTAATTAAAAACTACATCACCTTCACCATCTTCCATGAGAATGAGACAAAACACCCACTACTAAACAACTTAAGTTCAGATGTCCATCTACTCTTTACTTTGTATTTAGTATGCAGAGCTGAAATGCAAGTGAAACCTACAGGGGAAAAAAATGCCAATGTCCGGTTAAATACACTCTATAAACTTTTGCCATACACTCACAGAGTGGAACTACACGTCCCTCGTAGTTCAGTGCATCACAAGTAGCCAGCGTGAGTCCTGGAGATGCAATTCTGTTCAGCTGCTTTCTTCAAAATATTACAACAGCAGCAGACTATTAGCTTTCATCTCCACTAAAATTAAAAATAAGTTGTTGGGTTTTGAGGTTGGGTTTTTTTAAGGACTTAACTAGCTTTTAAGTGCAGCTTAACTTGGATAAATAATATTAACAAGCTATATAATGCGAGTAGATTCAAGTTGTGTCTATCAAGACATTAACTTCAGCAGGCAACGGCAGAGTCCGATTTGGGTAGAACTGGTCTAGTCCTCAATCAATTTAGATGCTGTGTAAATAACAGTAGCATGAGATGACTGCAGTCATCTGTTGATCTACGAACCAGACAAGATACAAGACTGCTCTCCTCTCTCTCTCTCTCAGCACACTTACTGTCAAGACACTAAACTTTTTCCCATACCTTATATAATGTCTGTGGAAACATCATCCCTGCTACAGCTAGACCCCTACAAGCTTGCTGAGATAAGTACCTCCAAAAAGATAATAATAATTTGGACTTAATTCAAATCATTGACACTGTGGTATATGCTCTTCCTAAGGAACAACAGAAACAGGAGGTGCTTTCAACGTATTTTTGACATACAACAGAAATGTGCTTTCCTACTGCTTAAGGACAAACAGGAGCAGGCTCTTGGGGCAGGGAGTGCAAACGAACCCCTTAACTGGCCCAGTAGCTTCTTAGAAGGTTTTCAGTAACAACACAGTTTCTTTATGAAAAATAGTCAGCACCACTGCTCCAGTTAGGGGATGTCACCTTACCATAAGACATGAATTTGGACAATGTCTAGACTGATTCTACAGCTTGGAGAAATTTCACTCAAACCTGGGCTCACCCTTCCGTATAGTCAGGAACTTCCCAGCCCCTGCTGAAGACAGCCTCCCAGCACCACACTACCAACTCTGAGTTAATAACTTTTGAAAGACCAACAATTTTTTCATGTTATCAGAGTCCACTGGGGCATTCACTTTGCAGCTTTTTTTTGCAGCTGACCCACGAACTCTATAGCACAACTCAGACTTTGATAAGACAAGGCCTGGCTATAACCACCATCCCTGCGTGCTCCATCGCAACCACTGCCACTGTGCAAAGTTGCAGGTTTGATTTTTAGCGAAGACTGCTACGCACCCTCCTTCAAAAGCCAAAAGTGTCCAGTTCAAACAACTTGTCTACCTAAACCGATAAAAAGCAAACTCAAACTTTCCACGTTTGTACCCTGTATCACTCCTTTTGGTAAGTGAACTTGTCATCTCCAAACTGAGAGTTTCGCCAAAGCAGGTGAAACCGTGCAGCCCTCCGAAGTCCCACACCAGCAGAGTCGGGCCCCGCAGCCTGTCCCTCCCGGAGCACCGAGCACAGACCTCGGTCCGCCTAACACCGGGAAAGAAGCCAGGGAGACGCCGGCGAAGACACCAGCCCGCAGCGTTCATGACGGAGAGCTCTGGGACACCGCGTCCCACGCCCCCCTCGCCGCTCCCGCGGCCGCCGGTTGTCCCCGTCAGAGCGGCGGGAAAACCAGAGGCGGCCCCCCGCTAGCGTCGCTCAGCCGCCCAGCGCCGCCCGGCAGGAGCCACCCGGTGCCCGCCGGCATCGAGCTGCCTCCGCCGCCGCAGCAGCGAGGCGCCGGCAAGGCGGCAGCGGCGGGCGCAGCGCCGCCCCGGCCCGTCCCCGCCCCGAGCCCGCCGCGAAGCGCGGGGAGGGGGCCCGGCCCAGCCCGTTACTCCCGGCAGCGGACGAGGGGGACGCGGAGCAGCCGCAGCGTCCCCCGCCCCCGGGAGTTTTAAAGCGGCAGCGCGCCCGCCAGGAGGGCGGCAGCGCCGGTCCCGCCGGGCGGGGAAGGGAGGGGCGGGCGGGGGCTGGGTGGCTCCTGCTGCTGCCGCTGCTGCCGCCGCCACAGCGCTCGCCGCCTCCCCTCCCCCCCGGCGGGGGCTCCTCGCTGCAGCCTCTGTGCTCCGCTCTCGGTCATGTGACCCTAACGTAACCGGACAGGAAAAGCCGCCGCCGCCGCCGCGCTGACTCCGTTGTTGCTGCTGCTGCTGCTGCTGCGCGGGGACGGCGGCGGCGCGCGCGGCACCAGGCGGCCCCGCGCCCCCTCCCAGGTGAGCCCCGGCAGCACCGCGCACCGCAGGGGGCGGGAGGGGAGGGAGAGGCGGGGGGGGGGGGGGGGGGGGGGGTCGGTCCCGGCGGCGCCCGCACGTGCGCCCGGCCCCCGCCGCCCCGGCCCCGCGCGGAGGAGGCGGCGGCGGCGGGGCCCGCTCGGCCTCCGCCTCCTCGATTGTGTGCGGGGGGCGCCCGGCCGCGGCGAGGGGGCGCGGGGAGGAAGAGGAGAGGGGCCGCGCCTGGCGCCGCCGGGGCTGCCTGGCTTCCTGACAAACCCCCGCCGGGCCGGGCCGGGCGGCTCCATCCGGGACACAGCGCGGGGGGGATGGGCCCGAGCCGAGGGGAGGGAGGGAGGGAGGGGGCGGGGGCCGGTGTCGCCGGGCTCGGCTCGGCCGGTTGGGGCCCGGCGGCATCCGGCGCAGGGCGGGGAAGGGGGAGGGGAGGAAGGAAGGGAGGGCGGGGAAGGGGCGGCCCCGCCTGTCTCTCCTCGCAGGCTGGGGCGGCCCCGGCGGCGGTTCCCGTCTCGCGCGCCCTGGCGGCTCCGCTCGCGCTGCGTCTCGCGCCGTCTCCGTCCGTGCGCGCGTGGCGTGCGCTGGGTGGGGGGGGGGAGGCGAGGCGGGGAGGGGAGGAGAAGGGAAAGGGGGGGGGATAGGGGAGGGGGAGAGAGAGATTGGGGGGAGGAGGGGCGGGGCCGCCCGGCCTTCCGCCCCGGCGGCCAATGGGAGGCCGCCGTCACCTGGGCCGCAGGGGCCGAGCGCGGCCGAGAGAGAGAAAGGGCGGGCGGCACGGACACGCCCCCCCCCAGCGCTCCCCAGCCG